>OX424501.1:24962582-25562582 GCA_949152395.1 Agrochola litura
TTAACAACATTCATTGCGTTATTTACATTGTTGAGCAGATTTTTTTCCAACTTATGCAGCAATGAATTAGCAATCTGTTTAAAATCGAAACAGATTGTGTTGTATTACGCAATTAGGGTACAGGTCGCGGTGTGGTCGTGGCCGTCTAGCGCGCGGGATCTCGTAGCCTTGTCAGCAGGCACGCTATCAATGCTGATTCCTTCTCTGTATGAGAAGTGGACTCTGCTCTACTGAGGGACGGATAATGGCATACTATTCTATATAATTATAAAAATGAAATGCGGCTAGACGGATTTGGCTATTTTTTGTTTTAAAATGTTCGTAGTAGGCCGAATCTGGTTATTACTGAAAGAAAAAATTGTAAAGTTGCCGGGAAAATTGGAACAGGTAAATTGAAAGTGTATTTTCTATGGGAATTTTGTATGAATTCAATTCTTTGGACAGGACAACGTCTGTCGGGTTCAGCTAGTAATTACTATTTTACCCAAAACATTCTACTTACTAATACTATAAATGGGAAAATCTGTATTTTTTGACGTTTGTGAATTTGGATGCTTGTTAATCAATCATGCCTCAACGGCTGAAAAGATTTCGCCGAAATATGGCACATGGGTAAACCATGAGCTGGATTAGGACATAGGATACTTTTTATCTCCGTAGTAGATACGTTTTATATTTGCACGCCGAAATTAAAGGCAGAATAAGAGAACAATTTTGTACATTTTACCAACCTTCTGTACCTTATTCAGGCAAATAAATGATTTTGATTTTTGATTTGATTTTCCCATGGACTAATTTCCGACTTGCACGCGGATGAAGCCGCTGGTAAAAGCACAATAATGGTGATTTTGACATTATAGTTATGATTTTGACATTATTATTGATTGTTTTGACATTACTTGTAATTATGACCAAAATTTGCCAAATATTATTATGTAGGTACTAACACTAGTGTTTATGATGTGTATGTAATTATTAACTAATTGGATTGTATGATCTGAAAATAAAATTATTTGATAATGGTAAATAATAATCATAGCATAGGTTAGCTTCCTAAGCTCCAATATAATTAATATTCTCTTAGAAATGTTGAAAATAATACCATTAGACACACCTAGATTACTACACTGCCAACATATTAATATTAACACAAAACCAGGAAAATGCAATAAAAACCTTTGCTTATCCTAGACAAAGCGTCCTCATTGTCTCCGTAAGGAATCTACCGTATTTGTCCGACGACATAGCATTACGACACGAATGTATGACACCATAAGACACGTCATAACGGTGACGTAATAACCGTGATGTAATATCGCGAGATAATCCGGTGTGATGAATACACCACATAACTTCGGTGTCTTTATGATAAAGATAAACCTACGTATTCATCTACTGAATTATTAGTTAATAGCTGCAGAGATAGAAGGCTAAGTAATAACAGCCGTACGGGTCGAGCGTTCCGAGGTCGGTCCGTGACCATCCTTTCATACCGATACCATTCATGTCTCGGAAAGCACGTGGATTTAACAGGTACCGGTTTTCATTTGTAGATCTTTCAGACGTTACAGGTAGTCAGAATTAGGAAGTCTGTCAGCAAGTCTTACACTGGTTTTCGTTTTACCTAGAAGTAACTGGGCTGGGCTGTGGGCTTCGTTCGTCTAGTGACTGCCTCGTTGGTCTAAAGGTCTGCAAGCGCTACCGTTGAGTATGAGGTCCTGGGTTCGATTCCCGGGTCGGGCAAAGTGTTATTGGGTTTTTCCATCTGAAATTTCTCAGTAGCAAGCTCGGGGTCTGGATTTGTGCCCGGTTGATGGCAATAGGCTCGTCCCCTATTACATGGGACTTAAACATAACTGGCGAAATGTGGGTGTACCTGCTACAGGGATACCTCTGCCCAACCCTTCGGAGAAACAAGGCGAGATGTTATGTAACTGGGCTGTGGAGGTCAGATTGGCAGTCGCTCCATGTAAAGTACTGGTATTCAGCTGCGTCCGCTTAGACTGGAAGCCGACCCCAACATACTTGGGAAACAGCTAGGCAGTTGATACATAGATAGATTCGCTGTGCTTGTGGTTATGACCACGAAAAATGAAAAGATATCTTTTCATTTTTCGTGAGAAAAAAATTTATACCTAATATGAGATTATTTTTGTATTGTCGTTTCTTTTTTGTTCAAAGTCCGAGAAATTTTATAAATTACTTACAAAATTAAATTAAATTCAACTCTGTAGGATAACAAGAAGTGGTTTTTATTCAGCTTGCAAGATTTGACCCATACATACTAACTAATTAATATAGCAAGTTTTATTATAAGCTTGTAAAAAGTTATGTAAAAAGACGTTAAATCATTTTTTGAGGGTCGCTAAACAACATTCGTATTACAAACGACAAACAATAGCCATTGTACAATATTGTCCTCTTAAAATCAACAATATAAAATCCACTTTACATTCAAATCAACTTGCCAATCTCAAAATCTGTGACAAGAGAACAATAAAACTACTTGAACAGAAGAGCCACTTCAAACAACGTTGTGACGAGCTCAAACGTACGTGTAGGTATAGATGGTGGCTTCAACAATCACTGAATCAAAGATTCATCAATTGTCTTTGTGCTGCTTCAAACACTTGGGTATTGTAAATTTCGTGTCGAATATTTTCGTTTTTGTACAATTTTTTTTGTCACACAAAGTCAGTACTTGGCAGTTGATAAGGTACAAACCGTCATATTATTAGAAACCAGGGGTTATCTTCAGACCCAGGTATAATCATGGAGTCATTTTTGAATTTCGAACTTTATTCCGGCTATAGGTAAAAGTATAAATACAAAACTGACAATTTAGTACCGGTCAGTTTTATATAAAGAACACACAGTTCTTTTTACAAAAACTGGCTCGATGGTTTTAAACTATGTCAAAAGAAAAACTTTGTTTGGTAATAAGACCAAGTTTTTCAAGTCTTGTCTACTAAGAACTAATTTTATATAGTCGACTTTGTAATTTCTTTACCATTTTTGACAGCAATTATTAGTAAATTGAAACGTTAAAACGAAATAAGGTTGCTACTACTGACAAGTCTATCAAAATCACAATAATGTTTATTGAAGTGAAAACTTCTTCAGGCGCGTTGGGCATTTTTGAGATGGGAAAAAACAATTGAACTCGCGACACCGTTACCGACACCTCATTTTTGTAAACGCTATTGTTTTCTTGATTTATATTATGTTACGGATCAATGTTCTATGCAAGTATTTTTCTTCCATCAAAGTGATCTTATTCAAGTATTCACTTCTGTCGGCACTCCCGGAGTGCCACTGTTTTTTCTCGTTACTATAATGTCGATGTTGGGTTGCTGCTGTCACGGGTAAATGTCGAAACTATCTCTCACATGGTAGGTATTAAAAAAATAGATAAACCATGGTACCTATTTAAATAAACCTTGTTGTTTTATGACGTGTAAGTGACGTTCAACCTCACCCCGCGCTCTAATAGAAAACGATTGTTGCGCGAATATGCAATAGTCGCGTTCATATGTAATTTTTTGTTCGGAAAACCGGAAGGCGTTCTCTGTCTGCGCGACCACGCGTTACGATTCAGTGAACAAAAAGTGAACGCGACGATCGCTTTGTATTAGTCCGCGGCCTTAGGTTGGTTAATCAATTACGAGGTCGACTATATCTTTTTTTATTAACATCATATGTTAACCTTCTCCCCATTTTCATACATCGTGCCACTGAGATCGTATATAAAGTCATTATTTTGAATGTTTGCGTTTTTTTCTGTTCATGCAATACTTACTAGTATCAAAATTGTTTATTATCTCGTAAGGTTTTGCAGTAAACTTTAATCGCTGGGACAAGAGCTGTGTTAGTTATACTCGCAGTTAACATAATGGGTGGTGATTTTCATACGTAAAAAAATATGGTCTGCAGTTATTTTTGCATTGGTGCTATTTTTTATTTTATGGCAGTCAATGTGTTTCTTGATATTTTGTCGGGGCACTGCTGTTGGTCTAGAGGTTCGAAGCACGACTGCTGAACGTACAATCTTGGGATAAATGCCCAGGTTGGTCAAAGTGTTCGTGATATATACTCCACCGACATATGAACATCTAAGCAATTCAGCTGTTAGACCAAACAATTATAGAGCGAAGACTTAAACAAACAAAACCGTTTGGGTTAGTGTAAAGTAAAAAGTGTAGAAATTATTTATTATTTTACACTCTAAGAAAGTGGAACGGACACTTGTAAATTACAATCAACAATATTCTATGTTTTAATTTAAAATAAAAGATTAGCCACTGACCTAATTATAACACGTAAAAAATTAAGTTAGGTTAAAATATAGGCTAGATTGTAATAACTAAGAACCTGGTTCTTTTTAATAAAGGACAAAAAAACGTGTTATATTTAAGGAATTTCTCTGTAGCAGCCCTTAGTCTGGATTTGTGCCCGGTTGATGGCAAAAAAGCTCGCCCCCTATTACATGGGTCTTAAACATAAATGTTGGTGTACCCACGAAATGTGCACCTCTGCCTAATGAATCGACAAAAAAGCCCTGATATTATTTTGTGTTACACTTTTACTTTAGTGACAACACACAATGAGCAATCCTGGTGATCAATGCTCTCTATATACAGAGAATTACTTCTCATACGAGAAAAGGCCTTCATTCTGCAGTGGTGAAGCTAAAGACTAATCAATTTCTCCCTTGAGAGGCAACTGACAGCTGACGTCAGTCGGTGCGCCATTATCAAACGCGTAGGATTTCAGACTTTGATACAGCATTCCTTTTCTGGTTGAAACTCTAAGCAGGTGAACAGCGGAATTTAATAACGTTTTCTTTCGATTTTCTAGTTTATTAGCTGATTTTTGTAAGCAATATAGTGCAGTTCTTATTATGGTTAATCAAATCGTAATGTTTTCATTTTCTAAGATGTTCAGTGTCAGCTAATTGAAAGTATAGCTGTCCTTATTTGGCTAGGCGAGTTCGTAAGAGACAGTAATAACATAATTTAACTTAGTCGATACAGTAACCAGCGCCGACATTTTAACGGAAGGATTTTAACTAAATCGGATTATTCCAATTACACAAACAAATACTCTTATTTTTGTCTTTATTTCTTTCACCCAATTACGGGAACACAGTAGCAAAGTGGTCATTAATAAAGCTATCACTTATTACGTTTGTTTGTAGGGATTATCCTTTTTCCGAGTTTTTTCCGCAAAGCCCCTGTGTGTTTAGCCTTTTAGCTGTGCAAATGGGATTGTTAAGCGGCTGTATCAAGCGATTTAGCGATTGAAATTAATGATATGGGTACTGTACTTGCTGGGTAATCTGCACAATTATGTATTATGATTAATAATGTTGTAGTCAACTGTTTGTATTTTTGTTATTTGTGTCTCTTCCAGTAGGAATTTCTCTTTGTGTTTGGTTAATAAGTTAGGTGTGTCCAGACAGTGTGAGGCAGGTACAGCAAATGATGATAAATTATATTTATTTCTGCAAATTGGTTCGAAAAAGTACTTAAACACGTCAAAAATCAATGGTCGAAAACACTGAACTCATCTACTTTAAAAAAAAAGTAGATGAGTTCAGTGTTTTCGACTACTCTGAGAAAAAAACCGAAACAATCTCAATGCATTTTATCATGCGTCACATGCTGCACTATTATGGCAATAGGCTCGCCCCTTGGCTGAGCATAATCACCAGACTAAACGATTGGAGTTTTTATTAATTAGTGAACTAAATAAAAAACATAGTTGCAGTTCGATTTGAAAACCTCATCCTTTTTTGGAGTTGATAAAGATACCTACTGATGCATTATCCAGACAACCATACTATCCATACTTAATATAGAGGCATGAGGAACAAGGTTTAAAGTTCACTCATCCTCTATAGAAAAGGAAGGATCCTCCGACCAGACGGGTGTCGTGTCTGGTGGGCAACTGCCCAATGTTTTTTTTTTTTTTTTCTTTAGGCCATCTCATAGCTGTCCTCTGAGGCCATGACTATTTAACCGAGCAAACCTGTGGGTGCCTTAAGCTGCTACACTCAAAGCCTCCAGCCAGGGACTTCTAAACTAAACTTATAAACTAGGTGAACGCTCGCTAAGGGCACCCCCTGCGGGGTACGAGCCTCGGCTTAGGGCGTTTACCGGAGGGAGGACATCAAAGATGGAACGGGCTGGATCAAAGTTTTGATCATGATTATTAATCGAGGAATTTAAAGCTACGTGCTTAGCTGCAACAACTGCTGGCACCTCGTTTTCGATCAAGGGTCGGGGAGGAGTATCATTTACTCGGGGGCGCGGCGGTCGCGATCGCAAAAGACCTCGGCGGCGAGGTCGGAATGACGGGAAGCGTCTGTGCTTGTGTCCTAGCGTACTCGTTTCCCTACTAGACTCCTGATGGATGGTAGTCGGGTCGTCTGGGTCGGTAAGAATATGCCTTGGTCGGCGAATATGACTGATTCTACTTGGGACATAATTGGCGGCATCGACAACCGGAGGGTTGCGATGTTTGGCCGCGGACTCAAAGAAACGCTTCGAAGCGCGTTTGAGGTACTGATGGCTGGTAGGAATTTTAAGATCGATATGGATGCCCAATGATTGATGTCGGAAAGTTATATATGTATATGCTGATCGCGCGGTAAACTTTACTTGCGCGATCCAGGATTTCGAGTGACGTCAGTGTGATGCTTAGTTCGCATGTGGCGATAAAGATGCCGCCACATTAATATTATAAATGCGAAAGTGAATTACATCTGTCTGTCTATCTGTCAATTACCTCTTTACGCCTTAACGGCTGAATGGATTTCGATGATGACACATAGATTGACCACGACCTAGGGTCACGTGGGATAATATCCGATCTCCTTGCGGGCGAAGCCAATGGCAAAAGCTAGTTATTCATATATTTCAACCTCAATAATCTACATACAAGTAGTAATCCGCGGTTAAGTTTTAATCTGTGTTTCAACTTACTTCCAGCATCCCTTCAACTGTCATTAACGAGACACAATAGAATTTTAATTGTTATCCGCCTTAATAAGGCTGCTTAACAGGTGATGAGTGGAAACCAAAGTTTAATGATAACAAGCGTACGTTTAGCCATCCAACCGCAGACTGACCATCAACATATTTACAGAAGAATCACTCAGAATAACACGAATTTGCTTTGTTTTAAACGGTTCTACGGAATGACCTTAGTGTGCCTAGTGTTAAAAATTGTCATGAAAGATGTTTCTTTCCTTGCCTTCAAAAAATTGCAACCTAACAATTTATGTTATTTTCACTTAAACAAATATCAACTTTATGGTAGTGTAAATTGAGTTCAGAATGAGTAGTATTAAAAAAAAATAACACAAACGCATTTGCTTACATTTTTCTAAACCAAATTACAAACGCAGTATAGGCAGAAATTGTCACACTATGACGACGGTGAACTACTTATTCTAGAAGTGCCTTCTCAACGGCCCCGTACTGTTCTAAATACCCATTTTCAATCTGTGATCCTTCTGCATTACTAATCTTTGGT
The DNA here is from genome assembly GCA_949152395.1 of Agrochola litura. Lineage (NCBI taxonomy): Eukaryota > Metazoa > Arthropoda > Insecta > Lepidoptera > Noctuidae > Agrochola > Agrochola litura. Next base: position 24,970,122 of record OX424501.1, read on the forward strand.
GGTTATACTTTAGCCTTGATTTCCCCGGGGCGTGGTCTGATCAGACCACTTTGAACTACATCCGGAGATTCTGACGCAAGGGAACTATGCTTAATTAGTCTGCCATCGGTCTTGGACTATCTGGCTTTGCATTGGACTATTCTAAATATTTTAAAGTAATTTTTTTACGAGAAACCTTCAATTATTGACACTGCAAATATCTATATCTTCGTACCTACCTTATAATGCTAAAGAAAAGAGTTTTCGATGACTGCTTTGGTCTAGTGGTTGCAAGCGCAAGAAAGCATTGAGTCTTGGTTCAAAAAAATCAAATTGTTTTTAGGTTTTTCTATTAGCAATTTTTCAGTAACAGCCCGGGGTTTTAAGGTGGGTTTCGGCTAAACAAGCGAATTTCCATTATATCCTTAATTCCCTATTTTATCGAATTCTCTTTCTGTCAAATTAGAGATGGAGCATTCTGCTGCTCCGTTTTGTAACAGTATTTTGATTCAAGAGTGTCCGTAGAGTTTCTTGCCCGTTGTTCTCCATGAGAAGGTTCTCATGGAGAACAACGGGCACGAAACTACAACACACAGGTCTGTACACAGATACGGTTAGTACATAGGAATGTACATGGAACTACTCTGGAATGGGAAACTAGTTTCATCTTTCTGACTGACCCCTTTAAAATTCAAAAGTGCCTGTAATTGGTTTATTAATAGAAATAAATGCTTTGAGTTTAAGTTGTTCTATCAAATTAAACTTACGACGAAAATCGAAAGAGGATGCTTTTTACTCCTGCTCTGGTTCTATGGTGTTACGGTCCAAATCGACCTTTACATGGGACTGATATTTCAATGAAGTCTAGGTGGACTGTTCGGATGAAATTTTATACCCATTAAAAATGATCTAATAATAAATTTAAAAAAATTAAGCTGCCAGACAGGGTTCCATGGGGACGAACAATACGCGTCCAGAATTTATAACTTTAATCCCTGGACTATAAAAGCTTTCTGTTTTAATCTATGGTCAAATCTCGTATCAATTAATGTGAGTGGTTATTTTGAACAGCCAATCACAACAGCAGATTTAGGTTACTACAGTCAGGGAGACGAATTGTTGAGCAAATTGCCTGTCAACTTTAATCGTCCGTTGAATGACTAAAACACGGCGAATTAACATAGTATGTCAAACAGCTAACCAATACATTTCCCTGATACGTCAAAAGTTCTAACAACTTCCTAATGCTACTGTCATGTATATTCAAAATCTTCGACACAATAATAATTTCCATGAATAATTAACTATTCTCTGCATTTAAGTTTCATGCATATCGTATTACACCGAAGTTTCGAGAACATTGCAACGCTCCTAGACGGTAATAATTTCGGAAATAATTCGGCAAACAATAGTTTCAAATATGATCACGTAAACGTAATACAGAATAGTAGTAGTACAGAAGGTCGGCTCCTTACAACGAGTGAAAACGCACGCACACATGGACAAGTTTCACGTAGGTACAGTGAGTGCAAGCGCATTCGCGACTGGCATTTGTTTTAGATGGCAGTTTGTACGTACGCGTTTATGTGTGCGTGCATCTGTTTAAGAAGCCGACGTTTTATGAATCATATTTATTGGCGAATAACTTTGGATGCATTGCAAGCCGAGACCCCTCTGATGTTAAGTGGTCACTGCCGCCTATGGAGTTCTGCAATATCAGAGGCATTACAGATGCGCTGGCATCCCAAAAACGAAGCTTCGAGCGTCTGGTATCAACCTGCACTGGACCCGCGTGGTGGATTACGGCCCACTCCCTCTCACAGAGAGGAGGCCTGTCCCAGCGGTGGGAACATTATAGGCTGATTATGCTATATCTTATATTACTTCGTCATCTTCAAAAATAAGTGTAGTGGTAGTACTTTACAAAGACCTCATAAGATCCGTAGAAGAGTTATTATAATAGTACTTCTTTGCTAAATCACACCAATTATATCTACTACTAACTTCTTTGTCATTGAAATGATTTCCGTAGTTGGCTTCTTCCATATCAGTACGAACTATAATAATGTGTCCATGCCGATGTAAAAATATAGGTCGGGGAAGTAAAAAACGTCATAAGAAACATTTTTCAAAAAGCCACGATTCTTCTACAATATTTTCTTTATAGAATAGTGCTGACAAGTTCCAGTTAAGTATTCTAGTGCTTAAGGACGAACCACTTATGTATTATGATAAGATTCTCTCGTTGCACGTTTTCATTCTGTTCTTGTATCCCCATGAATAACCTTATTATACGTGTACACACTGGGCAATTACGGTAATTTAGTTGCGGAAATGCCACTGTTACTCATTGCAGTCATCCTTACTAGAAGTATCTTGCTCTATATTGTCAAAGCCAAAGCAATTAATTTGCCAGAAACACGGCAGAACGAAAGAAAGAAGTAGAACAAAGTTGTAGATGTTGTTACTCAGTCACGCTTAAACGGCTTAAAACGGATTTGAAGATTTTTGGCACACAGATACATATACCATGTCCTGGATAAACACGGAGAAAAATTAATAAAAATTGTTAATAGTTACTTCCCATAGGAAGGAACCGAAACCAGCGGCAACAGCCGAGAACCTGACTAATAGAAATTTCAGGGGAGAAAAAAATAATGTTAGTCAGGTAACACAAATATTCAAGAGTTTCGATGCACCACAGAATAATATGCCGCTTTAAACATGCTGAAGTTTGGCTTAATATTGTCGACTAGTCCAAACAACACTGGATGCCAGTTTACACTTTGACAAGCACGTTGACAATATAGTAAACAAGGCGTATCAGATGTATGGTTTCATCATGAGATCGTCACGTGACTTTGTGCGGCCCTCTACGTTCTTATTGCTTTATAGGACTTTGGTACGATCCCAGTTGGAATATGCCGTCCCCATCTGGAATCCTTTCTACGACAAATACGGCACTAGAATGGAAAGGGTACAGAAGAAGTTCTTACGGTCTATGAACTATAAGTGCTTCCGATCAAAGGTTCCTTACGTGCAGCTTTTGAAACGGTATGGCGTTCTGGAATTGAGATCTAGGTGGCTGTTACTTGATGCTATGACACTGCACGGCATATGCAATAATAAATTTGACTGTATTGACCTTACAAACAAATTGTGTTACAAGGTACCCAGAAGTGTTATTCGAAGGGGGGTGCGCGTGCCTCAACTTTTCCATACAGACATATGCAGGACTAACGCTGGGGAACGTGCACCTCTTCGTCGCCTTGTGGATTCTTACAACACGCATTTTATGGGACTGGATATATTTTGTTTATCTAAGCAATTATTTAAGAAAATGGCTCTGGATATTTTGTTAAGCGAATAATTTAAGTTAAAGTAAGCTAAGCTAACACAGCAATATTGTGGCAGTGACTTTTGTTTTATTTTTATTATTTGTTTATCACTTGTCTTCAGCACTTCTTTTAACCTTTTGTTAAAACGTGGACAATGGTGTGGGTTACATGTTTGTTAAATCTTAGTTTATTTCTCTGTAATTTGTAGCATGTAACTGTTTTTTGTCCCTAACAAATAAATAAATAAACTAATTTTGACTGACCAGCTTATTTTAAAACCACGCTAGTCGAGTTACACGCATGAAAAAATAAAGAAGAATAAGTTTGACAGCTATAAACTGAAGTTTTATTTATCCCAATGCCAGAAATAGCTTCAAATACCAACAAAGCCACTCGATATGTGGCACAAGTATTTGTTCATGTTGCGTGCAAAGTTTACACAGTACACTTTGCCATCTCACTTTACAAAGTTTAATACAAAAGTGTTCAAATGTTTGAAGCTGTATTTAACGTCGGCAGTCTACATTAATTATGCGCACGGCCAAAGTGTGGATCACTGCCAGCGTCTGTATGAACAGGCATTTTCTAGGCATCGCTTATTCCATCGTAGACCTCATCCATCGCATTCCATTAGGCGAGATCGAAGTCAAGACCCATTTACAAATAAATAAGTATATAATCTAATGATAAAATATACAGGGTGGGTAAAAAATCATCGATCAAACGAAACAGGGCGATAGTTGGAGTTTTTGCAGTAAAAAATATGAATAAAATTAGAATTATTAAAAAAAAAAAATTCGTGACACTTAAAAGATATTTCAAAAAGTGCCAATACTCATAAATCGTGGTATCCACTGTCATAAAAGCATTTTTGTAGTCATTTCCTAGAAGCAACTAAACACCATTTATTGTTTTAAAATAGGTAATTGAATATTATTATTATTTTTGGCATTTTCTTAAAAAAACACTCAAATAGTCATAACTTTTAAGGAGATCAAGTTAGGGCTCTGCCACAGAGATATTTTTTACTGCATATAACCCTAACTACCGCCCTGTTTCGTTTGATCCACGATTTCTCTGCCACAGAGATATTTTTTACTGCAAATAACCCCAATTATCACTCTGTTTCGTTTGATCCACGATTTTTTACCCATCCTGTATAGACAAACGAACAATCTTTAACAAACGTACTTACCTACCATGTTACAGGTATCACACAAAAAAGGAAAAGCATATAGTGCATCAAAATATATTCATCCACATCGCTCATAACTTCTGTCTCTTTTTACATTTATGTGTCAGTAAAAGACAACAATAGGTACTGTCAAACGGAATTGGTGCGATATACGATCAGTTTTGCGTGTTTGTTTATTTTATAACCACACGACTGCACCGCGGTACAATGTTGGTTTATGGGCGACAGTAGCGATTGTTTGAATGTGGGTAGTAGAGATTTTATCGCGTTGTTGAACTGCGCCAGCATAACATAAATAGGTACAGAAAATCTGCTCCGTACAACGAGCGAAAATAGACGCACACACATAATATAACAGTGTAAAAGGACGCTTAGCAAAGCCTCGATTACCTTTTTTACTAGAGCATACCTGGGAACTTTCTAGTTTCGGAGATGTTGAAGGTCAACTTTTGTTAAATGTTCTATATCCGCACGACGCCTCCATGTTTAAAATAACAATGTTTTAAGTGCTACCATAAGTAAACAGAGATATTTACGAGCAAGCTTTACAGTAGCCGCATATGATGTGTAATATCTGACGGCCAATTCTAGGCCTAGCACCGCGCGTGCTCATTGGTCAAATCAAATAGCGCGCGCTTCCCCGGCTGAAAAGTCACGAAATCACTCCCACAGATTGCAGGAAAGCGAGAGGAAAGATGTTACACATAAATAAAACTCGTTTCCAAGCAATTATTTTTATGCAATGCTACTTAGTTTGATGTACAGGATGCGCAGTTGACGGCTATGTTTTTACATCCTGTAGACACATTCGTACGGCGATTTTAAACGAATGCCAGTCATGAGTGCGCTTGCACTTGTACATAGACGCGTGTCTATGTGTGCGTGCGTTGTCGCTTGTTGTATGGAACTATCTTTCTGTACCTATCTATTCTGTGGTAGGGATTTTATCGCGCGGTTGAATCGCTCCAGTGTCTGTTTCAGTACACGAGTAGTTGCAGTTCTAGAGGATGTTGCGATGAATGTTTATGTTACTGTCCAGTTGTGTATCCGAATGATGTTATTTGATGTATTATTGCTTGGTTGGCTTGGTTGTAGATCAACAGCTAAGATGAGAGTACCTAAATATTTTCCCTTCAAGGGTGTCCTCTCATGGAGTCTCCACTACATGTTCTAAGCACAACATGGCGGTAGGTAATGACGACGTAAAAGTGAGCAAAGAAATTGTATGATTTAATTATTATACTTAATACAAATACCGTAGAGGCTCGCTTTGTCAACCGACTTCCAAGAATGTTATAAGTTAATGACATAATTCTGTACCTTCAGTGAAAAGTGATATATCTTGACTTCTAAGTTTAACAGTAAAAAAATGCAATTTTTTGGTCTAATCGGTACCCCTCTAAGATTAAAATTGAGCAAGCTTATTTTGGTGTAAAGTGCTCTAACTTAGCATTTTTTACATTTATTAATGTGTAAAAAAATACATTTGAAGTAATATCAATGTGAACTGAATAAATATTTCAAGTACCTTAATGTATATTAATACAAATGTATGTGAATATTACGCGATCTATGTGAATTAGTACAAACTGATATTTATGGTACACATAATCATCCAACACCAACCAATAAATAATGTGTAAAATGGTTCAAGTCATTTTAAATAATTTTACACATAAAACGACTTTAATATATGTTGTGTTAGGTGATATAACTGGATTTCTTTTTAAATTATAAAAAACTATACAAATTAATCTGTTTCTTCTTACACTAAATCGTGCTCTAAGATATTGTTTACCAATGTCAGTAATTAGTACTCATTTTAGTGAAGTAAACAAAGAGCCAGATTTTTTTAAACTTTAACATAAATTTTCTCAAAATCATGATTTTCCAGTTACATCACTTTTCACTGAAGGTACAGAATTATATCAAGAAACCATAGCTTCCGCCAGCGGCTTCGCCCGCGTGATATCTTTATAAATTATAGCCTATGTTACTCAGTGATAATATAGCTTTCTGCTGGTGGAAGAATCTTTTAAAATCGGTTCAGTAGTTTTTAGTTTGAGTTAAACAAAAATACAGATCTTTTCTCTACAGAATATTAGTACCTATAGAAGTATTAAAAATATGTTAGGTATACTTAAAAGGATAGAAACAGAATAGACGGTCAGCTACGGTAACAGACAGCGCCCACCTCGATGTAGAATACGAGAGGGAGTGTTATTAAAGACATAATAATTCAAAGTATAATATAAGATTCCGTTGCTTCAAGAGTAAGCTCTTGCAGTACCTTTTGTCAAATTTTAATTGGGGGAAAATTAATTTTCATTAAAATAGTTTATGTTAGTAATACTATCCATTGTGAAATAAATATAATAATTTCATGTCACTGCCACCAACTGTGGTCACCTATCTACTTACGTTACGTCTTCGGCGCAACCAAAAGTCGCCGCATGCATGCACAGCAAAATTTATAAAATAATGTCAGTGTCCACCTCACCAAACTAGCTAAGTCTGTAAAAAGCGAACTTTGTCAATATAAATATTGTGGTACACTATAATTGAAGCTGGTTAACTACTCAACCGAAAGTAACTAAATAACCCACATGGATTTATTTAGTTACCTTATCACCGCGTGTGTTGACAACAAATGTTAATGTTGCTGACACTTGAGATACAGGACATGTCCTAGTTTGGGTGTCCGGAGTTTCACAAATTCGTGCATGTGCTTAGTCTAATTACTATAAGGATCCAAGTTACTTAAGAAATTCATTGTTAATCCTTTTCTCTCCTTATGTATTAGGCTTATGAAATAAATTTAATTTGATTTTAATTTAATTGAATGAAAGAATCCCGTAAATTGACCTTGAAACCATGGCAAAATTGGGATACATACTAGTACGTTTAAGAATGCAGAATTGAACAAAACGTTCGTTGAAATGTCACAAATGTGTACGCAGCTTTATGTCTCTAAGATAACAAGATAAAAAATTCAAATGAATTTTATCTGTCGGTAACATGTAACGTTAACGGGACATAAAAGCTTTTTATTTATTTGTACTAGAGGTCTCGGGTTCGATTCCCGGAGCTATAAAATTGGCAATCAAAGTCGCTTCGAACACCTGTGCCTACGTTTATGTTAACTCGTTATATCGCTTTTTATTATTATGGCTTTTCACATAAAGATTATCTCAGGTATTGGTTTATATTTTTATATATTTTCTGGTCACAAAACATGCCATGTTCAAGATTACTTCCAGGCAAGAGTGCTCAAACGTAATCTTGAACATCGCACTCGTCGACCACATCACCATTTACCATCACGTGAGATAGTGGTCAAACGGGAGCCCTATCAATAAAAAGTGTTAAAAGTAAGGTACATTATTAAGGCCGGGTTGCATCATATAATCAATAAATATTTTTTTTAGGGATCCCTACATCCGAATGAAAATTGGAATCCGTATAGGATCACTCATGTGTCGGTCTATCTGTCCGTCTGTGACAGTCAATTTGCTCCGAATCGAATGAACCGATTAAGTTGAAATTTGGTACACATATGAATATTTCTGTGACCCAAACACGGACATGTAACGTAAATGAATTTTGAATGTGGGCGTCACTTTTAGGAGGTAAATAAGAAAATAAAAGTTTTGCAAACTGTACCGTGTGACATAAATAAATGAAAGGGCTTACTGTGAGGACCCCAAATATTTTTTTTTAAAATTTTGAAATAAATAGTTTTAAAGTTGATCATTCCCCCTTATCTCCGAAACTACCTTCCCTAAAATTGGAAAAATTTACAGAAAATCTTTAGAAAATAGTTCTATAGTTAAAGATTACAGGAAAACCTTTAAGAAGTAGAGATGGTAAATCTCTCAATATTGTGCATACAAATAACTTACAGTTGCTGTTGGAATGTATGAGAACATGTTTTTCAACTACAATGTTTAGTTTGTTCTTTGCATAAATTCGTCCCAACTACGGAACCCTTCACTGTACGTGGTACGATACGCACTTGGCTGGTTTTTTTAAATTATTCTGTCCCTGTTATCTTTGTGGCGGCATCGACAAACATGCGAACTACGCATCACACTGACGTCACGCAAAATTCTGCATCGTGCAAGCAGAATTTACTACGCGAAGAGTATATAGGTACAACGTCCCGACATGAATCGTCGGGTAGTTGCCCACCAGACATGGCACCCGTCTGGTCGGAGGATCTTCCCTTTTCTTTATAGGATAAGTGAACATTACACCCTGTTTCACATACCTTATACGGGTGCAAACAATGGACAGAAATAGAACGAGTTTAAATTCGTCTATCGATAAACGTATTTAGTGATTTGTGGTCTAAGAGGGTCTTAGTATGTAATCGTAAACCTCCAAAATTGTACTTTAAAACTTAACCCTTTGAAACCCCAGATATGTTTCAAATACCAATTCTAACACACAAGATTATCGCTACAGATTATAATTCACAAACTGTTTGGTCCTAACTGTTTATTCTTGACAATAGGACCAAGTTTATGTTACTGCTAGGTATAATATGGGTGGTAACAATAGGAAGCCTGTTAGGAGTAGGGTTACCATTTCAAAATTTGAAAAGTCCTGACAAAAAGACGGACATTTGCAAAAAAAGTCCGCACATGTCACTGTTAATCTTTCTTTTCAGTAGAGTCCGACCGAATTTAGTTTTCGGTTTTCGGCAAAAGTCAATAGTTTTAATTCATTTATTGAGCGAAAATGGATATTTACAACAACAAAAAATTACGTGAGAATTAACACTGCATTTCTTTTACATATACCAAAGAAAAACAAATAAAAAAAAAATTCGTTTCGGCCGACACAGAAATTCGGCCGACATTTTCGGTCGGACTCCACTTTTCAGCATTCATATAATAAATTCATTTAATTCAGACTAATTGATATGTCCATAAATTGTTAGTAATAAAGGTCTTAAAACTATGTTAGTGATCATTTATAGTTAAATTCAAAATATATAAAATTCAAAATACAAATAATAAAATAATTCATGTCAAAAAATCATCATCTCGTCACGTGAAGCTGAATGAACCTATCCAGCACTGCATATACCTTGCTATATTTTGTAATAAAAAAACGTGTGGCACTCGGGGACTGCCGCAGTAAAGCTATTGCATAGCATCTCATTCTCAATAATAATTATATTCTACTAACACTAGGTTTAAGATATTACTAACATAATGGATCTTTTGTTGTCCGAATAAATAAATTTAATAAATAAATAGCATTTGTAACCTCCATACTTCCTATTTGTCAACGCTACACTTGGGATGATGACGTAATTTTTGTTTTATGTCATCATCCGTCATTACATGGTAGGCGGAGTGGGGGGTGTTAGGTTTTTTTAGTTACGGTATTTCTTGATTCGGTCGCCGCGCTCAAAGCCCGTGATAAAAGCTATGCAATAGCTTAAAATCCCCTAGTCTAAAAGTCCGAACAAATAACAAGGCTGGTCAAAATTCGGACGGGGCGGACAGCGTAATAAAGCTGGAAATGACCGGACCAATCTGGACGGATGGTAACCCTAGTTAGGAGTATTAGGACCAACTGTTTGTTCCCTTATAAGTTACTTGGAGTGTCGTGAAATGGTATTTAGAGATAATGGAAAGGTAGGAAAGGAAAAGGTTAACTACTTTTTCCTTTACATTGTGATCACATGACTGGTCAAAATTCGTTTGTAAGTAGAAAAAAATTAGTGTCAACTTGGATACTTACGTAATAAAATTAATCAAGAGATTAGTTAAATCATTGTTCCTGGTAAATAGAATGACATAATTTTGGCAAAACATAATTTTATTTTTAATATTTTTGTTTGTGACTACATAATTTACGTTTTACAAATAAATGATTCTATTCTATTCTGAAATATTAAAATCAAAATCAGCGATTTCTTACATTTTGATATTATGTTGGCATGGAACAGCCGATTATCTTTTCGATATACATATCTGGGAAAGTCTCATAGTAGCTAAATGTTGTTAATATGTATGAGTACTAGAACTCTTAATCCATAACATCACATCTGTTTTTGCAAAATGGCATACCTACCTATAAATAGTACCTACACCAACATTTCGCCAGTTATGTTTAAGTCCCATGTAATAGGACCGAGCCTAGTGCCATCAACTGGGCACAACTGCAGACTATGGGCAGCTATTTAGTTTCTGATCCAAAAACCCAATAACACTGCCCAACCTGGAAATCGCACGGAAGACCTCATGCTCAGCAATAGCACATGCGACCACTAGACTCACGAGGCTGTTAGCCGACGTTCGCACGGACGTAAAAATATCGCGGCGCGGCGGGATGTTTTCGCACACTGGATTTTCAACGCTCTGCTAGCATCTAGAGTTGAAATTTCGACAATGTGTTTTTTCGACGCTCTGGGATGCACTCTGTTGAATTATCAACGCTCGGCTTAACACCGAGAGTTGAAAATCCAGTGCGCGATAATATCCCACCGCGATATTTTGACGTCCGTGCGAACGTGGGCTTAGTCTTAATACATTTCAAAAAAAATTTTTACGTTTTGTTTTTGTACTTATCGACCATAGTCAAGTAGCAAAACGGTACTGGTACTGGTTGCGAAAACAGTTTCTTACTAAGTAGGTCAAATTTCTAGATCTCTAGAATAAGATCCTTGGGTTGTATTCCTACGTCTTTGGATTTCAGTTAGAAATCCTCGGTAAGGTGTAAGACGAGAATTGTGGTTTAAGTCCGGGAATTGGAAACTTAAGCCCGGACACGCCTTTATCCGGAATATCGATGCCTTTACTGGAATTTACGGGCTTAGCTCCGAGAATCTTAATTCTGAATTGCTGATAACTTGGTTTGTGGTTTAGATTCGTTTTTCCTGCCATTTAAGTAGGTACTTATACATTTCGTACTTTTAAAAATGATCTTTCTCTATTTGATAGTGCCATTGATTTGACACTTTGTGTTTCGAACAGAGAGATTCACTTAAGGGGGAGCGTAAGGTAGGCGGCAAAACTCAAATTTTCTTAAGTTTTTTTGTAATTTGCAGGTCAGTGTAAGGTTGTATGTTGATTAAAATATGATTGAATGTCCTCCCGTAATTTCTATTACACGATATTGGCTCCTGCAACACAATTTTAATTAACGGGGTTTTCAGAGAATTCCACAATTTGTTGTATACCTTGTTTTATTTCAATATTCATCAGGTATGCCGTCATCGTCGTCTAGTTAACTTTGTCATTCAATATCATAAAATAAACCAGTGCATATTAATAAATCGGCCTTCATTCAGGATTTATCCGATCTCTCGAAAAGCACTGACCTATAAAATTCAGAAGCAGATGACTTTTTTATAGCAGCGACAAAGAAGCATTCATATCTGTCCAGAGTACCTACTGGATATGGCTCCATCGCAGAAACAATGGGGCGGAAATAAAGAAATGAGTGTTATAATAAATATTCATGTGAATTTTCCAGAAGACAGATATAGGCGAAGAAGATCCACTCCAAACGAGATACAAAAAATTCGGAAGATTTACAGGCATTTATAAATTTTCAGTAAATAAACTAGTTGATTAGCATTCGAAAATATTATTGGAGCTGCTGAAGATTGCAAAAACTATCTTTGCATTGTATAAATTAAATTTGTTAATATTGTATAATTGCATAAAAAATAAAAATAAAATTAAAAATAATCAGGTACACACGGCTACACATCAAGCTATACATTTTCAGTTTATGCTGATCTCGCATTGCATACGATTTCCGTACAATGCGAGGTCAGCTTATACTGGAAATGTATAGCTTGATGTGTAGCCGTGTGTACCACATAAAGCTCACACTTAAATAAAAACAAACGAATAAATACAATATCAACACAACATCAACACAAATTAGAAACATTAAATTCAAATTACATTCAATCATTCAATAGAACATGTGTGAGCACTGAGACCATGTATCTTCTATAAAGCTACTGGGTACGTCTTTCATTGACTTGAATGTGCCCTGGCGGTTGAGAGTATGTCATGCTCACTGTAATGTCTCGCTGGTGGTGGCGTGTGTGTTGGGTCGTTAAGTTCCCTTCAAAATAATTGAGCTAAATGGTGCTGATCCATGCGTCATGTTCGTGAACGGGCATCGTCAGTAGGGACTGGTCATCTCTTAGTTGCCACGGCTTATATATGTTTTTTTTTTAATCTTTTATTAGGGACGCTTTTAACGTGCACGTCTTTCTACATTGTTCTCATATGTATAATTTCAACATGAATGATGTAACCAATATTTTGTAACAATATTATGCTTTAAAATAGTGTTTGTGGAGATTTTCGCCCTTTCTTCTCCATATGAACCTACCTACTACGCATTGGAATGGGCAACTAGCTTCATCTTTCTGACTGACCGACCCCTTGACAATTCAAAAGTGTCTGTATATGGTTTAATTGAAATAAATGCTTTGAGTTTGAGTTTGAATGTGTGAGTGTAAGTGATCAAACTTGTGCACCTTCTGTCATCATCTGTATCATGACTTTAGGCCCCAGTACAAAAGGATAGTAGATTGGGCTCCAAAACGAACGATATTGTGAAGCTTCAATAGAGTGCATTTAACTCCATGCATTAAACCTGCTGGTCAAGCAGGTAAATGCAAGATATTTAGATATTATTCGCCAGATAGACTAGCTGTGTTTAAAAAAAAAATCTTTATTTGTTTTTGGGGTTTTTATTTATATAGATATGTCAACCCCATCGTGCCTTTTACCTGGTAACATCATCACTTATAATTAACACTTAAACAATGTACGAAACACTTTGTGATTAAGATAGAAATCACTGATGAAGGACTGTTAAATTACATAACTTTTTGGCACCTTCTGAAGTTGGTTGGGATAAAATTGATTGTATTAATCCCACGTTAAGCCTGTTCAGGGCTAATTCTCTCAAGTGACTTAGCTGTGAATATAAATTTTCCACGCCTCGACACTTCTATTTATTGTCATAAGATATTGTATAGTCAACCTGGTAATTGCTTTATCATCCTTAGGTTGAATGTCACTTGCATGTCATAAAAAGTTTAAATCTTGGTGAAGTTTCAATTTGCTGGGTTTATTTTTTCCAATAGTGGTTAATCATTTCCGAGGTCGACTATACATGGAATGGTTAGAAACAATTATGCTTGCTATAGAGTTAGGTAATAAGTAGGTATTCAAGATTACATGGACGCCTTAGAGTGAAAACCTCGTAAGTGTAAAAGAAGTAACTTTTCAAGAGGAAGAAAAAACTCCGCGCTGTAAAGTTTTTGTACGGCGTCTTTTTTGTTTTTTTAATTAATTAATATGGAAATTTAACCCGCTTTTATATCCAGAACTGCGAACATAAAAGACAATATACAAAAATGTATAGCACGCATGTTTTTCTTCCTCCTGAAAAGTTTCTTCTTTTACACTTACGAGGTTTTTACTCTAAGCCGTCGATATAGGAACTTATATCATTTGTGTTTTATGCCTCATACTTTATTAAAATCAATCTTGAATGACATGAATACGATGAAACGATCCTTTTTGAGGCTTAGCAACATACCAATGGCCTACTTATAGCGCTACAAGATTCTTTTGGCGTGTGGCCTAAATCAGAACTAACACCGCCATCTTGTTGTTTAATACATTTCAAGTGACATTTTACAAAACAATTGCTCAAATATTTACCAACAGCGCCCCCCTGTACACTTAATTTGAGCGCCAAAAGATCCTTTTAGCAGTTTACAATGTACATCAATCAAAAAACAAAAGTATATATGGCACCTGCTATCACAACCTACGTCAATCTTCGAACAATGTACTAAGTAAGTCCATTTCCAAGTCCATTTTCTCGTGATTGTCACCGCTTCATTACATCTCAGACATTGACGAGATAATAATGACTATTTTGTGGCCTTAATAGTATTGTCGGGCCAAGCCAAGGCTTAGAAAATAAACGGTAATGCCCTGATAATGTTACTAAGAACAAAGGAATGGTAGACGGGGCATCAGCGGTGAGGATATCGAGGATTTTATTAATAGGTAGGTACTTGTTTTCATAAAGGATTTTTTGTACCGTCAACCGCATGTCGCATGTATTTGTACTACGAAAACCAAAAACCCGACTAAGCTCTTACTGCTATGGTATAAGATACTGTAAAGTCTTATCGCAATAATAAATAAATCAAACTGTTAACATGGGCGTGCAGTTTGATTTATTTAATCACTTACACAGTCAGGTTTCCAAAATCTTAGTCAGTTTTCAAATTCTTTCCTATATCTGCAGGACACATAATACTCTTTTGCAGCAAAGAAAAGTAAATTGAAAAGTAATACTTATTTCTAAAAAAATCTCTTTCAGCATATCTATGATAAATTAATAGATCAGATTATGTAACATAAAGAGATTAACACTCGGTTTCTGAATTAAGAATGTGACGTCACGTTAGGTGATTCTTATAATCCGCGATATTCAAAACATGTTACGGTTGTTGCGATGAAATGTTTGCATTCTCATTTGCATTTTAGCTATTATAGTGTGTTATTTGTTACAATATTTTATAAAATAGTTTATCATAGTGTTATAAGGTGCATTTGAGTGTAATCATCGCGCTGTACAGGAAGTACAATATTTATTTTAACATAAGTAATATGATACCTCTGATTCATAACAACTAAGAAGTTTTATCGATTACATAATTTATGTATTGTATTGTATTACGTAAATGTGTTATATAGGCGCCATAGTCTGCATAAAACACCCAATCATACTGTTTAATCCTTTTTGAATAAGATCTGAATGTCATTTATCTGTTTTGTTTAGGTATGTTAAAAATAAAGAAATTTTTAAATCAAATCAATGAAATGTTTGCTTAAAGTAACGCTAAAGTAGATCCAAACATTACTAAATTCAGTACTTAGTAGACAGTTCAGTCCCCAAGTACTAATGATACGATTGGCTTTTGAACTGTCTTCTTCGCTTTGAAGATAAATGAGATGATAATCTGTTAATGACGACTAATGGAGTGAACATAAGATGAGGCCTCGCGTTAGGCCGATAGCTTTTGTTTTGTCTGGCCTGATCAATAGTAGTGGGAAAAAAACCGGTCGAGTGCGTGTCGGACCACGCACAATGAAAAATATATTTGAGATCCACGCTACAAACCCTTTTGTCACACGATACAGTTTGCAAGACTTTATTTTTTAATTTTCTTATTTGCCCCCGATAAGTTTCAACTTAATCGATCTATTAGATTCGGAGCAAATTGGCTGTGACAGACGGACAGACAAACAGACACACGAGTGACCCTATAAGGGTTCCGTTTTTCCTTTTGAGGTTCCGTAACCCTAAAAACAAAGAGTGTTTTTGTTGTCAGATTTATCTGACGCATAACGAATGGATTATTTATTATCCATTAATGTCCATTCCTTATTATTTTCGCCTTATGTTTTCCTTATATTCTTATCTCCCCATCCATTTTTTCTTCATTTTTGAACCATAGATTTTTTTTTCAATCTGTCACGTTTTCTTTAGTTTCTTTGTTTCTACGATGGTCATGTTACGCGTGCAGCTGCACTTTTCGGAATTTAAATGAAGCAAACGTCAGAACTGTGTAAATTGCATATTTACCGAAGACCGATCTACTGTGATGATGCTCGCTGGATTACGTTTGTATCTATGTTTTGAGGTGATCAATATCGACTAGTCGACGTCGATTAATCGCAATCTAGTTGCACCTTTATGCTGAGATTGGGCAGCCTTATAAAGAAGTACATTTATATAGCTACGCGTTTTGAATGCAAACATAAATATCAGAGACCTGTATAATTACGTCAGTCACGTACGGCACCCTCAAAGGGTTAGTCACAGGTACCTACTCACTTGTAGAATTATAAGTAAGGTCCCTGCAATGACTGGGCACGGAAATTACAATTTCAAGTACAGTACCGACCAAAAGTCCATAAGCAATCTCACAAAGCAATAGACTGACGCTTCGGTTTGACTTACGACCTTCTTCTATAAGTTGTTACAATACTGTAGACACGCACATTACACACACACACTCACTTTGTCTGCAACCAATGACTAGTTCGATAATCATCATTCGTTTTTAGTTTCATTCGTCTTGTTCACATAAATATTAAAGTTTAGCAGGTAGACCACAAAAAACTAAGTAAATTATTTCGATTTCTGTGGGGTAGATGCAGTTTGTTACAAGTATTCAATTAATAGAACTTTGTTGGTTCGTGCCGTGATAATATTGGTGACGAGCATTTAGCGCAGTGTTGTGGTTATTATTATCAAAAAGCAGGCATAAAATATATTGAAGAGATCAGATCAGATCAGAGAATATTATTGCGCTGCGTAAAAGTGAAGTGAATATCTAATGAAACCGGACTAAGTGTGAGTGTTATCATTTATATATTTCATATTTTACTAAACATAAATCTTAATCAAGGGTATTGTTGATAGAACAGAGGTATTGTTGAGACAGAAGATGCCTTTAAAGTTTTAAATTCATTGTGAGGTTTAATTCGATTAGTGAATAATAAATAATTAGGTATTATGTGTAATAAAAACAATGTTTTTCTTTGTTCTAGAGAAATACTGTGACGGTTAAGAGATATGAGGAAGGGGCTTATTATCGAGTAGCAGCGACGTTAAATGGTGAATGAAACAAATGGTTTCATACCAACGAGATATTTTGCTGAATTATTAAAAACACGTCATTATGAACCGTTCGCCGTGCACTCTGAAGGCTTGCATCACTGAAGACCAGCTAGAAAACCGTTTTTGACCTTAAAATATTGACCGTACCAACTTAATAAACAACAGATTCGTTATTGCATGAATTTATGGTAACGAATTTTTTAAGCACGTTTCAATAGGGTGTTTGTCGTATTTCTTGCAGGTATAACGAAATTGTTTAATATTATTTTAGTAATAGTATTATTTTAGGATTAAAATTTGAGGTTTAGTTTCAATCTTCTTTTCGTAAAGAAAATGAATACTTAAGCTATAACCTCAATACCAACCAATATTTACTAAAGCCAAATAAAGTTTAAAATAATTAATATGAACAACTGCCTTTAACCTTAAAATCAACAATTTTGTCAGTAGATTTTTTTACATTTTAAGTAGTCTAATATTCTTATTTATTGCTTAATTACTTAGACCATGATCAAAGCTTTATATTTATGGTGCAAAAAAATCCATTTAAAATTTAAAACATTTCAAAATTTAAATATGTCAAAATAATACAAATTGCTTCTAAGTTTCTAGACATCTATTTCACATATTATTCAGGTGAAGTCTTAATGATAAATAATTGTAGCAGTTTGATAACTATACTTAAGTAAAATAAACATAACGAATAAATATTATTTATTTTTTATTATAACATATCACGCATTTTTTATTCTAAACCCTTTATTGCAATAACAACATTAATAAATAGGCAGGATATTTAAAAATATTATTATTGCAAACAAAAATAATAATATTTGCAAAAACAGCGCTGTGATTTACGAGATTAGAACCTTAGCCATCTTGAATCTAAGACCAACGCTTAACGCCTTCTGCTATCTGCACATATAATTTACTTTCGAATTTTAGCAATGCGATACACTGGCCAAGGTCACGCGTACGAGTATGATGCGTGCTAACAAAAGTTATGGAAATATAAGTGCGGCGCCCGCGAACCGTGACGATACGATAGTGTGTAGTGCGAAACTGCGTTCTCTGTGGTGTGTGTACGGCACTCACACCACAGACGTCTGACTGTTTACACATACAAATGTACGGACTATACCGCGTGTTCACAGCAATACGACTCTTAGCGTGCTCATGCACTTTTGAGCGCTTACTGTACCTACGTAAGTTATCAAAAAAGACTTGGCATTAGTAAATTCCGAACTTAAAGTGAAGTACGTAAATCCAGTTCATGGACATGTAAACTACCTTAAAATAAGAATAACTTTTTATAGGTGACTTTTTTATAATTTTTGACGCGTTTTGTACACACATTTTTATCTGTTTTATCCAGCTAATATTTTTAAATTCTCAGTAGAATATTCCTGACATTTTTTCCGACGAAACATAAAATAAATGACATTATCTGCTGGTGTTCTAAACAGTGGCCTCATGTGTCATTTGTTTTACACGTAGCTAGGCCACGGCCTGGCGCCGCCATTTTAAATTAAATTATTGCCATAATGATCGTTTAAAGCCACATTTTCATATTCAAATTAGACGGTTACATATTTTGCGAGCGGAAAGCGACATATTATATTGGATGTGAAAACGGTATATTGTTATGAAAAATATGAATGGAACTGTGAGAAAATGTAGTACTCTCTTTGGTTTGGGGTTTGAAAAATTCGGGTGTACTATGCCAAATCGAATGCCAAATAATCGAATATCAATTGTCAATTGATCGACCACTATAAATCGAACACCTAAATACTCGAACGTTCTTAAAATCGAATGGTTAATAAACCGAACATTCAATATATCATACACTCTATACATAGAGTGTTCAAAATATCGAATGTTTGTTTGATCGAGCGTTCAACGCATCGCATATTCATTCTATCGAAATATCAATATACTGAATACTTTTTGTGTAGAACTAGCTTTTGCCCGCGGCTTCGCCCACGTGGATGTCGGAAAATATCCCACAGGAACACGCTACCGAAATTCAGAGTATCCTATGTCCTAACCCAGCGTATGGCCTATCCATATGCATTTTATCTAAAAACGTTCAGCTGTTACGGCATTAAAAGATAATAGGCAGATTAATAAATCTGTTTTAGAGTTAAATTATGAGGATGCCATCTAAATACTCGAATATTTAGATGTTCGATTTATAGTGGTCAATCAATTGATATTCGATTATTTGGCATTTGATTTGGCATAGTACACCCGTTAAATTCCGTACCAGGGCTGATTATTATGTTATCAGGCTCGCCATCACAACCATGACCCAGTCCAGCCGATCTATTCAGTAAGAATATCATCTTCACGTTTCCGTCATTCGAGGTGACTGACAGTTGATATTAGTGACGGTTACCTGACTACTAACTTGTGTGTGAGACAGTGTTTATATAATTATCTTATGAATAGACTACACTACAATAAGAAAGAGAAAAAATATGAAAAAGCCATAGGTGATGTAGTAGCTACAGCTTCCTGAAATGGTTTTCCTTGTATCGTCATTAGGAGGTAAATCGTTCAATTTCGCGCTATGAACTTTACTACGCTACGGGGTTGGGGATTCTTTGGTCACAGTACAATCATTTTGTTATAAAAGTAGCACGAATTTTAAATAAAGATTTATGAAATCAAATTCAACTTTACCAAAACCATAACAACCAATGAAATCAAATTCTCAAAGTATTCGTTTTCATAATAAAGAAAAATATTTTCAATTTGCTATTGAAACTTCTCGAAGACAGGAAATACAAAATCCGTGGAGCTATCGAGCGGTGTGTTATCTATCTATTGGAACTGAAAGTAAACGTAGTAAATCTCGCTCGGATCGTAAACTCCTACGACACAGAATAGATAGGTACAGAAGATCTGCTCGAGAATCGCTCGCACACATAGACACGCCTAATGTACGCGACTGATATTCGAGCGAGATTGTCGTATGTATGGTCTGTTCCAAAATTATCTGATGAAATTATAAACAAATGGATCAGAAAACGTACCTGTAGATGCCAATTTGTTGTGACTCTTACAAATTGAGCGCTTTGATAAGATTATTCTACAGATGTTTTTCATTTGACAATTGAGGGTAATTATTAATAACCTCAATTTTCGTCGATGATTTTTCAATCAAAATTTTAAAATGTTTTTATAACAACAATTGTTGTAAAAAGCGGTGATTACTTCTAAATACAGATGAAAGTATTATTAATTCCCGTTAGTCAGTAGTTGTGTAAGAATTTAACCTGAACAGGATTTGTTTACACGTTCATCAAATACTTTTGCAACCGACATTGTGCGTCTATGTGTGCGTGCGCCTGTATTATTCTTACCTTCTGTATTATTCTGTGCCTTTAAGATACTGTTTCTGTAAACCAACACTAGTACTGCTATCCATAGAATTTATTGGTGACTTTCTCAAGGTTCCGTCGTTTCTTTTGTTATGCATTTGATGAATAGTGTGAGTTGTCGGTGAATATCAAGATACAGAACGTGTATGTTATGATTTTATGAATCATACTTAGTGACTGCCTATGGCTTCACTTGCGTCAATTGTATATTAGTTGAGGATTAAAAGAATGTATTTATTTTGGTTTTCGTGTAAGTAGCCGGAGTCACACGTCATTACTAAATATTGTCATGTTATTAAAAGGCATAAATCGTACAGATTAGTTGGCGTTTTTGTCGTAGGTGGGTTTAGGTTTTATTATATATTTTTTTCACTATTACTTTGTAACGATGGTGCGGTCCACGATGTTCGCTTCCCTAGAAGTAATAACATAATTATTCTGTTTTTAACACCTAGAATATTCTTTGTTATTGTAACGGACGTTGACTTTCAATTCATGGGTTGGATTCAAAATACGGTCTGAAGTATTGTATTTAACGTAAGTAGTAAAATTAGGTACGTAAAGTAAAGATCTGTAGTACCTACAGAAAGACACTGGCCTGGTCTGGTCAGGTGATCTGCGGTATAGTTCTGTGTGTAGGTAGGTACCTACCTATTCTTCTTTATATCCAAAAACGGTCTTTGGCATAGTGTCCAGTACCCTAATTGCGTAACTTATTTTCGTAAACAATTATGCCTATTTTTTTTCATTTTGACAGTTTAACAACATTCATTGCGTTATTTACGTTGTTGAGCAGATTTTTTTCTCCAACTTATGAAGCAACGTATTAGCAATCTGTTTTAAATCGAAGCAGATTGTGTTGTATTACGCAATTAGGGTACAGGTTCGCGTCTTATTACGAAGAACTAAATACTGTCATCAGCAAAGTTAATTCAAAGTAGGTATAACTGCTGTTTGCTTTTAAAATATGTATTTCAATATCTCAAAAGAATAAAAAGCTAACGCTATGGAAAAAGTTCTAGAAAACTTCTCGTTAAGCCTTCTCAGAAACAGCTACTGTTCTGTATTTTCTTCGAATACTATTCAGACAGTTATTTTAAAATTCTACGTAGTTGGTAAGTTCGTAGAACTTGCCCGTGTTGCTGTCCTCTGAGATTTAGCTATCAAAAGAAATAATGGAACGTCTGCTGTACCTAAAATTGTAATTTTTACTCTCAAAAACTGATTTATTGCTAAAAATAAACACGCTGGATAAACTTCTTATTCTAAATTAACTATTAAAATGACGAAACGAATGACGAATGATTGAGAAGTCTATTAAAATAAAAATATAATATTCTAACCTAACTAAAACTATACCCACAAACCAAAATTGTCAATATTTTACTTGGTTTATTTGGTGACCATAAGAATTAAATTAAATAACAAGTTTGTTTTTTGGTTTTATATAATAGTCCCCCATACATTGGGGTACAGTTCCCCAAACCCTTTTAATGGATGCTTCTCATTTTGCAACAGAACACAATTTAAAATAATGCGATCAACCGGTTTGGATATTGATCTTTCCACACGTAGCTTTTGCATTGATTCAGCTGCATACATGCAGTATCTACGCAGCGTCTACACGGTGTCTACGAGGCATCTACGCGTTGCGTCTACATGGCGTTTTTGTGGACCTCAAGTTAACTACGAACCCCCAAACCGACCGCGCCTTATCCCAATACTAAATCTGTACCCAATCTAAATGCGTATCGATCGCTTTGATTGGTGCTTGCATTAGCCAATCCCGAGCCTGTAATAATTCTACTAAACGGCTCGCTGCTTCTCGGATAAAAATAATGAGATTTTGCCTCTTTGGGGTTTGCGGATAAATAAGTTAAAATGATTATAAATGGGTCTTTAAGTGAAATGTAGGACCAACTGTACTCTGGAAATGGCCTGGGGTCGATTAAATGTAACAAACAGAGGATGGTATTTCTATTTATAATTAGGTGAGTACGTATCTACTAGCTTGTGTCCCAGTGGGAAGATTATAGGCTAATTTATGAATACCTTCTGGGTGATGCTCGTGGTTTTGGAACTCCGAGGTAATAATAATATTCCTTTACGGGGTAGGTATACCTACTACTATCTCTCTCTTCTGGATTAACATGTTAATTTCACAGGAACCCTGCATTTTCCCGGCCCATAAACTATCTCTATGCAAGAATCACGTCGATTCGTCGCTGCATGAGAGCTGGGGCCCAAGTCTGCTATTTTTATAAATTCGTCATTCCAACACGATCCCATTGTCATTTTGCTCAAAGTTCGTAATCTGCTAAATTCATAATGGTCGATCATTGGTCGGTCAATGGTCTCGTCATATAATTGTGTTATATTGGCACTGTCGTACAATTCGACCAATGATACCGCCTAAGTCAGTCATTCATTTGTCATTATGTACGAGATTACCAATAAGTGCCATTTCTTTAAATAGAGTGTCAGTGGCTGACCGTTGGAAAGTCATAATGACGCCATTATATTAGTAGATTACCAAACTTATCAAAATCAACAATTATGAAATCAATGATAGACCATTCTGACACTATTGTAATAGCAGACTTGAGGCCCTGGACAAACGAACAAACACTCTTTTGGATTTATAAGAATAAGTATAGGATAGAATATCCACACTACGACTAGCAGAAGTCACGTGCGGCGAATCCCAAGAGACTCGTGATTGTCTTCCAACGCCACTGAGTTAATTAAACTTGGCTCAACTTCCCACAGATGAATGTTATTTTGAATATTATATTACAACGTGATCTCAGAACAGAATACAATACAATGCTACATGGATCTTAAGATCTTTTGGCGCTCGAATGACATAAACCGGACGGCACTGTTGGTGAACATTTGTGCAACATTGTTTTGTAATTTTTTTTAAAAACAATGTGGCGGCATAAAGGTACAATTCGGAACTAAATGTACCATTCCGTAGCAGATCGCAGGCGGCAACTGTTGGCAACGTGTCGCCGCGACACGACTGGTTTCTATGAAATACTTTCCGTAGCTAGCGCCACGTCGCCTTCATAAAAATACATGAGAATACATAGAAACCAGTCGCGTCGCGTTAGCAATACTTTGCCTGCAGTTGCCGCCTGCGGTCGGCTACAGAATGGTACCTTTAGTTCCGATTTTAGCCGCGAGCCAAGGACAGGGATCTTTATTCTTATACAGCTATAACAGACTGAGAGAGAAGAGTAGGAGAATATGGTATAATTATTTTTAAAGGGTAGTGTCGATATTTGACAACAACTCTTACCAATGGGTGCTACCCAGTTACTGGGTTATAGGAGTCAATTAGGCAGTCACTCCATGTAAAATACCGGTTTCAAGCTGCCTCCAGTTAGACTGGAAGCCCACCACAAATATTTGGGAAACGGCTAGGCAGATGGTAGTTGGTAACACTTGTAAGTTCCAGTTTCTTACCTGTTGACTGAGTAGTCATTGAAATGTTAAAACCGCCCAAAAGCAAGTCAGATCCGCGCACTGTACCAGCAAAACTACAATAGTTAAGTCTCCTCCCCACTCAACCGACTTCTACTCCTACTCCTTCACTGTGCACGCGATGCGGTTGTGGAATTCACTTCCGCCTGACATTAGGGACTGCCAAACTGTTGCAGTATTTAAAATCTTTCCACTTCGTCATAGTTGCGTAGGTATTTATTTGTATTTTTTTATATATTTATATATATTTTTGTTACATTATAATTAATAATATCTTAGTGTCATTTATTTAAGAAGTATGTATGTTTGTATGTATGTAAGTAAGTATATTCTCATATTATTCGTTTTATTTTATTAAATTAATTGTTTTGATTTTATGTATTTTACTTTCTCTCTACTCTTACACACGGTGTCTACATCTCTTTTTATCCTCTGTCCTATCGCAGGTATGCTGGAAGAGATTTCTTTAGAAATAAGCATCACCTTTGTACGTATTTTTCTGTTTCTTTTGTCTTGTCTGTGTATATATGTGTGTACATAAATGGTTAAATAAATATAGTTTCTTTCTTTATGTTATTTGCCATGATAGAAGTCTGTATAACCAGTGCATAACCATTTTTTTTTGTCTATTTCTGTTAAAAAGGTACAGCCCTGTCTGTCTGTCATAAGCATTCTTGGGTATGGAACGCTAAAAACGACTGATTGATTCTCACGAAGTTGTTATTTAGTTACCTTTTGTGATGTCAATGTGCGAAGAAATTACTATTGCAGCTAAGAACTACTAAGGACTTACTATTTATAGAAGTTGTATCGATATTTTCTCGTGAGAACTTACAAGTGCAGAACACAAACGCAGTTAACAGGCTAAGGCAGCCTGTGACTTCAGCCACCTGACTCAATATTGTGAGAAGTAATGAAGTAACAATAAGTAGCGAAGGCCCGGGCAAGATGCATATTAATAAAACACACAACCTGATAATCAATAGAGCATTGCACTTTAAAATTTTCCTATGTTTAATCGCCTTTGAATATTGGTGTTTGAAATTAAGGATATCAGACAATTTCCTTTGTAATTATGAGCATTGCTAAAAAGTATCTAAGATAAGCCCCAAGGGCAGAAGTATATTGGTATTTGTATTCATCATTGGAGTAGCTGTCAACTACTACAAAATCATGTTTTTGGATGGCAAAACCAGGCGATGGTCAATCTGCTGGATAGAATGTGCCCACCGTTGGATGGACTTCTGCCATAACAAAGACATGTATTATAATAATATACCGTTCAATTCGGAATAGAGCACCGCTGCTTGTCTACCTACTATAGGCACTGTAACTGATGGGTGCTCAGAACTGAAAATCAGAAATGAAACAAGACATCATTGGTTTTAATAATACACTGTACAGTGTGACTCCTTTAATGTGCACATATCGAAATGAGGGAATCTATGCTTAATTTTATCGACGGAAAAATATTAAAAAAAATCTAAATATTTTATTATACACCGTGAAATTTGTATCACAGTTTTGCTAGAACAAACGTTCTTCAGACCATGGTCTACTACCATACTACAGCATCCAATTAAAAAAAAAAAAAACAATTGGTTTTTGAAAAAAAACAAAAATAACAAAGTTTAAAATGTCAAGATTATCGTTACTCCCTACAACACAGACACCACGCACGGGACACAGCAGTTTTTACAGGGAAATGTACCTCCATAAACGAAATTTAGTAAGCAGTAGATAATCTTGGCATTTTAAACTTTGTCTTTTTGTGTTTTTTCAAAAACCAATTTATGTTTTTTTTAAATTGGATGCTGTAGAATGGTAGTAGACCATGGTCTGAATAACGTTTGTTCTAGCAAAACTGTGAGACTGTAAAGAGCGGCCGCGGCTGGAGGCGCGGGCGGCGGGGGCGGAGGCGGAAGCGAACAGTGCGCGAGTGCATATCGAGACCCTCAGTCTTCAAGACGTAAGGGAAGCACTCAGACAGCTCAAGCCAAAGCACTCATCTGACCCCGATGGCATTCCAGCTTTTCTGTTCCGAGACTGTGGCAGGGTGCTGGCTGAGCCCCTGCATCATATCTTTAATACTTGTTTAAAACAAGCAACGTTTCCGCCTAGGTGGAAAATCACGCGAGTGATTCCGGTTCCCAAGGGTAAGTCAGGTCCGGATGTCAGTGGCTACAGACCGGTGGGAGTGTTGTCGACACCGGCAAAAGTGTTTGAGTCTGCCATCCAACGCAGCGTGCAGGCACAAGTGAGCGCTCAGCTATCGGACGCGCAGCACGGGTTCCGGCCGGCGCGCAGCACTGCCACTAATCTGCTTAACTTCATGGCGAGGGTGGTGCCGGCCGTCGATGCTGGTGTGCAGGTAGACGCGGCATATTTTGATTTTAAAAAGGCGTTTGATACCGTCGACAATGATGTACTGCTAATGAAGCTGGCAAAAATTGGCTGCACTCTGCACATACTACAGTTCTTCGCCAGCTACTTGAAAGACCGACAGCAGTACGTTGACTACAACGGGTTCGAATCCGAGCCATACTACACCAGGTCGGGCGTGAGCCAGGGCAGCAATTTGGGTCCTCTCGAATTTATTTTAATGATAAATTTTTCGTCAAGTATAGACAATTTATTTAACCACTATTATTTTAAGAAAACCCCTTATATTTTTACCACAGCTAACTATTTACATTAGGTACTAAATTAAAAGACTAACTAACTATCTGTATAAATAAAAATGACTTACCAGACGTAGTTAAACATAGTTTATGTTTATTGTTTGCAGATGACCTCAAATTGCTGCTCGAGGTCAAGGGTGAGTCGGACTGTGAGAGATTGCAGGAAGACATAGATAGAGTGGTAGAGTGGAGCCGTAAAAATAAACTCTATTTCAACACAGCGAAATGCTTAGTGATGACATTTACGCGCGCGAAGACTGCCTTAGCCTACGAATACAAAGTAGAGGAAGTGCCGTCTCAGGTACGAGATCTAGGAGTACTGCTTACCCCGGATCTAACTTTTCGGGATAATATAGTTAAGATTTGCAAGAAAGCGTATAGAAACCTGGGTTTCGTGCTGAGACAGTCGCAGGGATTCACAACCATTACCACGCTTAGGGTGCTGTATGACGCTTTGGTAAGGAGTCACTTGGAACACAGTGCGGTGATTTGGGCTCCTCATGAAACGAAATACAATGTCATGCTGGAACGAGTACAGAATAAATTTACAAGACACTTGTATTTTAAACTTTATGGGGTTTACCCATTTTACCCGCTAATGTATCCGACACTGTTTGTACTGGGTATGGTGGGGTACAACGAACTCAGAGTGCGCCGGGAAT
Source organism: Agrochola litura (assembly GCA_949152395.1). NCBI lineage: Eukaryota > Metazoa > Arthropoda > Insecta > Lepidoptera > Noctuidae > Agrochola > Agrochola litura. The sequence continues at coordinate 24,997,557 of OX424501.1, forward strand.
TTGCACTTGCGGCGTATGCGCTAAAACTCCTGCGTGGAGTAGCTCATAACCCGGGTGTGTTGCGTCATCTGAAGCTGTGCGTGCCAGACCGGTATGTATGGAGGCGGCAGCGACCGCCACTGCTGGCCGTGCCTGCTGCCAGAACCAACCTGCTGTCAAAAACACCCCTCACCCGCACAATATGTGTACTCAACGAAGTGCAAGAGAGAATGGACATATTTTCGTGCAATCTGAGTGAATTCGCAAGGGTGTTGTTGAATTTTGTTAGTTACATTTAAATATTAATATTCTGTGTTAAGTCTGATTTTGTGTTTTAGGTTAAGATTTTATAGATTATAGTAATTGTGTTTTTAATAGAGTTTAGTGTTGCTTTGTATTTTTTAATTAAGTTTAGATTTTAAGTAGGTATATTGTAAGTTGCTTTTTAATTTATTTGGTGTATTGGCAAACCATTATTGTATTGGGGTCATCCTGTAAAAATAGTGTGTGTAAGTTTAAATAAATAAATATTCCATAAAAAATATTTAGATTTTTTTTAAATATTTTTCCGTCGATTAAATGAAGCATAGACTGGGATCACTTCGATATGTGCACATTATAAAGCCTCGCACTGTGTAATTTTATTGCAAAACAATAATTATGAACACAGAAAAGCCTCTACGAGTTGAAAGATGGTGCAATCTATAGCTGTAGATATGGTGGTAAGCCATATTTCCCCTGACGAAGTCCATTACAAAGAGCCACGAACATTCATATTTAATAATTAATCGGTTCTTTTGTTTAAAACAGGTCATTTTATTCAGTCGTAGTATTTGGAAACGCTCATGAAATGTCCCCTGAAAAGTCTCAAAGACAAAGCATTTATTTCAATTGGAACATTTACAGGTAATTTGGAAAGTCAAGAGTTGTAAGGAATTGCTCTCTGAAGTTTAATCTGCAAAATTATGGAGCTGTGATATTATTGGCGAATTTACGGGAGCTTTGTTTCACCCAATAACGATAATTGATAAGAAATGAATCGTAGGCTTATCAAACTAAGGAACTTCAACAAGTACTTATCATTTTAGAAATGAAATGAAAAGCTCTTCATTGCCGCTTGAATTTACATATTTGTATAGTCGAACGCGTAATTGATTTACCACCCTAAGGTTGAATGACACTTCAATCAATCTGCCTAGCCTTTTCCCAACTATGTTGGGGTCGGCTTCCAGTCTAACCGGATGCTGCTGAATACCAATATTTTACATGGAGCGACTGCCTATCTGACCTCCACAACCCAGTAATACGATATCCCTTGGTAAGACTGGTTGTCAGTCTTTCGGGCTTCTGAGGACCCGTAACGACTGTCAAAGATCCACGAATGACAGCCGGGACCAACGGCTTAACGTGCTTTTCGAGACACGGAGGAGTCTCAGTATGTAAAGATGGTATGGGAAGCCGTCACCTCCTTCTGCGAAGCATTAATGCTCGCGAAGGAGGAGACAGAACGCGTGAGGGAGAGGCAAATTTTGCGCCCTCGCGTCCCTAGCCGCCGCAGGAGGAGACGCCCTGGGCGTCGGGAATCGCAGGCAGATTTCTGGCCACCGTAGGCTCGAGCTTGCGGACGGTGAGCAATGGGTATCTCACCGTCCGATAAGGACCAAGCCCGGGTTGACGGCGCGTTGTGTTCCACGCGCGCCTCAAAGAGATGTCAGCAGAATTGCCGGGGTCCGCTAGGGCCGATGCCTGCCGGGATTGCGAAGAAGTCCAAAAGGGAGATCGTAGCCCCCGGCAACTTGGCAACCGAAGGAACACGGGTGGATTTTAGTCAGTAAGAGTCTGACACGCCCTCCCGCTCCGTCCAGAGCGGGAGAAGTTATTTGATAATTTCCCACCAAAAAGAAAGAAAAGTATGTAAAGATGGTCACCCATCCACGGCCCAACACCGGCAACCGTAGCTTAACCCGATGGATCGACCCGTGCGGCTGTCATTACTTAGCCACAAGCTCCTCCGAAGGCTGAATTACCGAAGGCGAACTTCGAAGTTTATTTGTATGACAATGTTTATTTTTAGGTTTGTTTTCTATGTGACAGTAAGATAGTTTCAGTGAAGTTTACTAGGAATTGTTGTCAAAATTGGTACAGCTATTATAAGGTAGACTATACTTTAATTTAGCAGAGAAATCATCTATATATAAAAGTATCAAATAATTCTTATTTCATATTCATTGGACACCACTCCCGTTCGTCCAATCTAAAGTTGTCTAATGAAAATCGCTGAGTTACTAAGCAAAAAACCTAAAACAAATGTAAATATAAATCGGTTAAAAGCGAGTCGGACTCAAGCACCGAGGGTTCCGTACCGTTTTAAATTTTCACTAGCGAGGCCTATATTCGTCAGAGAATTTTAACACTGCAGTGTAGAATATTGCAGTTTTAGGTCAGCGCCATCTCTTGACCCATAGTGGAACTAATGTAATTTTTGATGATGATTTCTGAAAAAGTGTGCTATTTAGAGATATCGTTTTATTTTTCCTGTAATCTTTACATAAACTTCTATTACTCAGGATAATTTCAGATTTTTCTCTATGCAAACTTCAGAGATATAGGGGGAACGGTATTTGTGACAGAGACGGACATACAGACTAAGTCGCACCAAGGATTCCTTTTTACCATTTTGGCACGGAACCCTAAAAAGACACCAACCAAGGTGACTTAAAGTATGCCATTCAGCCATTCAAATCGTTCTTTTTATCACCAACCCACCTTTTATGTGAACAGCCAGACATAAACACAACTAGATACGTGCTTGTCTTCACAAAATGTCGCAGTTTTTTAAGACATTTCTGTATACTTCTAGCATTTTTCACAGTAAATCTATGTGGCTGGCACCGAGGAACACCGTCGACCGCAGATTTATGGTGTTACGTCAGAGGTTCGACATTTATATCAGACACAATATGAGTAGAAATAGAAGGTCAACACCGGTGACTTTAAAACTAGGATAACATAAAATAAAGGGAGACATCGAGAAAAAACAAACAATATCCAGAAAGACGTGGTGGAGGGTGGAATAGAATTCCGTCTCGTCATCATTAAAAACAATTTTTTTTTAAATTGTCATCTTTACAAAATGGATGACAACAAGTTCACCAAACTTTCTTTTTTATCAAAACTTAGACCAACTGATTTGCAAGATAAAGGAGCCTAATCTTTTATTTTGAGGACTACCATGAAATATTGGTCTTTTCTTTGATTTATCGACGCATGTCAGTCTAACTTATCAATGAGATAGGTTTTATTTTTTATCAGATAACTAGTCAGATAATCAACAACATAAACGTAACATCACGCCTGTCTTCCCAAAGGGTTAGGCAGATTATGAGTTTTATTTATGTACACATTTTTTTTTTAATGATTGTCATAATAAATCTTGGATTTACACCTAGGGTAGTGCGATTTTTTTACGGAATTTTGATATTTTATATGCATTTTGTTCAAAGTGGTACTCTTGAACATTTTTACTTCGTTGTAAGGGATTGTGGCTTACAGTTTATATGTGTGGGCTGTTTATCTAGGAGGATTTCGTTCCGAAGGGAGGATTATGATAGGATTGCTGCCCTCTGATTGTTTAGGCCTGCTGTTGGAAAGTGGCATAACTTTGTGTGCATAGGCTGTTGGACATGAATTTCTATTGCTTCATGTGTGAAGCCTTGTACAGTAATGTACTGTCGATTGCACGTCAGTGGTAACACTTTGACCTTGAGCTGGTCCTACTGTACAGACTCTCCTGACGATTAATATGTTGCCTTCATTTCTTTCTGTGATGTATGAGGCAAAAAGACAATGTCACTCTTGTTGACAATGGTTTGGGTTGAGAAAGGTGTAATAGCGACCCGGGCCTGGTCCTTATCGGACGGCGAGTTACCGGTGTGCCACTGTGTGGAGCCGGCGATCCACATAGTGGTGACACCCGGGCGTTTCCTCCCGCCTTATCCGGAACAGGAACTTCTAGAAACAACCGTGTTCGGTGAGGACCTGCGTCAGGTGGAAGGTGAGGACGCCGTGGCGCCTCTCTAGCCACTCCTCAAAGAAGGGGCTTATCGCCGCAATTGTGGCGTGCCCAGCACTGGGTTGCGACAATCGCACTCTCCATGACGACATGAGATCCCGCCGGAGCTCTGTCCGCTGTGCCATGATTTCTCGCGGCAGCGGAGTTAAGCCCCGGCGTTTCGCCTCTTCGCGCCACTCCCAAATGTGCGCGAAGGTGTATTCTGTGATGTATGAGGTAAAAAGACAATGTCACTCTTGTTGACAATGGTTTGGGTTGAGAAAGGTGTAATGGCCTCATAAGCCTATCGAAGAACAAAACAATGACAGGCCTTGTCAGTTTTCATTGTGGTGTCGTTGTTTCACTTTCCGTCACTTTTCCTCTGACCTGGCGGCCACAGACTTATCTATGTTTATAAATTACCTACTTATATACCTGCTTCATATACCTGCCTACTGTAGGTAATCACGAGAAAAAGTACCATAGTGGGTATTATGTACCGATTTAAAACACTATTCATTTATAATTTCTTCTTCGTTTTTTATTTATTTTTTTATCCATCTTATCTGTATACATACATTATAGTGAAAATATACAACATAGCATCACGCATGTTTCCCCGAAGGGTAAGTCAGAGACGACCCATATTTCGCCAGTTATGTTTAAGTCTCATAGAATAGGGGAATAGTTATATTATATATTTTGCTTTGATAGGTATATATATATCCTTATATTTAAATAAATATTTATTCCACAATTTTCGATATTGCACAGGACCTACCACTGTTTGTCTCTGCATCACCCAAAGGTTGACTGGTAGAAAATGCCTATGGCATTAAGTCCGCCTCTGTACATGTATGTGCTTAAAGTATTAAATAAATAAATAAATAAATAGGGGGCGAGCCTATTCCTATTAACCGGGCACAAATCCAGATTCCGGGCTGCTACTGAGAAATTCCTCATGGAAAAACCCAGTAATACTTTGCCCGACCTGGGAATGTAACCCTGAACCTCATGCTCAGTATTAGTACTTGCGACCGCTAGACCAATGGGACAGTTAGTTATAGCCAGTACTTATAGCGAATAAATCTATACTTCTGTACTACTGTCATGTGGTGGCATCTACATCGCCACATGCAAACTACGCATTAAAGACCTGACGTCGCACAAATCTTGCATCACGCAATTAGAGTTTACCGCGCGAACGACATATATGACTATCCAACATCAATCGTTGGGCAGTTGCCCGTCAGACACGACTTCCGTCTGGTCGGAAGATCCTCCCTTTTCTATGGAGGATGAGTGAACTTTACACCCTGTTCCTCGTGCCTCTAAACTATCTATTATTCTATACTATATTGTAAACAGTTAACATTTGTTTGTACGTTTGTATGTAGGGGTAATCTCCGAGGGTCAGTCGGATTTGAAAAATTGTTTTTGCATTGGATAGCCCAATTCTTGAGGAAAGTCATAGGTTCGCGGATGAAGTCGCGGACAAAAGCTAGTGATTTATAATTCTATTTCAAAGCGTAAATCTAGATTCAAATATCAATACCTAGGTAACTACTTAGTTGTAGGTTATACTTAGTCGTATACGGGTATGTAGTTGACACGTGTAGGTATTCCTATTTACCTACCTTATGATAATAATCCTTTTTCACGTCAAGCACGTGTAGGGATGTGTCAAACTATTCACAACCTTCAACTATTCAACAAAACATTATTAATTTATATTACTTAAATTATAATGTTAACCATTTAAATTGCTAGCTTGTAAATTAACTTGTAAACTTTTGGGTAAGTTTCTAAACTGATATGGTTTCTATATTAAATTATTGTTCAAATAATGTTTGCACGAGTTCTTGTTTCGTTGTCCGCACTCACAGACGTTCAATAAGGTTAATGAACAGTAAGTTAGTAGCTATACTTAGATACTTTTAGAGAGACCTGTTGCGATTCATTCCAATCTCAAGGTTTTGCAACTATCACGCGTTAAAAGTTATCAGTTCAGTTCGTCTTGCTTTTTGTGAGACACTCACACGTGAGTTCGTGTGAGTGTCTCACAAAAAGCAAGACGAAAGTTATCAGTTCAGTTCGTCTTGCTTTTTGTGAGACACTCACACGAACTCAATTAAAAACACATTATAATTTAATTTAGCAAAAACGTTGTACGTCAGTCTTCTTAACCAAATAAAACAAATTAGAAAAACACTCTTTAATTTTAGCTAACGAAGCCAGTTTATTTAAAACAACTTTGTTCAACCAAAATGAGGTGAAAATGTTCCGTCTAACCTCATTAAATCAAAGTAAACTTTACTAATAGCTACATTGTATCGAAACCCAAGTTCAGTTAAGTTTTAACAAAAACGAGACTGTTCCCTTCAGAACAAAGTTAAAAACAAGTTTCAGAAACATGTTTTGTTCCACATTTTGTTAATATCGGATAACAATGCTGCTACTAAAAGTTACTAAACATTTGAAGTAGGTACATGTATTTTGTTGTTGAAGGCAAATATAATTTTCAATAAATTAAACAAAGGTTCAATGTGAAAAGTATTAATTATTTTAATTGTTGTAAAAAAGTTTGTGCTCGCGAGGTCTACTGTTCGCAGAACTACTAGTAATATTTTGATTCACGAAAAAATGACAGCAGCTGGATATTTTGTTTAATCTTATTATTGAAAATAAAACTAAATTAGTATTTAAAAACGATTTCATCAACAAAATATTCAATGAAAATAATTTACTGTGGCTGGTTTAACGATTAAACTACGAAGAATACGGGTGAAAACCTGCAAAAGTTCCCTCTTAAATCCCTTTAAAATTAACGAATGAAAAGCCATTCCCCGTAATACATAATCCTCGTTCAATAAAAACGAATAAAAAGAAACTGAAGTAAAAATAACATATTGTAAAAACCCGGGCGTCTCAGGGCACATAGTCTTTGTAAAGAAAATACTCGAATATACGGGCTCGGCTCGCGGGAGGAATCTCATTATTATTGGTCCTATGAAGCGGAAGACTTTTGTACAAAGAGAAGAAAAAACTTGAGAATTATAACCGTTAAGGTTTTTGCGTATTGTTCAATTTTATTTAATCATTTTAAAAATAATAATTGTGAGACAGCTGCCAGCTGTGAAATGTTAAAAAAGCCGCAAGTTCATACGATAAATAACATTAATGAATGATTTACTATAATAAATTAAAAATGACCAGTTATTATAATTCAGAGGATTTTCTACTCTCGGTGTTAAACCAAGCGTTGAGAATCCAACACGCTGGGACTGTTGGATTTTCAACTCTCGGCGCTAAGCAGAGCATTGAAAATCAAGTGCACTAAAAAAAATCGCCGCGATTTTATTACGTCCGTGCGTACCCAGGCTTAGTCTCATAAAAACCGGCCAAGTGCATGTCGGACCACGCACAATTAAAGGTTCCGTAGTTGGGATGAATTTATCCCAAGAACAAACTTAACAGCAGACACAATAGTTAAAACAATTGAACAGACCAATCAGGTCTGTTCAATTGTTTTAACTGTTATGTCTGCATATGGGACAGTGAACCTGTTAAGTTAATATGGTTCATTGGACCGGTTAACTTTGTAGTTGAAAAAATGTTCTCCCATACATCGATATACGTCACGGTCAATTCTCCATCTGGTAATGAAAGTAAAGCAAAACAAAAAAATTATGTGATAAAACTACAAATCAACAATTTACGGACTTTTTCCTTCATTTATGCTTGACTTGGTTCTTGCCAAACATGACTCTTGTCAACGGAAAGTAGCTACAGCAGATATATCTAGAGTTATATAGGTTTTGATTTTATTTGCGAGTCTCAAAATATGTCGCATCAATGGGCGTATTTTTTATTGCGTTAATTTAGAAGCTTGATTTTTTTTGAGCTCCAAGGAATCCTAGACCTACGTATTTAACATTAATTTCAACTTGATGCCTCCCCGCCTTACTGAAAAAAGGGCCTTGACAGACAGACAGACAACGAAGTGATCCTTTAGGGGTACGGAACCCTAAAAAAGAAAGAAAAATAGATTTATTTGTCCCAGAAACACGTGCAAAAGATAATTAACTTGACCCACAATTGTGACATTTTCTTCCATTCTCTCCTGCCAGCTGCAATTATATTATCCTTTGGTCTCCCTCTCATCTATCATCAGCCTTTTATTACGAATAGATTGTATTTTAGTTTCAGTCTCGATCCTGCGAGTACCATAATTTCTTCGAGTACGGATATAAATGTCCTTTGAGGGGGAGCAAACCAATCAAACATGCGTACTGTGGCAACTGGCTGTGCCGGCCACAGACAGCTGTTTGGTTTGGTAGCTCGCAATCAATTTGAGAGGCTGTGCTGAGAAATTACTGGTATAATAAGACGTTTGTATCTGAAGTGGGCGCCAATGGTGGGAATGACTACTGAACAGAGCATGTTTATCAATCTGTTCCATTTTTTAAATTTCTAAAATGTATCATCCTATGAGTGCGCCACAACCTACTACAATTTTACACTTAACAAGTAAGACGCTTCCAACGATACCTTATTCATCAAACTATGATGAGTAGTTTAGAAGTTGTGAGGGAACAGATGAACATACATACATTCAAACTGGTCAAAATCATAATAAACCTTATTTTTGTTTCACAGTAGTCTGGTAAAAAAAAACAGTGACACTCCGGGAGTGCCGACAGAAGTAAAACTTGAAAAAAAATCAGCACTGCGGTCATCAACGCGTTGATGTCTTTTACTCGACGCACCGCGGTAATCAACGCGTTGATGTCTTTTACTCCACGGTGTCGGTAAATTCGGTAACAGTGTCGCGAAATTAATGGTATAGTCCCATCTCAAAAATGCCCAACGCGCCTAACCATTTATTTTCCAGTTTAAACTTTGGAAAATAAATGGTTTCGAAACATGACTCTTTGAGCTTTAGAAAGGAATTGTCACACTGGTATGACTGTCAGTGATGATTCTCTACAAAACTGGTAGTTTATGCCAAAACTCGATGTGCCATATTTACGACCACCTACTGTGCCTCCCGAGATGAGTCCTACGTGTTATCACAATTTGTCTGCTACCCAGAGACAAAGCTGAAATACTATATTATATTTACCCCAAGTAAGCATAATAAGCAAAGAGCATAGAATATTCTAAGACCGCGGTGAATACAGCCGTGGATGAGGATTACTACAAGAAAAATAAAATAAAGATTTATGAACACATAAAATGTTCTCTCCCAGTTTGGTATCATCGAATGAATCCGCACATCTGATATGTATACAGATTGCCGATAACATATATACATAACTATCTTGTACTGAAACTGAACCAAGCTTATAGTATTAAAACAGTCCCTGCACTGCTGTTACGTGATTAGAGAGCCTAGTACGAACGTGCGACGTAAACGTAACGTTAATTCGGACGATTTTAAAATTGAAAATACTGGATTCGCACTTATTATTATAGCTTAGTTTTAAGACCTAATTCATATCATCTATGGATGGTACTTATTGGGGGTGTACCTGCTACAGGGACACCTCTGCCCAACCCTTCGGGGAAACAAGGCGTGATGTTACGTTTTGATATATAACTATAAGTATCCCATGAATCGGAAAAGGTTACACCACTAGGTGTGATCGTCAGACTGCCAAGTCATGGGTCTCGAATTCGAACCCAAGGCGCACCTCCTTTTCAGATTCATGTGCGTATTGTATAATTATCACTTGCTTCAAAAACTGTGAAGAAAAATATCGTGAGGAAACTGGCATGCCTGAGAGATATTTCTCGACGGCATGTGAAGCCAAGTCAGAGATCCATGGGCGGCTTTAAAACTTTGACACCAGGTTAGTCACCAACCACACGACAAGAAGATTATGCTTGCCACAAAAATTTAACTAAAATGCTACAGGATGGTTGTATTTTCGATTAAAAAATCGATCGAATTTACGAAACTTTTACCCCGTGGCCACAAGCTACACGCTCAAATAATACGCGACTTATCAAAGCGGCTGCGGAAAAATCAAATGAAAGAAGTAGTTTAGAGCATGCCACGAATCATCCACGACAACTTGCGGAGTCGCTTGAGCATGTACCTCGTGGTCACGGGGTAAACGTAACGTAAATTCGAACGATTTTTCTATCGAAAATACCGTGCGGTGACCGGGACCTAGTGCCGCGCGTTCGTGCTAGGACTTCAGTTTAAAAACTCAGCCCCGGTACAGTACGTTCATAAATATTGGCAGGTCGCCACCGATTGCCTGCGGGTTTAAAGTAACGAACAGTTGACTTTTACAATCCCTAGCCAATGGGATGAGCGTAAACTGTACCTTTATTTACTTTGTGTGTCCTTTTATGTTACTGAGCTCTAGGACAGTAATAGGGTATCGTCACGTCAGACACGGTGATTACTAGGGTTAAAGACGTGGGGTTAAAGAGGGTGGTTTTTATGTTTGTCCTTTTTGTTATAAGTGTGTTTGTGTTTAATAGTGTTTAATAAATAAATAGTGAACAATACACCTGTTTTAAGGGTCCATAATACCTAAAATTGCTTAGCATGACCCTCCGATAAATCGAAAATACTGCATTAATCATTAATTTATGCATTAATTTTGAAATAATAATAATGTTAAAGTTGAGGATTAGTGTTAAGTACATGTTTGATGAAAACACGATTCCATACAATTTACGATAGGAAAAAAACCAAAGTTACCTCCAAACCGAAAAATAAACCACTGGTATTCAAAAAATACTTCATATTAGGTCATAAAGCTTAGCATAATAACTGAACTAACTATAAAGCAGCGACCGATTTTATTTTTATTTTAAATTACCATTATTTTTGCCGTAAAAAGGCAAAACTATTGGCGCTTTGGAGCCGTCAGCACCTTACTCCGTCTCGCTCTCACTCAGTCCGCGAGCAGTATGTTGCGAGCGAGATAAAAATGGAATTTGAGCTGAGGTAGTATGGGCTCTTAAGTGTTGTAACTTTGACAATAGATACCTGTACTGTAAAAGCGTATATTCAAAGCTATTAACGACATCAAGTGCTGAATTTTGTGGTAATTTTTTATAATTTACTGCCGCACTCATAGATGTCATTTAACGATAAATCAATGCAGTCAATGAAACGGTTGGCTGATAGCGTTGCAGTAAGTGACATCTCTGTGTGAAGCAGTAAGTTCTCATTTGATTTAGCGCAGTGATAGTTATGACGTATCCATGATCTGTGATAAGCAAGGCCCATAATTTTCAAATTGCTCGTAACTAGAAAGAAAGAAAAATAGATTTACTAGGTTTTCAACAATTAATGTCAGAAGGTACACTACTTCAGGCATTCGTGTTTTCCCAAGCTATTCCTAGGAACAAGTAGTTTTGTCATTAGCAAGTACATGAATAGTTTCCTCCATCAATAACATTGCATGTTGTAGGTCACACTACTGAACATTACCATAGAAAAATTACCTTAATTTGCTTTCGAATTAGAATACAATTTGTTTTCTGACAAAAGTCTCGCTAACATCATTTTAATCTAGTGATATACAGTGTGTGAGATTATATGGGACCAACTATGAAAGAAAAGAAAAATATTAGCTGTTCCCTATATTTTGATCGTGTAGGTACTTAGGTATTGCAATTTGTAGGAAAAAGCAGATTTTTTTTTCATATTTCAGGATTGATCCGCTAGAGCCGCTCGTGGCTAAATAATAACAGTCGCACGGGTCAATCTTCAAGGTTAAGCTTGTCGCGGTCGGTCCGTGAATGGGTGACCATTTATTACATACCGAGACCCCTCCGCACCTCGGCAGTTGGTCCCGGCTGTCATTTGTAGATCTTTGACAGTTGTTACGGGTAATCAGAAGCCCGAAAGTCTGACAACCAGTCTAGCCAAGAGGCAGTCGTTCCATGTAAAATACTGGTATCCGGTTAGACTGGAAGCCGACCCCAACAAGTTGGAAAAAGGCTAGATAGATGATGTCTGGGTTGATTCCATAGTAAAAGTTGTTAATTTTCATGGGTACTTACTACACTCCCTTAAAGTATGACCCTTGTTTACCCTAACACCCTGTACCTTTAACAAAAAAATGCCCTCACAGCTAATGTAGGACCATACAGACTCTGTTTCTGTTTTTATAATATCAGCGTAGTTAGATCTATATTTTAGAAGAAAGATGGGTAGCGCAGTCAAAACCCAGTTCATATAAAAATATTTCGCAGAAAGCCAGACAAATTACCGCGACCAACCGAGCCACTAAAATGTCGCTTTACAGAATCTTACCAGCCGATTCCCAGCCAAATGTACTATGAAAACCTTCGAATTTTAATACGACCTGACGCGAATATCCTTTGGTAATGCAATAAACTTGCCTTACTAAATTCTAAGGCGGGGACGACCGGGCTTGTCTCCTACGTTGTGAAAAGGGCCTAATTTAATCAGTTAAGCCGTCCATTACGGTATTGGAGGACCTGGGTTGTAGTGTAGGTAGAAACGGGGTTGAATGGGGTTGAAAGTGTCGAGTTTATTTCAAAAGTTTCGGGATGAAATGGAAGTATTTCGAACGCGATTTATCTTAATAGATAGAGGTTCTATTTTGGGTTTGGGACGCTTGCGTGAGTTTTGTTTTAATTATGATATTTTGGCCTCATTTTGTGTTTAGGAAAACCGTTACCTACTATTTACTTGTTTTGGTTAGATAGTGCTGTTATAATTTGTTTGTCAATTGGTACACATATTAAAAAACCGGCCAAGTGTGTGTCGGATCACGCACAATGACGGGTTCCGTAGTTGGGATGAATTTATCCCAAAAACAAACTTAACTTTGTAGTTGAAAAATATGTTCTCCCATACAGAATGTATGGGAAAACATGTTTTTGCAACTGCAAAGTTGTTGGTCAATTATTACTCGTTAACTTGTAAAGCCTACTTAGCTGTGATAGTTTTCCTTTTAATTTCGTTATATAAATTACTGCTGTGATTTTTTTCACACACCTAAAACTAACCATTTAGCTGGCAGGGGACACTTGACTCTAACAAAAATTAGCAATTTAAAGCTTAATATTTCGCAAACGGATCCCTGAATCCAAAAATGCTTTTGCCAAACTCACAATGTTTTTGAGGAACCTTTCCAATGATACCTCACATCAAGGGATAAAAAAAAAAACATCACCAGTTTACGTGTATGGGAGGTACCCTAAAAAATATGTTTTTCATAATTTTGTTTTACCACTTTGTCGACGTAATTAATATGTATACCTACGCCAAATTACTAGTACTAAGGGTCTCGGAGCTAGACCGCGGACAGACAGACAGACAGACGGACATGACGAAACTATAAGGGTTCCTTGTTTACTACGGAACCCTAAAAAGCATGCTAGTTTGCTTGGAAGTAGCATGCTCATTTACAGCATGCTCTACGTGTGTGAGAAAATAATCATACTATTTTCGTACACACATACTAATTGTGCTACTAGGTAGCATTTGGTCGAAATTAGCATGCTTTAATTAGCATGTGTATTACAGGTTTTATATCAAGCGACATAATCTTTTTAACGAAGAGAATATACTGTTTATTTGTACTGCTAAAGTGTGTAAATAAAACCCATCTACAAAAGATGTTCAATTAAATACGATGAAGTGAAAATACTGAAGTAAAGTATTTAAAGCACCTATTAAAGGTGAATACCACCTAATTGCTATGCAAATAAAGTCTTAATTTCAAGAACAACAAATAAATTGTTTTGTACGTAAAGTTCTCATGGCATTTACAGAAGATGTCTGCAAAGTGGAGATAATGTTGTTCTGAATTATTGCGTTGCAGTCACTTAAGTATCTGTAATTTAATCTTACTACCTGGTGTCAGAGTTTTTATTCCGCATATGGGCCACTGACTTGGCTTCGCATGCCGTCGAGAAATATCTTTCAGGCATGCCGGTTTCCTCACGATGTTTTCCGTCACCGTTTTTGAAGCAAGTGATAATTATACAATACGCACATGAATCCGAAAAGTCAAAGGTGCGTGCCTTGGGTTTGAACTTGAGACCTATGACTTGGCAGTCCGACGGTCACACCACTAGGCTATCACTGCTATTTTTACTTTTTCACTGAAGTAAAATGCTGTAAAAGCCTAAAAGGCTTAATAAATTTTAGATCTGGGGACAATTTAGTAACGTCTGCTTAGTACTATATCACTTATGAATAAGAAAGATAATTATGATAGTGCATTCTGTATGAATCTAATAATAATGTTTGGCCGTTAAAATGACACGTCATCTATATCTATATACTAATATAATAAAGCGTTGCGTTATTTGTTTGTTTGAACGCGCTAATCTCTGGAACTACCAGTCGTCTTTGAAAAATGATTTTTGTATTGGCTATTTAACATCACTCCACGACACTTAGGAGCCGAACAAAAAAAAAAAATGTGTGCGGTCGGGGGACCCCCGTCAGGAATGAAGTTCTTTCTCACGTATGATTTATTTTTTTGCAGCATCTTGGATTACATTTTGACCTCATATCTATGCTTTAGCACCCTCGAAAACTATGAAAACTGACGAAAAATTAGAAAATTTTTGCGGCCGCCATCTTGCATTTTCATTTTGATAAAAATCACATTTTTTCGCTCTCCATGCAGTGTACTCGGGTCTACATGTATAATTTTATCCTACGACACTGTAATCACTTTACTCTTTTCTTTTGTTTTTTTTCTGTCGGCGTTCTCTCTCTCTCTTTCTCTTTGAATTAGAAGAAGACAGTCGCAAGTACTAACACATTTTAGTGTGACGATTTCTGAAATTTTACAAGTCGCGTTAAAGAACTACGTTCCAAAAAGTCAGAAAGAACAATAAGCGAAAACGAAGTAATAGCGCGGACAGGCGATACGATGCGACGCGTTGGCTCGGGGCCGATATTTGACGCGGACGAAGTCGCGGGTAGAAGCTAGTATTTTAGATAGTCTTCGGCTTTGTAGAACGTTGTCTCTGTCACTCAAATATAATAATGTCTCTTTCTAAACTTCGAAGTGTCATTAATATACCCTCTATCACTAATTTCATTCTCATAGGTTCAGTTTCCTGCCAGATCTTCTACCGGTTGAATCCACTTGTGATGATACTAAATGCATCATACGCAAAAAAGCAAACTCCTTACTGCACCGTCTACGAAGCACAGCATCGGGGGGCAACAGCATCCTTAATGCTATTGCTGCCCGTTTCGACTGTTTTTTCCAAAATCTGTGGATAAGGACAGCCATAGGCATCCGTTAGGTATAGATATTAAACAATAACAATTTAAAAAAAAAATACAATTCTGTTACTAACACACTAACATATTTTTATGATTTTTTTGTAACCTATTATGGAGTTTTTCTCTATCATAAATAAATAATAATAAAAAAATAGGGCGAGGTTCGTACTAAAAAAACAGCACCGTAACGTGAAAACAAATTAATGTCCTAGGTACAGCTGACAGAAGCAGTTTTTGGATAGAGAGGCAAGATTCACTTTGTTCCCCTGAACCAACGAACATAATCTTTGTTTAACCAGTAACACCAAACCAACCCCCACATACCAGAAAGAAACAAAAAAATGCACCTAAGTATATTATTCTTCAATTCCCGGTATTTGGAAATTGGGGCAAAGTAAACCTTTATGCAAAGTAATATTTTGTTACTTGGGTTGTTTTGCTACGCGGTGGAGGATTGCCAAAATGTGGCTTTTGTAAACGTCCATCAAGTGTCCGTATACTGCAATATATTAGACGAGGGCAGAATGCGCTTTGTTGTACGCCAGATAGATGGGCGATAGGGGAGATGGAATTAGGTTTAGACGGGATTTTGGAAAAAAGGGGCGAAAATAAATATTTTGCTTTATGTGTGCTGTGTTTTAAATAAATAAAACACAGTATGCCCATTGGGGCAAACTGTGTTTATACGATAACTGTTTCGTAACAATGGACCAAAAGTAGGGTGTAAATAAAATGTTTCCTTTTTCGTTTTTGGCTTCGAAAAGCGGTTCAGTCATAGAAAATCCATCGGCCAGATCCATGATGGATCTAGTGACGATTATTTTGTCATTAGGTCTATTTATATTTAAAAATGCGAGAGCAGTGGTGGCTCAGTGGTAACGGCCCCGACTTACGAGTTCCAGGTCGTGGGTTCGAAATCAGGCAAGCGATTAACTTTGTGTAAATTATTTAATCACCACTGCTCTCAAAACGGTGAAGGAAAACATCTTGAGGAAACCGGCATGTCCTAGAACAAAAAATTCGAAGACATGTGACATCTACCAACCTACACTGGGCCCGCGTGGTTGATTACAGCCCACTCCCTCTCAAGGAGAGCAGGCCTGTGTCCCAGCCGTGGGAACATTACGGCTGATTGTGTGTATAAAAAAAAAAGTAATATAGTTATTTATGCTCGTGCATCTTCTGCATGAGAAGAGGTCTTTGCCCTGCAGTGGGACAATACCAGGCTGGTATTTTTTATTTTATTTATTTGCACATGACAAGCCTTCGCACGCCAGCCTTCGTCACTATTAAAGCTAACGGCTTTCCTGCGTGTTTTTAATAACGTAATTATATGCTGCATTCAAAATCTGTCTGCCAAGCATAGTGATTATGGCATATTCTGGTGCAGGTGCTTTATTGGTTCAGTAAATAGATTAGTATTTAGTCTTTTACTACCAATAAAGGCATAATTATGATTAAAATTCTATTTTCTTTTGGAAATATTCATCACAAAAAATCAAACCAGAAGGGATACATAACCTTTTTCAAGCACATTGCCATTGACACCTAATATTCACACTTAGGAACTTTTCCTCCTCAAAGAAATCGAAGATGAAGAGCGCTTACGATTCGCATTGTCAGCAATACCCCGGGACCCGGGGCCCGGCGCGTCCTAATATCGGAAAAAGTCCTTGATTTACGTACGAACTTAGATCCCGATGCTCCAATCAGATGGAACTTCACGAAGATAGGATCCAGGCCATTAAACTCTTAGTTAAACGAGGTCATTGTAAGTGGGGGATTATAAGTAATAGCGAGTGGAATACCGTGTACTTTATTTCTAGTTTCAGTTTTTATCGTTGGAAGAAAAATATGTTGAAATCGTGATCTTCTTTTCGTGTGGTTAGTGACTAACCTGGTGTGAGAGTTTTAAAGCCGCCCATGGGCCTAAGACTTGGCTTCACATGCCGTCGAGAAATATCTCTCAAGCATGCCAGTTTCCTCACGATGTTTTCCTTCACCGGTTTTGAAGCAAGTGATAATTATACAATATGCACATGAATCCGAAAAGTCAAAGGTGCGTGCCTTGGGTTTGAACTTGAGACCTATGACTTGGCAGTCCGACGGTCACACCACTAGGCTATCACTGCTGCAGCTCTTGAAATTCTCCGAAAGCACGTTAAGTCGTTGGTCCCGGCTGTCATTCATAGATCTTTGTTCGTCGTTATGGGTATTCAGAAGCCCGAAAGTCTGAGAACCAGTCTTGCCGAGGGGCATCGTGTTACCCAAAGTGTTGTGATTTGATACAGACAATTTAAGGTTGGTAGTCAATTAATTTCTCTGACCTAAATTGCAACTGTTGTACAAAAATGTGTTAGAATCGTCAACTTAAATTGTAGTTGCAGATTCACCCCAGGTCATAATGGACAGTTTTCTAGTGCCAGCTTATTCTACTACCAGATTGGGAGCAGTAACCCCTTTTTAAAGATAGCTTACATCCAAAAACTTATTTATAGCTGGCATTATGATAAAAAAGCTGTATTTAGTTAATGCTTTTAGGAAATAATAGACGTTATTATCAAAGGACTATCAGCAAAGCATTTATCCATTTCTAAAGCAAAGGTTAATGACAAACACTTCAAAGAAAAACCTTTTGACTTAGTCAACTCAAACACAAGAAGATGCGGGTAGCGAAATAAGTCAGTAATAGTTTAATACGAAATTCTGGAATTAGTATCAAAGTTAGACGAACTTTCAGTCTCAGAGGTCGCGTCAGACAATTTAAGTTTCTAACACACAACTTTTGTCACACAATAAATGGTAGATGAGTTGGGACGCGCTTTGATTACTGCAATGTGAACGTAGATAGACTAAGAAATAAAAAGAGATAGAAAAGATTTAGTAATATTTTAATTAATAACAAGTTTTGTGCCAGCAGTTGCGGTTATACAAAAGTTAAATAAAATTTTATTAGTAGTTAATTAATTAAATTATTTATAGTACAATTTTTTAATTCTTAGGTGAAATTGTGATTTAATAAATTTTATAAAAAAACTTACACACGTCAATAGTAAAAAACTGCTTAATTTTTATTTTTAATATGATGTGCCTGATGTGCCCCATTGCGGGGCAAAGGAAACAACGCGAAAACTACCTTTTGGATGGGGCGACTAGAATCAATTAAATTTTTTGTATGACGTTCAAAAGTGCCTTTTATGTGCCTAATTGAAATAAATTATTTGAATTTGAAAAGGCTTCCCTTCTGTTTTTCCAATTTTCTCTGTCTTTTGCAATTTGAGCCCAATCCGTTACAGTGTAAGTTAGTCGCAATTTTTTATGAAAATCCGTATGACGCTAAGCTAGCTCAAGGTCAAAGTGCGACCACTGACGTGTTGCCTGTACACAGTTATTATAAATTACAATTGGATTTTTGAGAGTTACATTACGGTGTTACAATCAGCAGCCTTTTTGTTAAAAACAAGACGAGAAGATTTTACAGACAACCTACGTTTTGCTGCGTATTTGAATTTGAAGGTATTCTATCTTTTAGTTACTTTTTATGGCTGTTTTTCTTTCACTTACTTTTTAAGGCTTCTTCGAATGGTCGGTTTGGTTTTATATAAGTTTACAATGGAAACTCAGGTAACATTGAGTTGATCAAAAGCCTAACCCGAATCTGTACTATTTATTTGCCTCGAAGAAAGATTATTTTGGGTACTTAATTCTTAATTTAAATCTGAGAATGAAACTGTAATATAATACTTCATTGTATTCTGTATGCAGAAGAAAAATTACACTTTCATTCGTCCGAACCTTTTAAATATAAAGAGCGATCATTTATCACTTACACTCCTACTTACATTGATTCTGATAAAGTGATCCCTAACTTTTACTTCCAATTCTACATGTTATCGATTCATCAATTTGAAAGACTTTTGTTTGGGCCATTTGTCACTAAAGCCAAATATTTTTTTAAATAAACCAAAATACATTTTTACCTTTCCGAAATTATCCCCATTTCCTTTTATAGCTATAAGTTTTCTCGGAAACACGTTACCGGAGCGAGACGGCACACAATCATCCCTTCTTATTGCCCTATTTAAATATTGAGCACTTACCTCGGCATTGATCGTCGGCGGCATTACAATTTTCTTCTGCGGCGGCGACCTTAACACCACATTTTCGTCCCTTATTATAATCTGTGGCTCCATTGCCAACAGTTTTTTCTTGCATTCTTGCATTTGGAGACATTCCTTCTCTTTTCTTGATAGCACTGATTCTGAAGATGCGTGTTTTGAGGAGCACACTGATGTGTTTTTGCTTGATAGTTTTAAACTGTCTATTGATGCTGTCATTTTAGCAGTTTCTTTACCGTTTGATGACGCCATCTTGGATTATTTTCGCACTTAACATTTGGTTATGAATTTAAATGTGATTACTTTTGTATGTATTTTTGTTTGTATTTAGGGTGGTCACTGTCGGCATCAGCTGGGTATGGATTTTGGTGCTTTTCAGTTTTCTCGTTATATATAAGATTTTAAAATCATGAAGAATAATAGTATTGTGTTATTCAAAGTCAATTATTTTTCGCTTTGCTTTTATTAAAAGTTGTAATTATTTAACAATTGTTTTAGTAAATTTTTAACACTTTGTTTAAACACAGTTTAAAATTCTATGTACTGAAATTAAGAAAGAGTTTTATATACAAATATTCTTAGAGTGCCAAATTAGGACTAGTACTTTACCAAACCTTAAAAGTTACCAAGTTAGCAAAAATATAAATTCAGAATACCATTAAAATAATAATTTTAAATGGGGCTATTAAACTAATTTTGCGGACCGCATTACCGACCCGACCGTTCCGTTCCAACCATCCTTCTCATTTTAAGAATGAATTTAGAACCTATTTTTGTACCTTATGGCAGAGGGCTCGGGGGAATTAGAGTAATGAGTTATACTACCGGAATGGGGGTTATATCGTCAGTGGGGTAATAACATTGTCAGTGGGGTAATTACCGTAGTTTGTGATACACGTTTGAGGCCGGCTCGGGGGAACTGCCTCGGTTACTGTTTGTCCTTTGTCATCGTAGACGAAGTTGAAATTTGGTTAAGACTCGAACATAACATAATTATCTGGCTTCTATCAACCTACAGGCTCCCATTATGAAGTATGTAGCTAGTGGGTTTTTTTACTCCCGACGGAAAAACACTCTTCATGTAATAAGTTTTTCATGTGTGTATCTGTGTGTTTGTATGCGGCATCATACCTGCCAAATGGCTGAACCGATTTAATAAGTATTTTGCTTCAAACGTCGTTCATCGCGTCAGGGGACGGCTAATGAAAACGCCAAACAGACGAGATTTAGATATACGCAGCAATAATTAATGTATGCTATTGTAGAAAGGATAGCTGCTGTTAATTTTCTATTTTCACTAGACATCCCCCGATGCGACGACATTTGGATCTTAATATTACCGAATATTTACACTAAATTTAAAGGGGTAATACATTTTTTTTTCTTTTCAGGGATTTTTGTTTGTGTCAATAAAACGCTTTGTGCACGAAAGGGGTTTTAATTCCTAGAATACGTAGCTGGAGATTCCTAAGAATTGTTTTCATAGACTTGGAGCTATTCGATAGGTTTACGACCTTTCTATTATGCCAAGTCTTTGACTTGTTCTTAAACGGAGTTTATACATTCGATAGTGTTTTTTTAGTTCAATATCTTGACAAATCGCGTTTCTGAACATTCAGATAAGGAAGAACTTGAATTGAACTTTGTTAAATAAATGGCTACTGCTAAGTAACAACCTCAGTACCCATAAAACTTCGTAACCTGCGTACGCAATCTAATTTCCAAAATTGTAAACAGATATGTGTGAAAAACAATATCACACATAAAGTTCAGTTTACACTAAAACTAAAAAAAAAACTTTTTTATGAGTAGATAGTAATTCTGTGTCTTAGTGGAAATACCTAAGATCAATAATAATTATAATTGGAAACAAGGATTTGAATATGATATACATATTTACATAGTCGCACACTACATGCGTATCGCGTCTATGACTGACCACTAAAACCGCGAGTTGTTTATATTCAGGTTTTAAATTGTTTGATCTACAGTGATGTTGAGCAGATATTAATTATTTGATTTTGTAATTATTTTCGTCTAACATTAGGGGTTAAACAGATTTAAATCAAGATCGCTCATCTACATTAGGAAGTCCATATTTAGCAGTGGAGAATATTAAAGGTAGATTTGTTATTTAAATTCTCTGAAACGCAAAATTTTCTTCTAAAATGAGTTCCTAAAGACACGCTCTCTCCCAATTACGTGCAAATTAGGCTTTACTTTCACTCGACTTTTACGAATTTATTACTTGGGACAAAAAACGTGTATTTCAGTTACAGTGTTTTAAGTATTTCTTTGTGTCTGTTTTATTAACCCAGTTAAATTACTCTTTCAAAATCCTCTAAAAGCATAAAATAAACCAAATCACGGATCTAAATAATTCAATCCGCAATTTGCAACGATAAAACCAATGCCACAGAGTAAAAATTACAGCGAGTCGAGGCCACAGTTAAAATATTTGCAGCGTTAAAAGAATGAACCTTTCAGTCACCGGGATTCGGTGCTCAGTCGGATATCGTCGGAAAAAACGTGGAATTTATTTCCCATTAGTTGTATTTTTCCACTGTGGCGCGTTACGTCATTTGAAAAGGGCATTTTCTGGTCTTTCCAACCGATGGATTTTAATTAAAATGGGATAGTATTTTATAGAAGAATTTGGTTGTTCTTTTTGAGTTTATTTTGTGATTTGATTAATGAATACAGAATGCCCATTCTTTATTAATTAACCTGGACCTATTCCTATTCTGGACCTTTCTAGTTTCGGTATCGGAAAAAACATGGAATTTATTTCCTATTCGTTGTATTTTTCCATTGTGGCTTCTTTCTTGTTTTGGTGTCGTATAAAAATTCAAAAAGGTTTCTTTATCATGGTTTCTTTTATCTTAAAGTGACAATAATTTATCAGTTACCATTGCATTGTATTTTTTACCCAACACTCCTAATAATAAAGTCTAGATGTCTACACACATTTACGAATAAAAGATACATAATAGCATCTTTTTACTAGTCACAATGTAAGAAATCTTTTCAAGATATCAACATAATGTCTGAATAAGCAATACATCATCAAGAATGATCGCCAAGAAAGATTACCATTCACCCAAAGAACGAGTAGACTTATAAAAATATAGTTACATCCCTTTGTGATGTTGACAAGGGGATGAAACTCAAAGGGGTCTCTTGTATCCCACGTCAGGTGCCTGTCATATACCTACGCAAACTGAGTCAATTGCAAGGAAAGGGGCATTGTGAGTACCTCAAGAGTGGGTTGGCTGGTCATGCTCAAAATAGGCTAGGCTATTTTAGTCAAGTGAAAGGTTTAACAGCATCAATCGATAATAGCGTCAGAATCACCCAGTTGTAACGTTTAAATAATTATTTTTTATGTTCCTATCCCTATATCACAAGTGTTGATTGTCGGAGGTCCTATTGCTTTCTGATGAGCAAATTTCACGAACTGTAGCTATTTAATTGGACACAATTTAAAATTTCCCAGCTTCTGAGTCTTGTTAGATGAAATTTCAATAAAAAATACTGATAATGTCTGTTCAAAACTATAAATTTGTATAATATACAAGTTTTAATATTGTAGAAGATAATTGTAATATATCCCTCGTCGGTAATCCATAAATAAATAACACGTACTTCTTTCTATGTCTTTTTAGGGTTCCGTACCTTAAAAGGAAAAAACAGAACCCTTATAGGATCACTGGTGTGTCTGTCCGTCCGTCTGTCACAGCCAATTTGCTCCGAATCTAATGGACCGATTAAGTTGAAATTTGGTACACATATCAATTTCTGTGACCCAAACACGGACATGTAACGAAAATAAATTAATTTTGTTTATCTGCTACCGGCCGCACCTAGTTCTAGCCGGCTAAAACTAGGTGTAGCCGCACTTCGGGTATTAGCCGTAATATATAGACTGGTTGATGGATGAAGATGAATTTGGATGAGAATATTGGTGGCTATTGTCCGACTATTATTATTGCCAGCTTACCGTGAAAAGTGTTCAGTCTATATTTATAGTCCATAATTAATTGTTATTGAGCTCCACCAAGTCGCGGATTTTGGGTACTATAATATTATTTTGGCTGTCACTAATTAGGTACATACCTGATGTTTTAATATAAAACTGAGCTGATTTTATAGTTTACAAAAGGACGAGCAAACATTATAATGAAAAATAGATAGTGTGTTAATAATGCCCTGTTTAATTAATATGTTTGATTTATTATGAACATGTTGAACAACTTATATTGTATTTTAATGTTAGTATGAGGTGAAGCCTTCACGAGCGACGGCATTTAAATAGTAACAATTCTGGGAAAAGTGATCCATACCGCCAAACATAAAGGCCACAGCAGCCCATGACTAAGTTACGCTCGTGTATTACGCTTTGTATGTATAACGAGAGAGCGAGTGAGACTTTCCAAACAATCAATATTAAATTCTAAACCAGGTTTCAAGGACTTTCAAAACCAAAGTTTTTTGGAAGGCATAGTCAGCAAAAATGTCGATGAACACTGTTACATAAAATATCATTTCAATTGATACAAAATTATTTGAGACATTGCAATTAAGATTTAAAACTACCGGCCAAGTGGGAGTCGGACTCGCCCACAAAGGGTTCCGAACCGCCACACAATATTTAGATAAATGCCGCAAAAACACGTTCCTTGTCCTTACCCCTGTAATTTTTAACTTTATTTTATTTTTATTATCAATTAATCAATCAATCTTTATTCGTTATTGTAGCGGCAATAGGAATACACAATCCGTGAAAATTTCAATTGTCTACCTATTACGGTTCATGAGACACATGCCCGCTGACAGACAGACGGACGGACGGAGGCTTGATAATAGAACCCTATTACCAAGCCTCCGCCGTCCGTCCGTCCGTCCGTGTGTCTGGGTTCCGTACCCGAACGAAACTCCGTTTGCGTTGGTGTGCCAAACGGAACCCCGTTTGGCACAATAAGGATACGGAACCCTAAAAAGAGATTTTGTAATCGATTTTTGATGGTAATCGTACCTAGGTAGATCTTCTGCCCAGACGTGCCTTTAATAAAATAATATGTTATCATGTCGTCTGCTACAATGGATCCGCTCTTTTAATTTTGTAACGCCGTCACGTCGGGAAATCAACGATTTCTTTTAAAAATTAAAGCAATCTTTTTTCTAATTGAGTCCCATCGAGACCTATCAATATTCATAACGGTTTCTTTTGGGGGTTTTACTTTTGTAATACTTTTAAAAGGATGTATTTTTCCAACTGGAACATTCGAGTTGATTTGATTGGTAGAATTTGTAGGTAACTGTTGCTCTGGGTGAGGGGAACGCGAAGTATGGCAGACAAATGGGGAGGCCTGTACCCAGCACTGGGTGATTCCAGGCTGAAATGATGATGTTACTCTTGGCTTTTTTCGAACGAGTTATTACTTTTAGTTACAAATGTTTTGTATATAGCGTACAGGTACCTTATTGTCCCAGTGGAAGTACACGGATATTACTAACAGTATCTTTACATCAAATAATTTGCGCAAATGTCATCATGTACCCAATAACTGTGTGTTATGTTTATGTTGTTAACAGTTATAAAAATATCCCTTTAAAAGCTTTGAAAGGTGTATCGCTAGCCTCATAAAGTGTCGTAATTATAATGAGTTAATGTGTCTTAGGATAAGTGCATTTTTGTTTATTGTAACGATGATAAATAAAGATATTTGAAAATGAAATGACTAACAGTATCTTTACATTGAACTTAGGCGTTGGTCTAACATAAACGCTGCAAAAACGCTGCGTTAACGTGACGTTAGTATCGATACAATACGCGACGTAACCGAGACGCGTGATGTCGCCTCATGCTAAAATGGAGTGCCTTCACCCTGTCTTTAGTGATCGTACAGTAGATAATAATAAAATTATGCAACTGTAGTGTTAAACACCCCAGTTGTACAATGACGTCATATCAACCCACGTATGCAGTAGGAGGCTGCCAAGTACTGTCGCCAAATTACACTACCTACCTACATTTTGCTCTGCTTACCTATTTGGATCACAGCGATGGGAAACAGCTGGCAATTCTTACGAAAAGTTTACTTTACAGTATTTGATTTACTGTGGCTTTTAACAAGCTACCATTATGGTTTTCATCAAAATACCTTCGCAAAAAAGTACCTACAATTTGTCACTTTCAGATAACATAACATAATGCGTGTATTCCCCACAGGGTTGGGCAGAGGTGTATAAAATAGTACACCGTGATTTTGCTCCGAGCTGCTATAAAAAAAATCCTAATGGAAAAACTCAACAGGTAACACTTTACGCGACCTGAGAAATGAACCCTGCCAGGACTTAAAAAGCATCTATCAACATAACTATCTCAATACTTATATTCTACTAACTGCGCCCCGCGGTTTCACCCGTATAAGTCTCGATCCCGACTGAATATCGGGATAACAAGTATCTTATGTCCTAACCTAGATCATGGTCTAACCATGTGTCAAATTTCATCCAAATCCGTTCAGCCGTTTTAGCGTGAAAGCGTAACGAACAAATAAACTCACTTTTGCATTTATAATATAATATTATAGTTAGGATAGGAACGAAAACAAGAAGCGCAAGGAGCGAAGAACTTTAACATAATCCTACCGTTTTAGGAAAGGAAATCTCTTGGAAACAGTCCGATAAGATAGCGGAAATTTTCCAAGCAATATTTCGGAAGGGCCACGTATAAAAGTGGCATCGGTAAACAATAAGACGGGTTGTTAGTCCGGCGTCACCGATAACAATCAGTCAAGCTATTTCTTTTACTAGTGCTGTAACTCTTGTGTGGGACAGTAAGCAGCTGTGTTTCTTTTATACGCAACTAGCTTTTGCGCGCGATTTTCTTGATAAAATATATTGTTCAAATAATGCTGTTGGTTTTCCTCCTCCTCCTCTAATCCTTTGCACCCATTTATTTACGGTTTAAAAATATACATGTTTTACGTTTTAAAGAGGAAAGAAAAGTCAAGATAAATGTAGGTTATAGGTACCGGATAGCTACTATTTTTACAACCAATTCGCAACATTTCGGACATATTTTGTAGAAAAAACAACAAGAATTTTTGACAAATTCTCTATTAAATAATTCACTTCTAGAACTTTTAAGGAACCTTCAAATCTATCTTCAGTCTCCATACTTTTACTCTCTGCGTCAGTCATTAGAACTAGAACAACAATTAAACATGAACATGATCTAAATACCATTAGAATATAAACATAATTTTAAATGTCATTCAGTCTTCATTAATTTAAAACGATTGACAGACTTACAATGATGTTCTAATTATCTTTGCGTTAATTGAATTTAGTGAGTTGTCGTGCAGGCATTAGAAGCATAACTTTGTTGGCATGTCAACCTGTCTGCTTTTATAAAGATATGTAGAATAATAAAATAAGAGAATATGTGGTTGTGGTAGGTAAGAAAATAAATAAATATAATTATAACAAAAAGATGGCTGGAAAGTTGGTGGCTGGTGGTGGAACTTTCAATTGTTTTTTTGAATTTACAATTTAAAACCGCTATGGCGTATTTAAATATTTTTTCTGAGAAAGTAAAAGGTAAAGTTGAGGACGACAAAATGGGAATAAATTCAAATGGATCATCTACTTCTACTGCTTAAATTAACGTCTCAATTTCCAAATACTTAGTTTTAGGAGGGTCATTACATGAATATAAGCAATATAATAATCAAGGCTTGTTGTAACATAGACAAAAAGTAACATTAAATCGCATTAAGATTCCTTAATTAAAAGGCAAGACAAAATACATTTCATTTTGGCGAAAAAGAAAATAATATCGTTTCAGCGAAAAATATTTTTAATTAAACATAAGTCTATTAATCTTACGCTCGATTAAAAAATCTGTGTAGTCAAAGCTTTAGACAAATTACAGTTTGGGACGAAAACAAGGGCATCTATCTCCTGAAAATATATTAGTGTCAGCTTTGACTGAAATAAAGTTTTTCTATACTTTATTTTAGGTTTATCAAAAATTGTTTTAGTAAAATCTCTAGAAGATTTTCAGCTTAGATATTTTTTGTTAAAAATTTCGCGAGATATCTAATATTATTTTTGTAAAAAATGTTCAGCTAGATAAGTTTTATCTTTGTGTCGAGACCTCTGCCAATATGTAGGACGGGAACGGATCGTTTGTAATGCAAATCCTACAAGAATGTATTCACACAAAACTGTTAACTACGTGTCGTTATAATATTTTAATTCTCGTCCTTAGATACGAAACAGTTTGTCTTTTTCGTCCTTAAGGACGAACTAGTTTTTCGGCGGAAAAATACAATCTCTGTATTTTTTGTTTTTAATAAAGATTTATTAAACCAGAACTTGCTATCGGGTATTAAATATAATTAAATTAAATTAACTTAGGCGTTCCTTTCTATTTTTACGACGGCATCAATTTTATTTAATACGTCGATAATATTATTGCCCGGACATTGTTTTAGCCAAACTATTCTTACACTTTAACACCTAAACTACACACACTACACATACACTACAGTTCATAAAAACCAGCACAGTGTATTGTTTATGATATTTTTGTTTTACGAGAGCGAAGGAATCGCGTCGGGACGCGGCTTGCCTAGCCAGCGGCTGGCGCCTAACTGCCGCCCAGCTAGGCGGGCCGCCCTACGAAGCAAATAACTAAAGGTCCTTTCTCCCAACGACCTTTTTGTCTGATCTCTGAGTTATTTTCTACTTTGACATCAATAATAGTCATAATAATAAAATCTTATTAATATAGCTGTTAATATTCGGGTGTGTTTGCGAAGACGTAGGGCAAGGGTAGGCCTCGGTTAGACATAGTACCCTCATTATTTAAGGGAATGGCTTCAT
The DNA here is from genome assembly GCA_949152395.1 of Agrochola litura. NCBI lineage: Eukaryota > Metazoa > Arthropoda > Insecta > Lepidoptera > Noctuidae > Agrochola > Agrochola litura. The sequence goes on from OX424501.1 coordinate 25,025,857, forward strand.
TAAGTTTTTGGGAAAATAATTGAGACGTCATGGTATTGCTCGGGAGAGATATTTGTTGTTTACTGGTTGTAACAAAAAGGTTTTATTGTAACGTTTTGAAGCAGTTCTCTTTCACTCTATTGAGTACCTTTTGTTTTTCTGACATATTTTTCTGATAATAATTTTTGTTTTTGTGCGTTGAACCCTTTTTCTCTCTTCAATATAAATATTTTTCTTTAGTAAATTGTGTTCTACTAAATATAGTACACGACATTAAAATATCTTAAGCGTAATTTTCTTACTGTTTGAATTTTCTGATAAAACATCGCCTTGTTTTATATGGAATCTATGTCAAACCTTGAAGCGAATATGTAGTATATTATGTAAAAGATGTAATTCATCTTCTTAACGACCGTCACGTAAATATTTGTTGTTATAAATCTGTAGGGAGAAGTATCATGCAAGACATAACGTCTATTATACACATTATGTCTTTTGCTCTTTAGTTTTTTTGTTTCTTATGTAAAGCAATCTATGCCAGAGAACCTTCCCACAATTTTTTGGGAGGAAAGGTTCCCTTCAATCTATCCGTATCATGAAGTTTGGTTGACTTGTTGACAGGAAAGTAGGACAAACAAATATATTCAATTCATTTGTTTGTTTGTTTGCGAAATATTGGTTTTACATACAAGGTTGTACCACCATATTTAGCCTACAGCTATGTAATGTTTCATTATCACCTACGACGTATAAAAACCATATAACTTTCATTAATCAAGATTTTATTTTAATACGACCCAGTGGGTTTTACTTAATTTACAAACGATATCGCGGCAGGCCTAGACGGAGATGGCGGGATTCTGGACTCCAAAGATTGATCCTTGACAAGTCTGGACAGAGAGAGGTGGAAGGAAAGCAGATCCACTGCTGGGGCTGGGATCTACTCTCCTTGCACCTCTACAATATCAACAAAAAATAAGAGATTTTGATAATGATTGTCAAAACTTATTGTCATTTCATCGTCAACGCAAACATCACGGTCGAGCGTCTAAGATTATTTTTTAAACTCAGACAAATTCTTTTCTTTTTTCTGTCTGGCGTTATTAATCTTAGTTTTTGCCAGGATCAGATTTTTTATAATCATCATTTATAAGGCCTACATTAATCACAATGATATAATACATTCTTAATATCTGGATTTTTTTGAACGACGTTTTCTAAAAATGAAACCTAGCTGGATCGATTTATCGCCCCCGAAACCCCCTGCATACTAAATTTCATGAAAATCGTTGGAGCCGTTTCCGAGATTCAGATTATAAACATACAATAATTGCTCGTTTTAAGGTATTAGATTAGCATAGACATTAGACAGACTAGAGATGCATAAAACTAACAAATAAACTGACCAATAAAATTTACGTCAAAATATAAATCAAAAATGTTATTAAAATCTTGTTTACCATCTGTCCCATTTTTCTGCCAGCATGTGTCACTATGGTAAGTAATTTTAATATGAAATTCTTTTCAGACAATGAAAAATCATATACTGCATAGGTAGGTGAAATTCTGTCCACTTTATAACATTTGAAAATAAAAAACTTTAGAATGTTATTTCTACTTAAATTCCTGACTTTGTCTATTCTGGACACGTTTTTAATAAGAAGAATGTGTTAGTAACACATTTTTATCCCCGTACTAACTTTCGCCATTTTGTTCGTAACTCTGACAGAAAATAGCCGACAGTTTGTTCTTGAAAAAAGTTAATAAAACTGTAATATTCAAGGTATTCATTTATTAATATACTTAAATTGGTAAACACAGATATGATTTGATGCAGTTTCAACTCAATCTAAGATTTTCATCAGCATTATCCACTAAGATTTTTCGATTTCCACAAAAAAACAACTATTTGGTAATACCAAAACTCTACGATCTGACCAGCTGACGGACTTTCGAACTTCTGACTACCCGTAACAAATGCCATAGATTTGACAACCGTATCTGTGCATACTCGTATAACACCAGTAGTAGGTACAAATGTTAAAAAGTTTTATTTTAAATCCTCGATCTCCATCTCTAAGGACCAAATACTTTTAGTATGAGTGGTCCTAAAGCTGTTCACCACATTAGAGTCAGCATTCAGTGCAAGAAGTCAGCACTTAGGACTCAGAACATAACTCAGCGAGTCATTTATCTATGTCTTGAAACAGCTGATGTGAGATGTACGGTATATGTGCACGCTGTGATTAATGTGGGAAAGATGGGACCAAAATATGGCTGAGTTTATAAAAATATAAAGCTTCTATTCACGCATATAAACCTTGTTTGTTAATAGTAATTGCTTACAGGCTGGCGGTTCGGCTCATGGGAAGTAATTACCGCTCTATCTACCAAAAGGATACTTGTAATACCCATTGTTTTTTTTTATTCATTGCTGTAATTAGATAACCTTAGATATTCACTTTAAATATCATTAGAAACTGGAATACAAAAATAAATAAAAAAAAGCAGTCGCATTTCTGGTCCTTACATCCAAACGACGTCAACAATATATGTACAAATAAAACAACTGAACTGCACGACGCTGTTTAAAATTCCCAACCAAATACCGAGTGCACAAAATAGCAAATAAAACACAAACAAACGACAACCAAGCTAAACACCGCGCTGAAATTAATCGAATTTTATACAAACATTCATTACCGATTCCCAATGGACTCCTGTACGTCTGTCGGACGTATACACACAGAATCGGTGACAAACATACAAAAACCGGCGTAGTTAGCGATTTAATCAGATAGCAATGTTTGAACATGCCGTGGGAATCGTTTGTGGGTATGTTTTCTATTTATTCCTGACTAACTTTGGATGTTCAAAAGGGTTTGTTGTACCGATATTTGTACATGGACGGATAGTAATTATAGTAGTGAATTATGGGGGAACATAGAGGCGACAGACAAGCACGTACCAAGCGTAAATATAAAATACAGAACGAAATTGTATTTATTCTGACTCGCATTTGAAGATCACAAACTAAACTAAACCCAAATTAAAAAATAATAGGAAGTCCTGTACGAAGCCAAAACGCTTCTATCTCAGCATGATGCTGCGACATTTTAATCAACATAATAATCATAATATCACACATTGAGATCATGTATATCATAATTATCACACATTGAGATCATTTATATCGTAATCATCACACACTGAGTTGTAGAAATAGTTCGGATTTATATAGCATCGTCTCTGGCACTCGCATCTGTGTGACAGTCTCCTTACGCCATATCTATTCACAGCCCCGGCCCGAAAAATTTGATGTTAGAGTACCCGTACTGTCACATTGAATTTTCCTTAAATATCAACCAAAGTAACCCGCTAGCAGTGTTAGAAGGACATCTAAAGTAAAGTAAAAAAGTTTAAATATATTTTGGAACAACAACAAATTGACATAATTACAATGGAAAGGAAACGATGACTGCTACAAAAGTTATTAAAAACTGTGTCGTAGCTAACAATGCCCGTTTAAACATAAGAAACACATTGTTCCTGACTTAACTGTGACATGGGTACAGATTAGCAAACTTTGTATTTCAATAAAAATCTTAAACATGCAAAAATAAAAGACATACAAACTTTGTATGTTGCTTTACAAAAAGTATTAGACCAATCTTTGCTGTGAATTATGAGAGATGTATCATCGGAATATGCGACGTTTTTAGAGTTAGGAGAAGGTAATTGGCACAGTTCGTTCACTTAAATGAGGAAGAGAGTTGGTCCAAGAACACTTCCCTGGGGGATACTAAAAGTAACTTTTTTTGCTTTGCTAGTGTAGCTTTCTATTTTAACTAACTTTTTTTTTTTTTTTGGTAGGAAATTATCAAATAACTTTTCCCACTCTGGGTGGAGCGGGAGGGCGTGTCAGACTCTTATTGACTAAAACCCACCCGTGTTCCTTCGGTTGCCCTGTTGCCGGGGGCCACGATGTCCCTTTCGGCCCATATTCGCAGCCCCGGCAGGCATTGGCCCTAGCGGACCCCGTCAATTCGGCTGACATTTCTTTGAGGAGCACGTGGAACACAACGCGCCGTCGACCCGGGCTTGGTAAGGACCAAGCCCGGGTCGACGGCGCGTTGTGTTCCACGTGCGCCTCAAGTCCGATAAGGATCGGACGGCGAGCTACCCATTGCTCACCGTCGCAAGCCCGCGCCTACGGTGGCCGGAAATCGGTTCGCAATTCCCGCCCCGGGCGTCTCCTCCTGCGGCGGTTAGGGGCGTGACTGCGCGAAATTTGCCTCTCCTTCACGCGTTCCGCCTCCTCCTTCGCGATCATTACCGCTTCGCAGAAGGAGGTGACGGCCTGCCATTTCCTCTCGCTCCGTACCATGGCCTGAACCATGGCCGGACGCGAGAGATCACCGCCGCCGATCGCCTCCACGAGGACACGGCGATGCTCCGCCCAAGCCGGGCAGACCTCCACCGTATGCTCCACCGTGTCCTCCGGGCGATCCACACAATGGTGACACCCGGGCGTTTCCTCCCGCCTTATCCTGAACAGGAACCTCCCGAAGCAGCCGTGTCCGTGACCTGCGTCAGGCGGAAGGTGAGGGCGCCTTGGCGCCTCTCAAGCCACTCCTCAAAGAGAGGTTTTATCGCCGCAATTGTGGCGTGCCCATATTTTAACTACCTGGTGGCGGTTTCTCAGGTAGCTTGCGAAGATGTTGTGCGCAATACCGCGCATTCCAATGCTTTCTAGCGGACAGAAACTTGGGGACGAGACGGTGTCTACAATAAACGGTGCACTATGGTTTCGAAATATGGTGCACTGCCGTACCGCTTTCGCATCATCATTACCAGTTTAAGTTTATCAATAAGACAAGATAAGATCTATTTATTTGTTCAAATATGTGTACATATTCAAGAATAAAATGCATGCAGGGTAACATTAAAAAAATAAAGCATCAAACATGTCAATCTGCCCAGTCTAACTGTACACCAGTATTTTACTTGGAGTGCCTATCTGACCTCCAGAATCCAGTTACTGGTTAATACGACACCCCTTGGCAAAACTAGTGGTCAGACTTTCAATTACTTAATATCGATTTAGTGGTGAAAGGCAAGAATTGTGATTTACGCCGAAATATGACTCGGCTTACGTCTTTTGAGGTTTAACCCTGTACACATGTAGTCAAATATAATATTCATATTGAAATTAATTACATATCACGGATCAAATGTATCGGGTGTCAAGACGAACGTATTTAATGATCTGTCATCAAACACCGACACATGTCACTGGCGGGTAATTAATGACAACGATTGTCAACAGAGGGACGGAGATATTAGTGTTACGATTAACTACTGTACGTGGTAGTTTAGATGGCTCATCCAGTTTCAGGAAATTCAATGAAATCTGGTGCCTACTTAACCTACTTTATGTTTTTTTGTTTCCTTTTTTTACGATAGCCTACACTTTGGTTGTTTTTCGAATAGTTGACTTTTTTGTTTTCTTTTAAGTAATTTTATTTAATAGTTTATTCCCTAATAACTATAACAGGTAAAGTTGTCAGATATTCAGAATTCGTCTGGATTTTCCCGACGTTTTACAAATTACCAAAATATCCCGACAAACAACTTCGGGTAAACTAAACAATTTCATTGCCGCGTACTTTATTTTTTGCCTTTAGATAGACTGGTTTAAAAAATAAAAGATAAGAAGTATCATTTTGAAATTAAAATATTTAGTTCTCCCGACAAAGACCTCATAATCCCAACAATTTGAAATTTATGTATTTTGGTCATCCAATATGGCAGCCCTAATAATAGGGCCGTATAACACGGCACTGCTGTAGATACTGTACGATATTTTATTGTAAAAATACCGTTAAAAACAAATGCAGAAAAGGGTTTAAACTGCTAAATTATACAGTAAAATATCGTACTAATCAACGCCGTGTGAATGTGGTCAAACCCGTTTAAAATAATGTATAATCTTATAAAGGCATACAATTCTTCTGAATCCATTTAGTAATGGAAGTTTTAGCTCTTTCCACATCCAAGGGCATAATCATTAAAAAAATTGTCCGCACCCTGCCGAGCCCCTACATTTAGGGTATAACTATTATTATTGTGTAGGCGAGTGCCTGTAATAGAATAAGTGGATCGACTTGCCTTTTGGTGACTACAGTAGGCCGTACGTCAGTGGTAACAAATCCAGTATAAGCTGGCCTCTTATTGAATTGCAACTCCTTAATACCCTAGACCAGCTCAAAGTTAAACTGTTACCTCTGACCTGCGGTGGACCTACCATTGTAAAAGACGACTGGAAAAATATTAAGATGAGATTTGCACTTTTCTGCAAATTGCTCAATACTGCGATACGACTTCTTCTTTGGTGGTGATCGCAAACGCAACTCTTGAATCTCGGGTTCAATCTCCGGGTAAAAGAAAGTGTTTTGAATTTTTCTGGCAGAATATTCCAGATTACGTAAGTGGAAAGTAGTAGCAGATTCGTATTACTGAAATAATAGATTAGTACCCGGTCGACCGAGCTCTGCTCTGTTGAAAATAGACAATGCTCATTGCATGTATAGTACATGCAAATTCCATGCTGCTCATTATTTTAAGGTAGTTATTTTGTTCTAAACTTTGAGCGACCGAGCTTTGCATGGGAGAAAATACGGAATAAACGAATTTTCCCAGATATGAGACCTAGCTAAATCGATTTTTCGCCCCCGTAAACCCCTATATTGCAACTTTCATAGAATTTGTTACAGCCGTTTTTGAGGTGATTACAAATATATTTATAAAATACCTATACAAATACAAATAATAATATAAAATATACATTTAATAACAAATAATATTAAGAACAAAATCAGACTTTAAAATCAATTACCATATTATTGTCCCGGGTCGGGCAAAGTGTTATTGGATTTTTCTATCTGGAATTTCTCAGTAGCAGCCTGGAGTCTGGATTTGTGCCCGGTTGATGGCAATAGGCTCGCCCCCGATTACATGAGACTTAAACATAACTGGCAAAATGTGGGTGTACCTACAACAGGTACACCTCTGCCCAACCCTTCGGGGAAATAAGGCGTGATGTTATGTTATGTTGTTTACGCGATGTTGTTAATTTTATATAAATCGCGGTCGACCAAACATTGATTCCAGTATCCATACTTGTCAAAATGTTGTGTCAACCATAGTTACCAAAAACCTGTCAGTTAACATCTGCAACCACTCTGAATGAGCAATTTGAAATTCAAACGAGGTACCAGAATGTAATGAAAATAGTTTTACCAACTAATTAACATTTCAGCGCTGAAAATGTACCGGAAAAAGTTGAATAATATGCGGTTTTATTATATTTCAGGCAGAGTAAAACTATTTGTGACTTTTGTTTCGAAATAGACAGTTTGGACAGTTCCAATAAGAGACGGATTTAGCCGTCTCTTATTGGAACTTTTAAACTGCTGTGAGGAAATCCTTTGTTAGAGACCTATCAACGTCCAACTCGTACGCTTTATGGCTGAATTACAAGACACTTTTGGCCTGACACTTGGACACAACAAGCTATTTGAACTAAACTCGCTTCTTATAGGGGAGATGTTTTTGCAATTTGCAGTTCAGTCTCAGTTTGTATGTTGATCCAAATATGATTGTAATGATGATGATTGATGATTTTAATTCTTTAAATATATTTATTTCAAATTATATTTTGACCTGGTACTGACAACTGTAAATTGCAAAAAATTATTGTAAGTTTGAATTTTGCTGGCTGCCCAAGCGCTTTAACCTTAACTAATGCAAATGTAAATCAGCCAATAATCTCCTTCTTTAAAGAAGCTTTACCTTTAGATCCGGAACAGCAACAGCTTTTATTAATGATTGTAACTTACCTGAAAAGAGAGAACTTTGTTAGTGTTACGATCAAAATCATTAAACAGAACATATTATAGGTACATAAATTGAACCCTTATTCAAATGGTTTCACAGTAACCAGAATTACGTTAAAACATTTTTGTTCAGTTAAAATATGACAAAATAAAAATTGGTAAAAAAAGATCAATTCTAGAAAAAAATCGTACAGCCAGTCTTTCGTTACTATAATATGTAACAAATAGTAACAATATTTTCCATTTATAGCTTTTACGAGGGCAAATATTCATACCCAAAACCTGACAAGGCCACACAGATTTATCTCCCGGGCCGAACCCGCAACCCTGAGTCCCGAACCAGGTCATTGCACCTCTGCACCATTTCACTGCATCAGCTAGTAAAGGTATGCTTACACAAGCTTCTTAATTGCTCTAGTCTGGCCAATATTGCTAAAATATGACGTGATGACAACATCCAGCTATTGCGATGCCAGGAAATAGGTTACAGAGTTATGAATCAAGGTGAAACATTTATTAGCAAAACAAAATATACAAATTATTATGGAGCCATCAAGGGACTACTCCTGATGGCTCCATATTCTGCATTGCTTTATTTGATTCGGCATTATTAATAAACAAGCATAAGAGCAGGCAGGCATAAGAGCAGTGGTGGCCCAGTGGTAACTGCCCTGACTTACGAGTTGTAGGTCGTGGGTTCAAACCCAGACAGGAACTTTGTATATTTAATTTCATCACCACTGCTCTCAAAACGGAGAAGGAAAACATTGTGAGGAAACCGGCATGTCCTAGAATTAAAAAAATCGAAGACATGTGACATCTACCAACCCGCACTGGGCCCGCGTGGTGGATTACAGCCCAGTCATCGAGAGGAGGTATGTGTCCCAGCAGTGGGAACATTATAAGCTGATTATAATTATGAATAAACAACAGATATTTTAAAATTTGCTCCATCATTTTCCCCACTATCCACTGCAACTATTGCCGGCAATAATTGCTAAAAACTGCCCGTATAAGCTTAGCCTAAGCCGCATGCAGGCATTACGGTATGAGATTAAAGCTCGGACGTCCCTCGTGGCATCCTGCCAGGCCATTCGAGGGTGAGCGGCGATTTCCTTGACGGGTCTCGAGAGCTGGCTGCTGTCGACAGCTGTTTATTGAAGGGATATGTTTATATGTCTCCTGGTTTTTGGGTTGGCATTTTGTAGATTGAACAAAAGAAAACCACGTTCCTTCTTCTTTTAATTAAAATAAAATGTGTATGGTGATGCTCTTCTATTTGACTTATGGTGCAAGCGCGTAAAGCCAGGGTAGCTCACGTAATTCAAAATCGTCTCTACAACTGTCTAAGTTCAAATCACTCTATTGAATGTCTTTTTCCCAAAATCATGACTTTTTGAGGTCAATACTAACTAAAGGAGTTGTATTGATGATTCTAATGATTATAATTATGTAAATCCATATTTGTTACGGTCGCAAATCATATTTTGATGAACATATAACCTGATACTGACCTGCAAATTGCAAAAACTCCTTTAAAGTTAAAGTTCTGTATTTAAAGACAGCTCGAGGCTAAGTACTAATAGTCGCATGGGCCGATCCCACCGCCGGCGCCCGCTTGCCAGGCTTGGTCCGTGGATGGGTGACCATTTCTACATACCGAGACTTCTCCGAGCCTCGGAAAGCACGTTAAGCCGTTGGTCCCGGCTATCATTCGTGGATCTTTGACAGTCCAGTCGTCACGGGTCATCAGAAGCCCGAAAGTCTGACAACCAGTCTTACTAAGGGGTATCGTATTACCTAGTTACTGGGTTGTAGAGGTCAGATAGGCAGTCGCTACATGTAAAATACTGGTATTCAGCTGCATCCGGTTAGACTGGAAGCCGACCCCAATATAGTTGGGAAAAGGCTAGGCAGATTGATTTAAGGACATATAACGTCTCATAGAGTTAACTATAGATGCGGATACGTTGCTTGTTTTAAACAAAAGACGCTGAATAAAGACAGAAAATGCCAAGGGGAGAAGAAAAATTACAAGTATGTACCTTCAAAGTGTTACAAAAATCACAAGAAAAGACCTTAATTTCGGTATCTCCTCTTGAATATTCCAACTCCCGGAAGATTAATCAATTGTAATTAAGCGCTCTTAATTTTTGCCGAAACGAAAGAATTTCACAAAGGGCTTTCTTTTCCTGGTACAAAAACTGTAGTCAACTGATTTTCATGACAATTTTAGCCAGTGTTGTGTTAGGTACTATTTAATATTTTGAACGTGGGTAAGCCAGCTAATGCACATTGATTGACGTGGATTTATCGTGTGCGTTAAGCCAGCAGGAGTACAAGTATTTACATAAAACTGGGAAGGTTGAACAGAAAAGCGTTTTATTTTTATTTTGTTTAAGTTTACAAAATGTGGTGAAAATTATTTATTCTATGGGTTTAATAAATCAGTCTTATTATAATTATTATTGTTTATACCGAATAATATTTTTCTGGCTCTTTTTCATAGTTCTCTACCCGATTTTAAAATCCAATTTCGTGACTTACTATTTTATTAAGCATTTTAAAATCATCAAAGTTTTTAAAACACGTAACTTACAGGAACATACGAAAACTTGGTGCGATTAAACTTCATCTTCTTCACAAAACTTGGGAAATACAGTGATAAGTAGAAATACGGAAATGTCAATACAATTACTAGCAACAAAGACGAAACCAGGACTGGAACAATGCATTCTTTAACCCGATTCCCATGCCCGGTTCCCAAACTTTGTGAAGTTTTCTCATTTCGAGTCGAGCTATTTCGTCGGTGTAGAAGCCATTTTCCCAACTTCACCAAGATTTTATTTACCGTAGAATTTTAAAGTTTTCATTGAAAGTTTATCTATAAATCATGGTTTGGCCGAAGTTTTGTGTTCGAGTAAGATTAATGGTGAAATATTGCTTCCTTAGTTACATGCGAGTTAAATGGGGTGACAGATCCGTGTATTGGAGGAAAGCGAATTGTCGAAAGTTATCTTAAAGGGTTCGTATTATATTACCCGCATATTATTAACTTCTCTGGGCAGTAACTCCCGCTACCACCTGAGCTCTACACCACAAAACTTTACAAATCTACAATTCTATAAAATTGTTAAATTGTAGAAAAAATTGCGTAACATAGAAATTGTAGACTATAATTTACCTATTTGTAAGTTTTTCCGTTACAATTATGCGGCTTAGAGTTTTGTGGTATAGATACTTGTGAGACTTACAAATTTGTAACTTGTATTTGTGAACTTGTGTGGTAGGGCCCTGGCCGAGTGGCTAATATATTCGCCACGCGGCGTGAGCTATTCTCAAAAAGTTTGTGCCAATACGAGAGAATGTTTCTTTTTCAAATATTTGTTGTGCTTATCGGTAAACTATCGTTTATCAAACGTAATTCAGAAGCAGTAGTGGTCCTCGCAAAAAAATTAGGAAAATAGATACTACTTACTACCTAACCGCTAACTTTTATTACATGTTATAAGTATTATTAAAATCAAATCATTCTTACATGTTACACAGATTCAACTTAAAAGACGCTCTTGTTAAGTAATTTAAAAACACCTAAGTATTATTCATTCCTTCCCAATTTCCCAACGGTTCTTAATACAAAATGTCTGTAATTTTAAACCCATAACTTTTATCGTCGAGGCTCAGAAGTCAGGTGTAACTAATGCGTTCTTCAACATTTGCAAAAATGCTCGAGAATTCGAGCCGAGCCGTGATAGATTGCCTGTAAGGGAATAAGCAGGGAAGGGGGATAATGTGATATGTATTCAGATCAAATGTTATTTGTTTGCGTAGCTTTTTGGATCGAAAGGTAAGTAAAACGGTTTGTGGAGTTTTATTGTCTGCGTTATACATAAATATTGATGGTAAGTTACAGTATGTAGGTACTACTTGTGGTATGTGTGTACTCCAGGAAAGTACTACCACGATGTTTAGTTCTGTCATCAAGTGGTGTTGCTGTGTTACAGTTTGAAGGGCGCCTTTGAATAATTACAGCAGGCATATGTGACATTCCAGCTTTGTCTCTGGGATTACAGCGCACTTGCAATGACTCTGTTTTACCACATGTCCAAAGGTGGCTTTGATCACTTCTCAACAGGTTGGCTATCTCCTTCTTTGACATCCAAAAATATTTAAAAAATCTTTTACTACTCCATTGATTCAGCGCGTCAGTTCCAGCGACAGGACCGGTCGATGTGGCGACGCTTGGGGAGGCCTATGTCCAGCAGTGGACGACTTTCGGATGAAATGATGATGATGGTGTAGTGCCACATTGAACTACTTAGCAGTAATACCTAAGCCTATAGTCGTGCTACCTATTTCAAAGAATACGTTAGAATATCTACATAAATAATGTGGAAAGTACCGCCTGTCAAATTACAGATAAGTATTGGTGTGTATGTAGCCGTAAAGGGCGATTTACACAATTGTCAAATATGTAGTAACCACGAGTCGCTATATAATATTTTCACTACGAAAATCGTCGCTACAACACAAGGTGCTGTCAATATCAAATTGCTATTTCTGATGTGTGAGCGACTGTAGGTCTGGCATACCCTGGGCATAATATTCTTCTTTCTCGAAGAAACTAATACATATATTTTTAAAACAATAAGGACACAAGTTATTGCAATAATTTTGGCATAATTACTAAGTACTAAGGCCATTGTTCAACAAAAAGGGTATTTTTCTCGCTAAATCTTTAACAGAATTCCAAACGGCTTCAAACTTACCTTGAGAAACGAAGATTCAATTTAGACAATTGCCAATGAAGTATGCAAATTGAGTTGATACCGACAAGTGACGTCATTAGGATGCTGAAAGCTATATCGCTCTCAATTTCAATAAGTTTGTATTCTATTTGACCAAAAATATAATAGCATGCTGGATGTTTGGGACCCAGGACCAGTTGTAGGTGCCTAATGTAAAATGACACATTAAATAGTAGGTGTATTCAGCTGTGAGGCTAAACCTTTTTTTATTTTCTGGCTTGTTTTTTATTTATAGCTTATTGAAGTGAAAACTTCTTTAGGTGCGTTGGGCATTATTGAGATGAGACTAAACCATTTTTTTTCGCGAAACTGTGACGACACCAGCTTTTGACCATTAAAAAGACATCAACGCCTTGATTACCGCGGTGCATGGAGTAAAAGACATCAACACGTTCATTACCGCGGTACCGATTTTTTTTCAAGTTTTAACTTCTGTCGGCACTCCGAGTGCCACAATTTTTTTTTGTTATTGTTTAATATTAGATGTAAAGGTGATTACGATATCCTATTTACTGAACAAACAGAGAGAAATCATACAACAGTTCAACATTTCAAATCAAAGTACTAAGGGATATATAGTCAACGCAGTTACAATAAAACCAGCGACCTCTACCGGGACCTCAAGATAGATGTTGTAAACATAGTAATAAAAAATATGCAGAAGATTATGAACACAAGACTTCATTATCACGTGAATGTCGAGGCGATCCAACTCCTTGAACACTGAATTAGTGCAAAGACTAAATCAAACTCAAAGCATTTATTTCAAATAAACCAATTACAGGTACTTTTGAATCGTCAAGGGGTCGGTCAGCCGGCGTAGTAGGTACCTATGGAGAAGAACGGGCAAGAAACTCCACGGCCACTCTTTTAAATCAAAATCTTGTAAAAAAAACCGGCCAAGTGCGTGTCGGAACACACTCAATGAAGGGTTCCGTAGTTGGGATGGTGAAGGGTGGGCGTTTTTGGGGGACTGTCTTATGTAATTTTGACGTTCGAAAAGTGCTGATTCTCAGCCTAGTTTGAATAAATGACTTTTGAATTTGAAATTGAATTTGGATGAATTTATCCCAAAAACAAACTTAACTTTGTAGTTGATAAACATGTTCTCCCATACGAAATGTACGGGAAAACATGTTTTTGCTACTGCAAAGTTAAGTTGGTCGATTATTACTCGTTAACTTGTAAAGCCTACTTAGCTGTAATAGTTTTGCTTTTAATTTCGTTATATAAACTACTACTGTGATTTTTTTCACACATCCAAAACCAACCATTTAGCTGGCAGGGGGACACACTTGACTTTAACAAAAATTTGCACTTTAAAGCTTAATATTTTGCAAACGGATCCCTGAATCCAAAAATGGTGTTCCCAACCTCACAATGTTTTTGAAGGATCTTTTCAATGATAACCCACATCATGGGAAAAAAAAAACATCACCACTTTACGTGTATGGGACGTACCCTAAAAAAAATGTTTTTCATAATTTTGTTTTACCACTTTATTGGCGTAATTAATATGTATACCTATGCCAAATTACAGATTCCTAGTACTAAGGGTCTCGGAGCTAGACCGCGGACAGACAGACAGACATACAGACAGACAGACGGACATGACGAAACTATAAGGGTTCCTTGTTTACTACGGAACCCTAAAAAAAGGGTAAAACCTTTTGATTTATATTACTATATAAATCAAAAGGTTTTACCCTTTTTTGCGCCTTCCTTAGTGCGCTGTGAGTGAACTTAAACTGCAGTGCAAGTGCTGACATTACAACTAGATATTATAACCAATTCGAGGCCAACTCATAGTGCGATACTTTTCCGCACACGCATGTGGTTTCCGGCCAGCAATAATTGTAAATGTAAAAAATAAACTAATAGATTTTACGTAGATTGTACGAATGTAGTATTTGCGGGCGCGTCTTTCCGCATGCGGCGATAAGAAAAATCTCGCTCTAACTTCACCCTATTTCAATCTAACTGCTTATCTCACTCCCCGGACAAGGGACTAAACACACTACATCAATAAACACGTAGTCTGTTTATACACATTTAATCCATTTATAAGTTCGTTGTTCGTGTGTATTGCCCCTAAGGGATTTCTGTCCCTACAAGGATTAGATTAGGGATTTAATTAGGCGGAATAATGTGACAAGTCTCTATCGCGGGAACCTTTTTGTTGGGATTGAGATTAACGAAATTAATTACAAAGAAATTGAGGGTATTTTTGATATATTTGTACTTTCGGGACGTCTGGATTAAGATCGTGATATTAATGTCGTATTAGAATAAAACCGTACGTACATATTTTATGATCATGAGCCATCTAATAGCTAACATGCCAAAAATCACGCCTGGATTACTGAAAGGTGTAGGCAGAAGTGGATAGCACACCATGTAATAGACCATTGACTGGTCATCAGAACATTAATCAATGTATTTGGCAAACAAGTTGCTGATCGTAAAAGCACACTGCTGCCAATTCCTGGTATTACCGATAAAAAAAAAGGAGGAGTTTCTCAAGTCGACGCGTATATTTATTGCCAGGATAACCGAGCCAAGAGAAGGAGTGGGCTATTTTCATGCCTTTTCAGTAAAACTGGCAACTGCATATTCTTCACTTCCTTTAATCCAAGCATACTAATATCATAATTAACCTTCAACCACCCAGCCAGTAACTGCCTGAAGGCGAAGGTCTTCTTCTGAAGACAAGTGGGTCAAGGAGACTTTCACTGGCGTATTCCCTCGGGCCATATAAAAGCTTGGGTTTAAACTGTAATAGGGGTTCGTTTGTGATATCCTATGGAGACATACAGGGTAGATTAGGTACTCCAAAGAGACGCTATCGTGAAGAGTGTCCAAAATTATAATAATGACATGATAGATGAAAAGAGGTTCCAATCATTCATAAAGATATCGTACAATACAGTGATACAAGTATCTTTTGGCGCTTGGATGACATTACCAGGGGCGTCACACGCGTTGTTGGTTAGTTAATTCCATTTTGCTCACGCGCCAAAAAATCCTTGTAAAAGTTTCTCGATCGAGTCCTTAATAATAAAAAGCCCAAGAAACTACCTTTTCAAAACAAATGAAAGAATCTCTGAAGAACTATCAAAGGACTCGGTCAACTACAACAAAGCGCGGTTGAAAAACTCGATAAATTCTTTAGTAGCTCGTTCTCCCAATACGTAAGGATGATACAAAGGTAACTAAGCACCTCTGTTTTCCTGGCACTTGTGTCTCAAATTCTCAACACTTTAACCTGACTTTAAGATAAACAAATAAAAAACCGGCCAAGAGCGTGTTGGACCACGCAGAGTGAAAGGTTCTGTAGCCGGGATGAATATTTACGCTTGCACAAAATTTATTTTAACGTCTGCTAGAAACAGTTAGTATATTATAGTATTTCTCAAAAAACAATGAAAAACTGTTTTTGTGGTTGTAACCAAAATCATCCCTTATCACAAAAACTATTTGACTAAAATAGGAAAATCACTTAGAAACGTCATTCATCATCTTTTCTCAAATAGGATCGAATCCAACAACCTCACGCTTATGTGCACTTTTTTTCATCCCTCTATTGCATAATGGGAAATGCCACCTTTAATATCTTTTTCGTAATTTCACTACCTACATAAAAGAAAGAAAGAAAATTTGTTTATTCTGCACAAAAAAATCCCAAAGAATACATAAAATACACACTTACCTTTGTAAGTTAGTAGCCAAAAGCCTCGAATGATTGTGTATCGGTACACAGAATACACCTATCCAATCGATTTAGTGTTAATAGTCTCTGGATAAAATGGCTGTGTGATATCCGGATAGACGGATTAACAGTCAGACGGTCAAACAGACACAAGGACATGACGAAATTATAAGGGTTCCGTTTTTGCCCTGTGGCTACAAAACCCTAAAACGTTAACAAGTTCCAGACTTCTTAAGGAAAAGGAATGGAAACTGTCATGAAACTAAAAAGTTAAAAGTACTTGGACAGTTAAAGGTTTTCTCTTTAGTAAAGTACTGTTCGAATTTTACTTTGAGCTTGTTAGAAAATTGTTTCAGTTTTTGTTTGAGATCTGCGGGTTTGAGTAAAAATACAAGAGTAGTAAAAGATAATTAAATTGTAAGCTGGTTATGTAGCATTGTAGTGTTGGCTGGCTGTGTGACTCGCCTCACGAAAGCTTGCGGGAGTGATGATGATGATGACGTCACGCTGAAGTAGTTGCATGAAGGCTGCAGTGACGTTCATACTTGGGGTCATCAATTTAGAGGTATGAGGAACAGGGTGTAAAGTTCACTCATCCTCTACCTATAGAAAAGGGAAGATCCTCCGACCAGACGGGTATCGTGTCTGGCTGACAACTGCCCAACGATTGATGTCGGATAGTCATGTATATGTCTTTCGCGCGATACATTCTAATTGCGCGATGCAGGATTTGTGTGACGTCAGGATGTTTGTATGGCGTCAGGTCTTTGATGGGATGTAGATGCCGCCACAGGTACTTAGTTTTTGCTGTCACTTAAACTACCACGATAAAACCTGGACTGGGCTGGCATTGGAGTGTGGGGATCGGCACAAGCAAAGAGAGGCCTATGCCCAGCATTGGATAAAATCAGGCAGTGGATGATGACGATTGACTACCACATTCCGGTCTTATCTAGAGCTTTGTCGAAAAAATGGTTGTACGAATCTCGACGAGTTATTGTAAGGTACGACGACTCCGTAGAAGATGGCGGAATGAGCTGGACAAAACAAATGACCAGTGGTCTACATTAGCACTGAGTCGCAAGCACTGGAAGTCATGGGAAGAGGCCACCTATTATTAGTACTAGGTATGTAAAGCATGAAACCACACTCTCCGCCACCTAGCGGACTTTTCCGAAACCACGGTCTCTGCGCTAGCAATACGAGTCGTTGAAATCATAATTATTTGCCCGGTAGAGGGCCGACCGCGTAGGAATGGTTTCAGCAAACTTCCACTAGATGGCGTCACACCACAAAAATAACTTTAGTTTTCACATTCACCGCTAGATGACAGTCCGGTCCATGTATGTAATACAGTTTTGCCAGTAAACAAACATTATAAGAAGTACAAAATAGCAAAACCAGGTACTTTCCGTAATTATTGGCCAATGTAACGATATTTTTTAGTTATTCTAAAAATGATTCGTTCTGATCTAAGAGACTACGATCATATTCCAGACAGCCAATGTGATTGGTACAATTTATGTAAACTTATCTACATACATTTTACTGGCGATCAAAGTAGAATAAAATGTAGGCAATATAAAAATGAGATTTATAACAATATCCAACATATCCATCACAATAAAATAAACCGGCCAAGTGCGTGTTGGACCACGCACAATGAAGGGTTCCGTAGATGGGATGAATTTTATCCCAAGAACAAACTTAACATTGTAGTTGAAAAACATGTATGGGAGAACATATTTTTTAAACTGCAAATGTAAGTTGGTTGATCATTACTCGTTAACTTGTAGAGCCTGCAACCTGAACTTGTAGCTGTGATAGCTTTCCTTTTAATTTCGTTATTTTTACCCTACTGCTGTGAATTTTTCCACATATCTAGAACCAACCATTTAGCTGGCACACACTTGACTGTAACAAAAATGAGCACTTTAAAACTTTTAATATTTCGCAAACGGATCCATGAAACTTGTTTTTTTTTTTTATGATTTTATTTTACCACTTTGTCGGCGTGATTAATATGTATACCCATGCCAAATTACAGTTTTCTAGTACTACCAGTCTCTGAGCTAAGTTGCGGACAGACAGACAGACGGACATGGCGAAACTATAAGGGTTTCTTGTTGACTACGGAACCCTAAAAATGGTGAAGTGTGCTAACTTCAGTTGACCAGATGGCTGCAATAAAAGAACATGGCAGATTTTATGTAACAAAATAAACTTGATATAACAACACTATTGAAGTAATTATATACTTGAGTAACTGTTCCGTACCCAAAGGGTGTGAAAAAAAAACAATAAAATATCTAACTAAAAATATACCAAAATATGACATCGAAAAATTCCTTCGTGACAACTGGCGGCATTGCCACATTGGATGGCAAAAACATAAATGACAGAATAGTGATCTTATCACTGATAGCCATAATGTCTACCAGACAATATTTGGATTTGCAGGGTGTCTACTAAATATCATATCATTATGCCGATAGGTAGTTTTTTTACGACAACAGACTTCTCTGAAAAAAGTTCATTGCCTCATACTAAAACATTGCACGTCTATCCAACCACAGCGTAACAAAAACTCCTTTAATACCTTGGTGCGATTCTCTGGTCTGAGTGAAGTTTTCTAGACTGTGGCTCGTGGTGGCTCGTTAGACCGAGGTAGAAGTTGCAATGAAAGTTTAAATTAGATTCATGTAGTTCTTTGTTGTTTTAGATGAGACCTGGTTTCATTGTTTACGGACCAGTAGCAATTCATATTTGAATTATTTAAAAAAAATAGCCGTCGCGGAACGCCTGGCAGATGTGAAACAGCGAAACTATTTAGTATAGATTTATGCATGATTGAATGGTTCGCTCCGATGGACCCCACTCATTATCCCCATTACATCAATCACGCCCCTGACGTCCTTGACCTAACGCTCCTTAACCCTTAAAGTTGCATGATGATTTTTGCTAATGAAAACAAGTAAAATTAATTTTAATGGTTTATTAGGCATATAAAAAGTTACAAAAAAATACAAAAAAAAATCTAGAGCTGATATTTTTTGGAAAAACCTATGTATAGTATACTATACGGTGCCACTTTTGCTCGAAACAATAAGAAATCAGTAATGTATAGCATACTATACGTTGCGCTATTTTAGTGCTTCGTGTGGTAAGCCAAAAAACAGTTTCTGCCTTTGACATAACATAAATGTATTTAGCATTTAGTGCACATTGTACTTGCTTGACCTCCTTTACAGTATTTACATCTCTGATACCCGGTTAACTGAGGCCAGTGATCGTATTTATCATACCTCACATCATCAAAAGGCCTCTCGGCCAATGGTTTCTTTATCTTTTGCCTCTCAGGTACAGATTCAACGTCCTTTACAGGCACGGTTCTATCACGCTTCAGAAGTCCAGCGTAGATTTCGTATCGAAAGTCTTTCAAACGATCTTGCTTCCTCTTCTTATTTATTTGTTTGTCATGTCTACGACGTAACAGCCAAGCATTATTTACACATATGTCCAAAAGCTGGGAAAAAATATTCATGTACCATCTGTGAGATTTTATACCTGTGCGGTATAATGCTATTAGCATATCCGCCAAATCCACACCTCCCATGTGGCGATTATAATGCTTCACAATTTGTGGACATTGTATATCGACGCGACTTTTTGACTCTTTGCTGAAACGTTTGATATTCTCAAGGGGAAAAGCGTCAACATAAGAGCTTACTAACCTCACATGCTTATTGTCAAACCACTTGACCACACTCAGTTTGTTTTCATTGCAAACCACCTGAGTAAAAGCTCCTCTTCCTTTCTTCTGTAGCGATTTATCGTCAATCATTTTGCTCTCTGCATCCTTCAATCTATTTTTCCTAACAGTCCCTAAACTAAATATACCATAGTTTTCTCGTAATATATATATTAGCTCTAAAGACGTAAAATAGTTGTCAAAGTAAACGACACTACATGCTTGATTTCTTATAGTTTTGCATAACGCTAAAACTATTTTTCCTCCAACACCCAAGGATTCTTCTTTATCAGTAAATTCCACACCTCTAAACGTATCATCGCCAGCGTAGAGTATAAAATCGTAGATGATTCCAGAAACACCAGCTCGAACCAAATTTTTAAAGCCCCACTTACTTGGCTTGTTTGGGTTATATTGACGACGACTGCCTGCTTTTTTACCCTTATATGGTATAACCATCTCATCTATACTGAAAGTATTTTCTTCTTCGAGGGATAAACATTGAAACCGAATACAATCAATTAGGGGTCGCAGTTTATAATACCTGTCAGAAACATCAGCTTGGGTGTTGTCAGTGAAATGTAAATATCTTCTTAGTTGCTGAAAACGCTTCAAGGACATGAAATCTGCAATTTTTGGATATCTAAACGACGATTTCCAATAGTCTTTGTAAGAAGGTAAAACTACTATACCCATAAGAATGTTGATGGCCAAAAAATCTAATATTTCCTCTTCTGTAACCTTGATTGATTTGCCAGTTTCTTGAACGCTGTACAAATTGGTATTTGTCATTATGTCACTCACCATTACTCTGGGAAAAAATTTATAAAAATAGTCTAAGGGTGACCAATCAGTAGGTACTGCATCTTCAAAAGTAGGATTAGATATGTCAGCCCTGTGTTGAAATGACACTTTCTTCCAACGAAAACGTAAGTTTAGTTTTTTGATACAGCGTCTTTTGACTCTATTAATGGCAATAGAAGGCCCAGTACGCTTTCTTTGTCCACGTGTCCTCAAAGGTGTGTTAGTTGCCATAGCAGTAGAAGGTTGAACAGACGCCACAGAACCAATAGAAGAAATTGAAGGTATTGCATCATAGTTGCATTGCGTAGGGCTCGGAAATACCGCGTTCAGAATTGGTGTGAGGGGAACTTGAGCATTTTCTTGTTCAACATCAGAAAGGGCTTCTACGTTTGATTCTACTTCGCCCTCTGAAGGGTTGTCTGGCGAAACTGGGCTGCCTAGAATGTCGAGCCTTTCAAATGACGATTCTAGTGACGGTGCTGGTGAACTCTCAGCTGTTCTCGCTTCATCACCACTGCTCGATTCATCACTAGCATCAGAATTAGCATTTAGTGCAGGAACCAAAGCCAATATTCGTCTAGCTCTTCCGTTCATTGTGGTCTAAAACAACATAAAGCAAACATGCAAGTCAACCACCACCCAAATAAAAGCCAAGACGTTATTTGTGCACTCTATAGAACTCGTATCATATCAAAATAAAATAAAAAAAAATAGTTTCATCACATAGTAGCAATTGTGGCATTGTATAGTATACTATACAAATAAAAATAGTGGTAAATGTAAGCAACTGTAGCATTGTATAGTATACTATACATATATATAAACTAGTCAAAATAATACAAACACCACATTTTCCAAATTATTCATCTAGCAAAATTATTAGAATAACTGTTCACCTTTACATTTTATGCATTGGAAATCTATAATTAGTAATAAAAACACTAAAATAACCAAAACTCACCTTGATAATAATTTCTGGCTGCGACTCGTTCGTTATTTTTCACAACTGATTTGAATTTACCATAGTTTAAAAAAGTTTTATCATATTGACTAATAAAAAAACGTTCAGAAATATGATTTATGATGAAATATTACAGATAAAATGAAACTAAATTTGACAATATTTTTTTAAAGTTAGACGTATACTATTCTATACAAAGTCACTTTAAGGGTTAAGAACGTAAACCTACGCATTGACACAATAGAAACGGTGCACGAGCTTACCTCTGACCACCGCCCAGTCATCATCAATCTTGTCTCCCGCATAGGTCCCTCTGACCCTAACCATCCCCCCTCCACTAGAAAGGTGACGGACTGGAAGAAAGTAAGCGTTCAGCTGAAATCCAACACGTCCCCCTTATTAGACGCAATTCCCGATCAATTTGACTCAATCGCTGACACGACGGCCGCGATCGACTCACTCACGGAGCACGTACAAACCGTCCTGAGCGACTGCTCAAGGGAGGTTCCAGCAACAGAACCCTGTTACTTGAAACTCCCGGACGATGTGCGTGCTCTGATGACTGAGAAGAGCGCGGCCACTCGTGCCTACAGTGTCTTTCCTTGCGCCGCCAACAAAGCCCACATGCGCTACTTACAGAGAACTGTAAGGACACGTATTGCGGAGCTGCGTGACGCGGGCTGGGACAAGATGCTGGGCGATCTCGAGCCAACCCATCTAGCCTTCTGGGAACTCCAGAGGAAACTCAGGTCCACTCAATCAGCCTCTATGCCCCCTTTAGTCCGCCCCGATAAAACCATCGCCTTCGATGACATCGACAAGGCCGAGTGCCTAGCCGACAGCCTAGAAGCTCAATGCTCTCCCAGCTCTCTACCAGTAGACAAAGCTCACCTCGACGAGGTCGACGCCGAAGTCGAACGTAGATCCTCCCTCCCTCCCGTTGAAGACCCTGATTTTCCCCTGCCCCCCATCGAACCAGATGAGGTACACGAGATTATCAAGGGCCTCCATATTCGTAAAGCCCCCGGTTCAGACGGACTCACCAATAGGGTGGTCCAGCTCTTCCCAGCCCACTTAATCATGCTACTGACCACCATCTTCAATGGTGCATTAGGCAATAACATCTTCCCTCAGACGTGGAAAGAGGCCACAGTCATAGGAATCCCAAAGCCCGGCAAGCCTAAAAGCGAGCCCACTAGTTACCGCCCCATCAGTTTGCTCAAAGTCCTCGGCAAAATCTATGAGAGGCTTATTTATAAGCGTCTCAGAGACTACGCAGAGACCAAGGGCCTCATCCCCAACGAGCAGTTCGGCTTTCGAACTCAGCACTCTAGCGTGCATCAGGTCCACCGTATTGTCGAGCTGGTCAGCGGTGCTCTCACCCAAGGCCGACAGACAGGTGCGGTCTTCTTCGATATTGCGAAAGCGTTTGACAAAGTCTGGCACAACGGCTTAATATATAAGCTTTACAAACTCGGTGTGCCAGATCGTCTCGTGCTCATCATTCGAGACTACTTGTCGAACCGCACCTTCCGCTTCCGTATCGAAGGAGCCCTATCCTCTCCCCGCCCCATAAGGGCAGGAGTCCCTCAGGGCTCCGTGATAGCTCCCCTCGCATTCACCCTATTCACTAGCGATATTCCCAAACACAGATGGACGCACTTGGCTCTGTTCGCAGACGATACTGCGATCATCTGTAAAGGCAATACCGAAACGATGCTCCTAAACCTGCAAAGGGCTGTCAATAACCTTGGCGCCTGGTTCAGGAAATGGAGAATCGAGGTCAATCCCGACAAAAGTCAAGCGGTTTTATTCACAAAACCGAGATCCAGAGCCCTCCCCCTCCCCCGACCTATCACCTTGTTCGGCAAGCCGATCCCTTGGGAGAAGCGAGCCAAGTACCTCGGTGTTATCCTCGACCATCACCTCTCCTTTTCAGAGCACATAAAGTCGGTTCGCTCGCGAGCCGCTTTCGCTCTAGGTAGACTTCATTTCATTCTCAATGCACGCAGCAAATTGTCACTAAAGTGCAAATTGCGAACCTACACAGCGTGCATTCGCCCCATCATGACCTATGCGGGATCAGTCTTTGCTCACGCCAAACCCCATTCCATCCATAGGATGCAGACCCTACAGAACCGTTTCCTTCGTAAGGCCACGGGAGCCCCCTTTTATGTCAGAAACGAGATCCTCCATCTCGACTGTAAGATCCCAACGATCCGCCAATTCCTAAAACGCATGTCCAAGAGTTACTTTGACTCCGCTCCCAAACATCGCAATCCTCTGATTGTCGAGTCAGCCGACTACATCCCTTCCCGTATCAGTCAGATTCGCCGACCGAGGCATACTCTTTCCGACCCAGATGACCCCATTACACTCCTCCAGGAGCAGAATAGGGCCACCAGTACAGTATACAAAAACAGACGCCTCCCGTCATTCCGACCTCGCCGCCGAGGTCCTTTGCGATCGCGACCGCGTCCCCGAGTCAATGAAACTCCTCCCCGACCCTTGCTCGAAAACGAGGTGCCAGCAGTTGTTGCAGATGAGCACGTAGCTTTAAATACCCCGCATAATAATCATGATGTAAATATAAATTTGATCCAGCCTGTCCCTTCTTGCTGTCCTCCCCTCAGCGATGCCCTAAGCCGAGGTTCGTACCCCACAGGGGGTGCCCTTAGCGAGCACTCGCTTAATTTTAATTTAGAATAGTTTTAAAAGCTCCTGGCTGGAGGCTCTAAGTGTAGAAGCTTAAGGCCACCACAGGAAAAGTTCGGTTAAGCAGCCAAGACCTTAGTGGTCAAATCTGCGAGAGGCCATAGTTAAAAAAAAAAAAAAAAAAAAAAAAAAAAAAATGATTGAATGGTTTATTAGAGGAAATAAATATGGCATAGGTAATCAAACATAAAATATTAGGGAGTGCATCCGCTGCCGGCGCCAGCTCGAAAAATAACGCTATTGGGAACCTGCATGACATTACTGCTGGCAGCCGAGATTAAAAATATCGGCTGCCGGCACATTACTCCTCCCATAATCGACACCGGCGGCGCGGCGTTTATGTAATCCCTTACAGCATTCAGAACTCCAACTAAGCCGACGTACGCACGGACGTAATAAAATCGCGGCGGGATTTTATCGCGCACTGGATTTTCAACTCTCGGTGGTAAGCCGAGCGTTGAGAATCTAACGCGCTGGGACGCACTCTCGTCCCAGCGCGTTGCAAAAACACACTGTTAGATTTTCAACTCTTGGCGCTAAGCAGAGCGTTGAAAATCCAGTGCACGAAAAAAAAATCACCCCGATTTTATTACGTTCGTGCGAACGTCGGCTAACTAAGGGTTAGTTAAGTAAAGTATTTTTTTCTATTTATATTCTAGTTGTTTTTAGCACTCGCCAGCCGCTGCCGCGGCGCCGCTCACTCTGCTCACTCGGCTCGTGCATAGGGGGTCACAGTTTCAATCTAGCCTATCCTAAATGGCCTTTTTTTGCGAGTAATAATATTTAAGCTAATCTAACTAGTTCAGTTCCGGGTACTTAGTACTTGATTACTGGAATATGGAAATCATTGAATAAGGAAATATAATACTGGAAAAAAAATGCTTTATCACATGTCTTTTTAATTATGCCTACTCCGCCTATCTACACCAATATGCCAAATAGTCAACCTCATTTTCCGCTTGCTTTCCAAACTCAGCGCCGGCAGCCAATTCAGCAACCGGCGTCGGTAGCCAATTCGGGAGCCGGCGCCGGCAGCAGAGGCACTCCCTTTATTTTTTCATCGTTTTTAAATGTGTAGTATTTTTTTTTAAAGCCTGAAACCGAACCATCAATGACACAAAATCCTGTCAACCACAGACTTTTTCCACACACACACACATTTGTTTACTTAAAATCCTTTGTTAATTTCTGGTGACTAAAATTTAGCGTTTACTGTAGACCACTGCTCTTCACAAACTGAATTAAATTATTTTAGCTGCATGCGAGCAGTACTCGAGTAGTGTCTGTCGCGCTGATAAGATAGCCGTCACCCTGTATAAAATACACGGTTAAACTCAGTGTCGCAGTTATTGTGGGGCCATTCAACCAGCGGGTTGAACTGTAGGAAGAAATTTAAAACGAGATAAAACAACGTTATACTTCGGTTTCACTATCAACATCTGTTTTTTGCGTTTTTCTTCATGAGGTTAAAGACACAAAAATGCTGTGTTTTTGGGTCTTTCATTTTGAGCAGTCGACAGAAAGAACAAAATTGGTTAAATTAAAACAAGTAGGCTGCCGTCCTTACTAAAAGTGCAATAACTCGAGTTTTTCGCCGAATTGAGATAAGTACATAATTCGGAATTTGCAGAACGAGATCTACATATTCTTTTTAGACACTTTTTACGTATCTATGATGAATTGTTGAGTATTGGAGATACCTACAAACAAAACAAAAATAAAATCTTTACCCGCGTTTTTCTCGAAATCAGGTTTAACCTAGTTATTGCACTTTTCGTAATAGAGTATGACATATTTTTATAAATCAATGTAACACCTAACACCTTTATTTATTTATCTACTTTCTAAGCAAATAAAAGGATTATGATTATGATTAGGGCATTAAATACTAAATATTTATTGCATTCCATAATTTTACAAATACATGATTAAGCAATAGCAAAAAATCCTAACTAATATTATAAATGCGAAAGTGAATTTGTTTGTTTGTTACTCTGTCACGCTAAAACGGCTGAACGGATTTGTATAAAATTTGGCACATGGGTAGACCATGACCTGAGTTAGTACGTAGGATACTTTTTATCCCGATTTTTTCACGGTATCGAGACTTATGCGGGTAAATACGCGGGGCGAAAATAAGAAGAAGGCGAAGAAAATAAAACTTCTATTGAATTATATAAAACACCGGAATTGTCAAAAGAGATATAGCCACGTGGACCCAATCGGCTGATCCAAAGATTTCCACGTAAACACGAAACAAAAGGATCCCAAACCGTGTGTCAATTTGTAAAGACTGGCCGTCGTCGCGTCACCACGTGTAGACTCATTATAAAAGGATTATGTTTTCCGAAACTGGGTGAAAACTGTACTGGTTTCGTAAGCTGTATGTTTGGATACTAAAAGTGTGTTGCAGCTTTGTTACTCCGTGGTAAGTTTTAGGTTGGAGATTTACCGGAGTAATGAAAATCCTTCTTTTTGAGTGTTTGGGGCTAAGGTGGGTTCCACAAATTTCTACTATCTACTAGTTCCACTTAAGACTCTTCAGCCGGTAGGTTGGCCATATGACTTAAAAGAAACTACTGTTAAATACACAGTCATGTAAAAAGATGTAATCAGCAGTAAGTTTCTCTTATATGACATTTAAAAAACGTTAATTCAAAAACAGAAAATATTTTTATAAAAAAAACAAAAAATAAATAGATTTTTCATTATACGACATTGAATTAAGGTTACGCTAGTCGGTCATTCTTCCATAGAAAAGTGGTATGGTGATTTCTCGTCTGTTTGACGGTGTACGTTTAAAACTAAAAATTATATCAATTTGTCTTGTCATTATCTAGCCCTGTACGGAAGCAGAATTGGAAAAAAAATTGGTTTCGGAGTTATGAGCATTCTAACTTCCATATTTCAACACTAATTTTAACTCATCTTTGGGCGTAAAAATTACTTATGTAGTATGAAAATGGCAAAATAGAAACCGTACAGGGATAGATAAATTTATTTAAAAGTTAAAATTATTTTATTTTGAGTAGATAAATCCAGTAGTTTTTCCATAACATTTATATGCCTGTTATAAATCATCGTCTATTTTACTAAATAAATAAATAAATACTGAATAAATAAATAACTGTACTAAATGGCATGCATATTAGTCACGACTAGCGGAACCTTAAACAGCCATTTTCAATACGAAATCAGGAGAAGCAAGTCCAAAGTGAATTTAAACAAAATGATCTCGATATGTGGAGTATTTCGGAAGTTATCGTGACACACACGGACGTCCATAGTTTTTTTTTAATCGGTTTTTTCTTTATCTAATCGAATATCAATAAATGTAAATTTGTTATTATAATTGTGTTAAAAAGATAGTTTATCTACATATCAGTGTAATCATATTATTTTGTTAATAAACTCTCTTCAAAACACTTCACTCTCTTCACTCTTCAAACTCTTCACAACACACACACACAAAAGCCCTGTGTTTAGCCATACTAAAGTACTTCATACCGAGGGAGCCACTCTATAAATCTTTAATTATTTTTAAACTTAATTATATCATATCGATTTTATTATTATTTGCTACACATATCTATTAATTTTTATTTAAATATTTATACACAAACTGATTTACATCCGTAAGACGTACTCGTAACATAAGGTTCAGTTGAAATCGCGTCAGGCACCAGTTGTCTGGCATTTATGCTAAACTGTACCCTATCATGATTTGTTTCGATTTGAAACAGGTTGCTAATCCATTGCTTCATAAGTTGGAAAAAAATCTGCTCAGCAACGTAAATAACGCAATGAATGTTGTTGAACTGTCAAAATGAAACAAATTAGTCATAATCGTTTACGAAAATAAGTTACACAATTAGGGTACTGGGCCTATTTGGTGCAGCCGCGAGGCACAAAATACTGTTTTAAGCTTTGTTTTTTTTTTGTATATTGTGTGCCTAACCTGGGTCAAATAAATTATTTTTTCTTTCTTTATATTAAAGTAGGTATAAGTGCAATATGTATATATAAGAAGCAATCAAAGTACAAGACAGCACTTGTTTTTGGCAAGTTGAGAGTAATGCACTACCTCAAACGCTTCGCGTTATGAAGCATGCAAAAGTATTGAAAACATATAGCCAAGTAAAAAAAAAACTCGCCTACTTACTTAGTCAAATAATTGTTTATCAGAAAACCACCAATTTGATAACGATTCGGAATTTAGGGTTGGTAGTTCTATTATTAAAACAGGTGTTAGATCCTGCAATCGTTTAACAAATCTCCCACGATTTCCAAGCAGTGACTATAACATTTACAAATAGAATAGGCGCAGCCACAGATTCAATAACTCATGGTCTGTGATCATCAATCAGGTCGTCTGTAGAGCGGCTGTAATCTACGGGAGTAGTTATTGCTCATAAATATAGTGGGGATAACTGATGTGTGTAGATGTTGGACTTCTATGAATAACTGGATCAGTCACTATGATTACCCAGTTAAGATAATGGTAAGATCATGATTCCGAATAGCCAATGAAGTCGCTGTGTGCGAGGGCTTGTCTCCAATAGAATTAGTTGATTTCTTAAAGGTGCGTGATGATGACACTTGCGTTTGGTTCCGAATATTTCCGAAAGTAATCATAAGGTTTTGACTTTTACCTCCATCACCTGATTATTACAGAAAATGAAATTTATGATTGATCAATCATAAAGGATGCTACTGTCCAAAATGACCTAATCCTATAAAAAATAAAATTTCAAGTTACACCTGAAAAAATACTTATTCAAATTCAAATCTTTATTGCATTTCACATGTGTTTACAAGGTCTTAATAATAATAATAAAGTTCACATGGACCCTGTCGGGCACAACAATTACATAAAATATGAGTAGTACCTAGCATGATTTAAAATAAATGCGGTAAATAGAAATTAAAAATAATTATCACTAAAAAATCTAATAAAATTACATTATATAATATCACATTTAAATTTGTGACATACGTCTTTGCAAATTTTATCTCTAGAAATCATTAGGAAGAATCAATCAATCAAGAATCAATATTCATTACAAGTAAATAAGATCACACACAAATTGAATGTAACAATCCTATAATAGAAGAACAAAACTATGAGCAACAAATATCTTATAAATAAACACTCACGTAAGGTTTATCATCTATGGGCAAGGTGTATTAACGTCCCAGCGACTCGAGGCGGTGATATCGAGGCGAGGGATACGTCAACGAAAAACTTAAAATAATTGCGTATATTTTTTTTTTTATGCACGCACCGTAACGCCTGCGGATAATTTTCTGTGTTATTTAATCATATTTAATCATGTAATTGGTTGTAAAGTGGCATTATATTCTAAGCACTATTTGTTTTATTTTATTTTGTAATCTATTTTTATTTAATTCATTAAACCTAACTTGGTTTCCGTACGACTTTTTCGGGTGACCACTGAAAATCAGCGCTGTGCTGTTGGTCCCCATAGCACAGCATCATGCTGAGTGGAAGATGAAATATGCGGCAGCTGCTGGCACGTCATGACTGTAACAAGAATTACAGTCATGACGTGCCAGCAGCTGCCGCATATTTCTGTTTTGTGCTCGTGATTATATTTAAATCTATTGTTTTATTTTATTTTATTATTCTTTTCTTTGATGCACGTGTTTCTGTGACAATTAAACTTATTTTTCTTTCTTTCTTTCTATATCGATCTTATGCGAAATCTATGCTGCAGGATTAGGCATTAGAGATTAGGTATCGTGTGCTAGAATAGGAATCTTAATGTCTCGTTCCAAAAGTAAAGCCTGCTCAATATAGTTTCACTGCAATGTAAAACCCTCTTCTCGTATAGAAAAGCCTTTTCCCAGAATACTTTCTACTAATTTGCAATCTATTCAAAATCAAAAATAAATGTAATTCTACTCCGAATCCTATTTTTCAGTTCAATAGCTTCGAAGTCCTCCAATACCCATTTTAAAAACGTTACGGCTATATTAACGAAACTACAGCGGCCCAATCTGTTTGCTATGCAAATGACATTCACTATTTAGAGTACAGTCAACGGCTCGTATAAAGTTAACGCTTTGCCATTGACATGAAGCGCTTTTATTTCGCAGCAACCAGCGGTTTTTGCAGTTTAATAGCTCACTCTGCTTCGCACGGGTGCATTCTACATGTAACAGAGATTTTACACATAAAACTTCCGGGAAGAAATTGACAAAATTTTGGTCAAAACCGCATAAAAATCCGTTGTGTAGTTCACAAGAACCAAGAGAACACGCACACACACAAGACAAGAAAAGCGAATTTGTTTTATACTCCATATTTACAGAAGTGTTACCTTAGACGGTGTTTGACTGTACGGACAATATGTACCTACTATTGTAGTTTGTATGTCACGATCTTTTGTCTTACGGGAGCTGGTAAGTCGGAGAGGTACTTCTTGAGAAAAGAAAAGCTTTAGGGTAAGCCTTTGCAGCGTTATCTTAGTGGATTTAAATGGATTTAATGTTGTTAGTAGTTTCAGACGCTGAAATCTAGTTGGCTTGTGATGCAATTGGTGCTTAGCATGCTCAGTATCGTTTGAATTGGTTTACCATAAAATAATGCAAATATTTAAAATCTGAATTTGTAGTAGCAGCCCGGAGTCTGGATTTGTGCCCGGTTGATGGCAATAGGCTCGCCCCCTATTACATGGGACTTAAACATAACTGGCGAAATGTGGGTGTACCTGCTACAGGGACACCTCTGCCCAACCCTTCGGGGAAACAAGGCGTGATGTTATGTTATTTAAAATACACACTGCGATATGTTAAAAAGAAGCAACAACAGTACACATATTTTTGTTCTTTTTCTTGCCATAAAGCCTCGTGCTCACTAGCGTGACGCGACACCGGTAATTGTTCCACTGTGAAGTTCGCGCCAGTCTGCATGAAGCTTTACATGGCAAGTTAATGTTTGTTGTCACATTTCCCTGACTTTACTTACATAAGAACGTAGACCATAGTAGTCGTATTCTGACCATACAATTTTGTTAATAAACTCTCTTCAAAACACTTTCCTTGCTTTTCGTGGCCACACCTAACAGGTCCAAAGCCCTGTGTTTAGCCATACTAAAGTACTTCATACCGAGGGAGCCCCTTAGGGCCGACCATTTGACAAATGACCTCGTTGCCTTACTCCTTAAGAGCCCTACCAAAATGAACTGGTGAGCCTCTTAAAAGGGAGTTAAGTAGAATAATACTGGACTGGTTAAAATACATGTTGAGTTAGATAGCCTTTTGTTTAGCGGTAAAATACTTTTTTTTGGAGAGAAAATAATTTGTGTGGAGAGTGAGGTAAGTAGGTAATCATTTGTTTTATGAGGTAAAGTGATGCTGTAGCCTCAGACCAAATAAAAAACCGGCCAAGTGCGAGTCGGACTCGCGCACCGACGGTTCCGTACAAACCGCGTTCATGAGGAAAGGGGTAGTAAGTTTAAAATTATTAAAAATATTTTTATTAAATAATGTAACTAAAACTATTGCTTTTCGCAATTTTTCCTTTATCTGTGCTATAAAACGTTGCCTCGTACCAAATTTCAAGATTCTGAGTTCACGGGAAGTACCCTGTAGGTTTTGATTCCCTTACGAGTGTCGAAAATTTGTAGCATAAACGGCTGTATCTTTCGATTGCATTGGCTTAGAAGTTTGATTTTTTCACAGCTCCAAGGGACAGTCATCATCATAATCATCATTTCAGCCGAAAGACGTCTATTGCTGGACATAGGCCTCCCCCAAGCACCGCCACTTCGACCGATTCTGTGCTTTCCGCTAGGGACAGTAGACCTGAGTATTTGATATGAATTTCAGCTTGATACCTCCACACGTTCCTGAGAAAAAGGGTCTTGACAGACAGACAGACGGACAACAAAGTGATCCTGTAAGGGTTCCCTTTTTCCTTTTGAGGTACGGAACCCTAAAAACCAAGACATAGCGCTGTGAACAGTGATTGAGGCTGGTTTCGCAAACATGTGTGCACTTAGTGAGGTGTAGTTTTGGCATGCTTTACTGTATTGTTCGCAGCTCTATGTCTTGGTTTTTTAATTCGGTCTGAGGCTGTAGCAAATTATTTGAAGAGATCGTATCTTGCCTTAGATACAGACATCCTGTGACGTCACTTATAAGGTAACCCTCATGCATTCAACTAATTAATGCAGGCGTCTGTCTGTCTTTTCTATGTTAATTTTGTGCTTTTCAAGTGTAAGCTTATTTGCCACAATATATCATTATATTTCTCGAGGAACTGATTGATGTGCCACGCAGATAAAATAAACAAACAGAAGCTAGCCCCTATAGCCTCTATTTATTTATTTTTACTTTAGGTAATTAAAACAGCTATCCGCCAGTTACGACAAAAAAAGTCAATATTCCAGTCAAACAAAAAAAAACAAATTCCGTTATTTCCATAGCCTTTTCTTCATTTTTAAATCTTATATAATTGCGCCCCGCGGTTTCACCCGCATAGGTCTCGATCCCGTGGGATTAACGGGATAAAAGGTATCCTATATCCTTTTCCAGGTTATCGTCTACCCATGTATCAAATTTCATTTAAATCCATTCAGCCGTTTTACAGGATCTACCTGTCTGTTTGTATTTACTACAATAGCCGAAAATAGTGCTAAATGACATTGAGCATAAAATGGAATCATTCATCATAAAAATCAAATCAACGAAATCAAGCGTCCATTTTTCGCGCCAACACAGTTTACAATATGGCTGACATATTTTTTTGGCGCAAAACGTCATCCATTGAGCGATGAACCTCGGACTCTTGTCACCGTTATTTATTATCCATTACACACGGCTTTTGACCTTCGTTAGACGGAATTTTAATGAAAAATGGACCGGGGAAGTGAAATTTATTGCTCTGGAATTTTTAGAGGTTATCTATAATGGTAGAAGTGTGATCTACGACTATGCTTGTAATTCTAGCTTCGGCATTGGGATAGAATTTAATTATTAATCTTCTTTTGATTCCCGATTGCTGAACATTTTTAGGAAGCAGTGGTGGCTCAGTGGAGAGCAGTGGTAGCCCAGTGGGGAGCAGTGGTGGCCCAGTGGGGAGCAGTAGTGGCCCAATGGTAACGGCCGCGACTTACGAGTTGTAGGTCGTAGGTTCGAACCCAGGCAGGCGCTTTACTTTGTGTAAACTATTTCATCACCACTGCTCTCAAAACGGTGAAGGAAATTGTCGTGAGGAAACCGGCATGGCCAACCAAAAATTCGAAGACATGTGACATCTACCAACCCGCACTGGGCCCGCGTGGTGGATTACGGCCCACTCCCTTTCACAGAGAGGAGGCCTGTGTCCCAGCAGTGGGAACATTTATAGGCTGATGATGATGATGAACATTTTTAAATTGGTGTCACCTGTTGAGTAGATATAGTAATTTTATTCTAGGTACATCGTTATTATTATATAGGCACAAGATGTTGTAAAACATTATTATAGGCACAAGATGTTGTAAAACATTTTAAAAGAGTAATTAGGGAGTTTCTTTGCCCATTCTTCTCCATTCGAAACTACCTTTTGGAATTGAATTTACAAGAAAATGGAATATTCTAAGTCTTAATTTTATTTACCTGTAAATTTTGACGTTCAAAAGTAAATTTTAAAGGCCTACTTGAACCAAATGATTTGACTTGTCAGTTTCCAGGAATTGCATTTCGGATACGCCAGTATTTAGCTATAGTACATTTAGTATTCGTTTGAAAACCGGTAGCGGGCTGGCAAACAGTGTGTTCCACTCGGAAAATTGAATAACACCGTTTATTTTAATACCGTATGGTTTTGGGTAAAGAAAAGACTGCTCACTCAACAGTGGGAAGTATGAGATAACTAAGGAAAGATTCGCAACAGACTGTGGGTTGCATAAAAATGGCCTCAACGAGGAGATACTTTTTATTTCATCTGAACTACCTTGGGCAGTAAATTCTGTTACAACCTTTCTGACTGTCTAATATTTATACTACGATATTGCGTCAGAAGCCATAATTTCAATGTAACGTAAACTGCTCTAATATATTGCTTCACTTTAACACGACGTGATAGGTTGCATGTCTATCACCAGTGAATACAGACACCTATTTACTTTATGTAGGCACTCGTCATCCATTCTGTTATTCTTACATTTTCTTGTTACTTCAGTGAAGTGTAAGTACCTTGATCAACATTTCTATATTCTCCAGCAAACAGTGCAGCTTTACTCATGCGAAAAGTGTAGTCGACCTCGTAACTCGGGAATTGTTGTCAAAAGTCGTAAAGACTTTACCACTTTGACAAGAATTCCCAGTAAATTGAAACTTCAATAAGGTTTAGATTATCTAACAGTCACATAAACAAATAGACCTTGTGGCTTTATGACGTGCAAGCGACATTCAACCTTAGGATAAATCCTAAGTATTTTGCGCTAAACATGGAATTATCATCATAACAGCTAGCAATTTTCCTAGGCTACTGCTACAAGTCACGGAAGGTAGAAATTACAAATCGTGTGATTAATACTATTCGCTGGATGCGGGAAGTTCAGAACCGGTTGAAGTGGCGGTGCTTGGGGGAGGCCCATGTCCAGCGGTGGACGTCTTTCGGCTGAAATGATGATGATGATAAATGCAAGACAGTGTTTGTTAGTTTTTCCTTTTTCACGTAGCAAGGGAACACCGGATCAACGTGTTTCATAATGATAGTTTATGGGCCGGAAGGAGAGTTAGACTTCATATTGACATCTCCTCCGAGACCACGGAAGGAAAGAGGACCCTAAAAGCTAGTACAGGTATAAATTAGCCCCATTATTTTAGCCAAACTTTACAAACACTATTTAACGTGGAAATGAGAACGAAAACTTTCTCATTTCAAATAATTCGCAGGATTAACATATTTTGGTATAATGAGTGCAGTTACAAACTTTGTCAGTCATATCAACCGTTTTTGCTCGAGATTAACCCTTCGCTTGGCCCTGTTTCCAGAAAACTGACGACGGTCAACGGTCCAAGCGACCACAATATTTTTAAATGAGTCTCTATATTGTAGGATCTACTAGTATTTTTGTTGACCATTTCAAACTAAGTTTTACGTCAAAAGTACAATGAATAAGGATCAAACTGACGACCTCTCGCTCGCCAGTGCGCAATAAACTTCAAGACATGCATACCTAATTTATAGCTCTAAGAAGTGTAGGAGCAATTCATGACCCCTTTCCCGGTGGTTCAAGTAATAAAACTTCTTGCTCAAGTTAGCATATTAAGACTATACTATTGCACTAGCGTTTATGAATTGTAACATCACTTGAACAAACTTCCCATTGACATTCGAAACTTACGCATTAAATGATTTAAAATCTATTTTAAAACCAAACTTTGTCAAAAAGGGTACTATACAATTTCTGATTATTTAGAAGATAAAAAACTTGGGATTGAACTGCTCGCTCTGCTAAGCCTTGTGATAAAACCATAAAACTAGACATTTTAATTATTATGTAAAATCAACATAAACCTGTTTTATATAAAATGACATGATTACTTTGTAAAGTATTATTTATTTTAATTATTGTGAATGTGAGGACTATGTAGATATTATTTTTATTTCTCTGCTAGTTTTAGTGATGGTCTGGCAGTTTGAGTAGTTTATGCGGCCTACCCAAAGGTCCTTTCTTTGGTATTGTTCGTCAAGTTGAGCTCTTTCAGTTCTGAGTTGAGCTCCACGATTACTGACAAATGCTTGCACTGACTGGACAGATCCACTCAAATCTGTGTGGTTCTTTCCTCAAAAGACCTTTTCAGACACTAATCTACATGGTCCTCATATGGCCTGACCGAGATTATGTCTGGACTTTAAAAGAGACTGCGACCTCTGAGTTTGTTTCGGCCTTTCTTCTCATAGTAGTCAGATAGGAAATGCCGAACTCATCTAGTTTATTTTTAATATTTTTTTTTTATATGACGTGTAAAAGTGATTTCGATATCTTATTTACAGAATAAACAATTTCATTTCATTTCTTGTATTAGGTATAATTGTTGTTTAATTAGATTTATGAATAAGACGCTGGTAATGTATGCTAGTACTGCACTGTCTGCTAGCACTATCTGCCAGAACTAAGACACTTCTCAATCTTTTCTAACCAATACCAATACTTCTTATTCTAAATCTTCACAAAAAAATGGTACATTGTTTATCCAGAAAATCCCTAATTTAAGATAAGTTAAGGAGGAAACAAAACAACATTACAAATCATTAGTGCGTTACTGCTGCGGCCTGCAAAAGGGGCATTGATGGACGAACGTGAAAATGTGGGCCGAGGCGAAGCCGAGGCAGACATACGTGAGTCCATCAATGCCTGGTTGCAGCCAAGGCTATCTATGTTCTATGTTATAGGGTTTGGTTTCCGCACTTAGTCCGTAAGGTGGACCATTGTGCGTGGGCCATGGCGGCCGTTTGGTGGTTATTCCAACCAGCCCACCTGCAGCCAAGGCTTGATAGTACTTTTCTCACAAAATCCGCCGAAATTCAAACTATAATACATTACTGCCGCGGTCTATAATGACTACTTTGCTGGTCGCGCTGATGATGGCCGACAGCGCAGCTCCAGGCCGACACAGCGTGGTCAGCGTGCAGCACTTGATGGACGAGCTGAGATAAAGGCCGAGGCCGTAGGTCGAGGCCTTTAGAAAGAAAGAAAGAAAAAGAAAGAAAAAACGTTTATTTGCGGTAAACATGACGCAGAAAAGTATTGTTTAGAATATAAAA
The DNA here is from genome assembly GCA_949152395.1 of Agrochola litura. NCBI lineage: Eukaryota > Metazoa > Arthropoda > Insecta > Lepidoptera > Noctuidae > Agrochola > Agrochola litura. Next base: position 25,063,269 of record OX424501.1, read on the forward strand.
ATGAAATAAGGTTGGGGGAAGCATGCGTCACATCCACGCAAATCGGCTGCAATGATGGCCAAGCTGGAAGACCTAGAGCGTAGCTAGGCTAGCTCGAGGCAATCATAGCATGACCAGCGAAGCAGTCATATTGGGCCAAGGCTTGTATAGTGCTTTACTCAAAAATGTAAGTACCTAATCTAAATAAAACCAGCACGTAATTTCAATAAAATGTATATTCATTAACTAGAAATTTAATTAAAATGACAATTATGAAAAGTACAGTTACTAAAATTCAACACTGACTTTCCCGGTTTGATATTACTAATAGTTTGCGATAATTTTAATGCGGTGTTTGACTGCTGTATTATTTCTTCATTTATTACGCAAAAAAGTCACTAAATAAAAATAAAATTTTGCTGCGCTTTTGTTACTTCTTTGTTTTTTTTTTTAGCAATGGTAGTTGGAACTATACAGCCAAATATGGAATAAAATCTTTTTGTACCTATCTCTATAAATATGTACAAACAGCTGTATTTTAAATAAAATCTTTTTGCATTTGATTTTTTAAAACGTTGAAACGTCAGAATAGCGACCAGCAATGTTTTGCCGGCCTGTTAAACAGAACGGCAAGGTCGACTTTGCTCAAACAAGGTTGTCAAAATAATGACCACATTACATGCATTTTTGAGTAAAGTAAATTATTTATAAATTCCAGAACCAATGACGAACAACGATAATATAATTTATTACGCGCCAAAATGTTCGCGTCAAAATGCCTTGAAATTATTTCATCAAAATATTCAAGGTATTTCTTCCAAATTATTAGAAATTGAAATGTTTTTAGAAAAAACAAAGTTCGACATTGTTTGTTTTACTGAACATTGGTTAAAAGATTACCAAATGTTAATCAATTATGAGAACTATAGTATGGGTAGTTGTTTTAACCGTAAATCTATGCTGCATGGAGGTTCCCTAATCTTGATAAAAAACTGTTTAAAATCTAAGGAACGTAATGACATAGTTGGTTTATCAGTTGAACATTGCATCGAACTGTCCTGTGTTGAGCTGGATAAGCATGTTGTCGTGTGCGTGTACAGACCCCCTAATTATCAGAACTTTTCTTTATTTGAGTCAATAATGGAAGATGTCCTAGCGAAACTTGCATCCAGTAACAAAGCCGCAATAATTTGTGGTGATTTTAATATTAATATTCTGGAAAATACTTTAAATAGCAGTCGATTGTTAAGCCTTTTTAAATCATTCAATTTATCTAATATTTTTACAGAACCGACTAGAGTAACTCCAACTTCTGCTACTTGTATCGATAATGTCTTCTGCGATTGTGATTATTTAGCTAAAGCCATCGTAAATTATTTGCCGTCTGATCATAGTGGACAAACGGTGACTTTTAAGTTTAGAACACCTTTGCAAAAAGTGCAAATACAATTTAGGCCAATAACAACTGGCAAATTAAATAGATTCAATAGTAACTTAAATAATGAGTTAAATGTTCTGGGCCATAATAATATGGACGATGCAAATAAATTGTATGAGGATTTCTTTTCAGTAGTGCACACTGAATTCAATAAAACTTTTGAAAAGAAAACAAAAAATATTTGCACTAATTTTGTATTTAGTGACTGGGCAACTAGAGGTATTAGAATAAGTAGGGAAAGGCTTTTCGAGCTTTATGGCCTTAAGCCCTACATTAACACTGAAACTTTCAACAAGTATGTTGCTACATATTCCAAAATTTTTAGAAATACCTGCAAGATAGCTAAAGCCCTATACATTAGCAACAAGATCAAATCGGCAGAAAATAAAATAAAAACAGTTTGGAAAGTTATAAATAATGAAACTAATAGGAAAAAAATACGAAACACTGATTACACATTGGAGACTTCACGTGGTGCCATAAGCTCTAACTTAGAAGTAGCTCAAGAATTTGTAAATTTCTTTACTAATATACCATCTAAAACCACTGAAGCTTTAAATTCTTCACCCGATGTTTCAATTGATTTATTAAGAGCAAACGATGAAATTATTAAGATGAACGATGAATTTCAATTTAAACATATTAACCCTTTGATAGTTATAAAAGCTTTTCGGCAAATCAAAATCAAATTGACCGAAGATCTATGGGGATTATCTATCAAAGTTTGTACATCCACAATCGAGACTATAGCACCATACTTAGCTTTAATATTTAATTTGTGTGTGGATCAAGGAGTCTTCCCGGATTTAATGAAATACAGTAAGGTTATACCACTTTTTAAATCTGGGGACAGTAAAGACACCAACAATTATAGGCCAGTATCTGTGCTGCCGGTATTCAGCAAGGTGTTCGAAAAGGTAATGCTCAATCAGATGCTTAATCATTTTAACACCAACCAAATCTTACACGATCAGCAATATGGTTTCACAAAAGGATATTGTACGACTGACGCCGGTGTCACTTTATTAAAACACATATTTACAGCGTGGGAGGAGGCCCAAGATGCCATAGGAATTTTTTGTGACCTCTCCAAGGCATTTGACTGCGTAAATCATGAAACCTTACTCTTGAAACTTGAGCATTACGGACTAGGTAAACTTGCACTCAGTTTAGTAAAATCTTATTTAAATGATAGACAACAGCAAGTTCAAATTAATGGTGTCATTTCACTCGGTCTAAAAGTAGAAATGGGTGTTCCACAAGGCTCGATATTGGGTCCTTTCCTCTTTTTAGTATATATTAATGATCTACCCCATCTATTAAAAAACCAACCTCAAATGGTGTTATTTGCTGACGATACTTCCCTAATTTTTAAGATAAATAGACGTGCATCAAATCTTGACGACGTAAATAACGCCCTACTGCAAGTCCAAAATTGGTTCACTGCTAATAATTTAGTATTAAATGGGAAAAAAACTAAATGCATAAGATTTGCTTTACCAAATGTTAAAAGTAGTGATTGTGACATAGTATTGAATAAAGAGAAACTAGAATTCGTCGATAAAACTGTTTTCCTGGGGATCACGCTCGATTCAAGGCTGCAATGGGGTCCTCATTTAACATCTCTTACGGGACGGCTAAGTTCAGCAGCATATGCTGTGAGAAAAATCCGTCAATTTACTGATGTAGATACCGCGAGACTAGTCTATTTCAGTTACTTCCATAGTATTATGTCTTACGGTATTTTACTATGGGGACGGGCGGCAGATATCGAGTCTATTTTTATTCTGCAGAAGAGAGCCATCAGAGCAATATATGGCCTCCGCAGACGCGATTCTCTAAGGGAACTGTTTAAAGATATTAACATCATGACGGTACCTTGTCAATATATCTATGAAAACATCATGTATGTAAGGAAACATCTAAGTCTTTTCAGTAAAAGAGGTGATAGACACAATTATAGGACTAGAAATAGGGACCAATTAGTTCAACCGGGTTTCAGACTGGCTAAAGTAGACTCATCCTTCATGGGGTACTGTTTAAAATGTTATAATAAAATACCTCCCCACATACTCCAACTGAACGAAACGAAATTTAAATCTTGTATAAAACGCACACTATGCTGCCAAGCATATTATAAGTTGGGGGATTACATCGCTGATAAAAATGCTTGGCTTAGCGCTGGTCCAGCTCCACAAGGGCACATAAATTAATTGATGAGCATTCGAAAGTGTTGTTGCGGCTGATGAAGATTGTAAAAACTATCTTTCTTTGTATAAATTCAATCTCTTTGTATTGTATAATTGCATATCACATGTGTGGGCATTGTGACCACGTACATTCCATAAAGCTACCATTACCTGGGTACGTCTTTCATTGACTTGAATGTGCCCTGGCGGCTGAGAGTGTCATGCTCACTCAAATGTCTCGCTGATGGTGGCGTGTGTGTTGGATCATTAAGTTCCCTTCAAAATGGTTGAGCTAAATGGTGCTGATCCATGCGTCATGTTCGTGAACGGGCGCCGTCAGTAGGGACTGGTCATCTCTTAGCTGCCACGGTTTATTTTAATTTTTGAATTGTTTTTATTTTTGTTTTTAGTTACGGACGCTTTTAACGTGCACGTCTTTCTACATTGTTCTCACATGTATAATTTCAACATGAATAATGTAACCAATATTTTGTAACAATTTTTTTATTTAAAAGAGTGTCCGTGGAGTTTCTTGCCCGTTCTTCTCCATAGGTACCTACTACGCTTTGGAATGGGCAACTAGCTTCATCTTTCTGACTGACCGACCCCTTGACAATTCAAAAGTACCTGTAATTGGTTTATTTGAAATAAATGCTTTGAGTTTGAGTTTGAGTTTGAGTTCATTTGTTTCTTTTTTTACTAACAGCTCTGTTTGCAAACCAAATCGAAATTTAAATAAAATCTTTGAAAGTTCCTACCTCCTTGGCTGCCATGTGGCGAAGTAAAAAATTCGTTCCATTTTGAAATTACACGACAGATAAGAGTTTTCATAGTAATTTATTCGGCCGCTAAACACAAGATCTAGATTTTCATATTAACATTGCCGGCCGCCTGCTCGCATATATTTGACCATTAGGTACAGCATTTTCAATATATCTCTAAAGTTGTCAAAATAATGCTCGAATATCCAAGCATGTTTGAGAAGAAAATAATTTCCGAACGTCTAAAATTAGACAGGAAACAAATGAAAGCGTTTAGTTTCAAGAGCGCTGTTCAGATATTTTAAACAAGCCATTATTTACAAATCTATCCACGATTGATAGTTGCCGAGGATTGAGCGAGCCTAATGGCCTGTAATCGGAGAGGTCTATATCCAGCAATAGACCGCTGTTTATAAGCTGATGAAGATGCACATATTATTATTAAATAATTGTGGTGAAGGGATTCATATTTGTTGCAGTTCACTTCAAAAGTTCAAGCGCCAAGTCTACCAAAATAGTAACTATGTAACGCACAAAAGCCCCAAATGTTGTCAACTATTGTCATGTTAGGGCCTGCGCACACTGCGCACCCTAGTGGACGGCAGGGGAGAGCATCGAGGAGGATAAGTCTATCCGCCAGCGCACACTGACAAGAAAAATCCTCTGCGTTACCGCGAGCATCCGCCAGCTTACCGGAGCATCCGCCGGTATGCCGCGGTATCCGCCGAGTAGCCACCGCTTGCCGGGATTCGATTATTCCACTAGCGACTATGCAGTTGAACAGTTGCTTATGAAAGAGTGTGGCAGACTGGCAGACTCCAGTGCATACCGGCGCAAACCGACGCATACCGGCGCATAACGGCACAAACCGATACATAGCGCCGCCTCCCGTCGCAGTATTCTCCAGCACGCTCTGCGATGCTCCAGAGAAAACTTCGCTGCGATGGTGGATGGCGAAGGTCGATCACCGAGCATTGAAATACAGAAAAATGTAAATAAGGCGTAAAACATACTTATAAATGTTTGAGTTTTTTGCCAGTAAGTTGAAAATAGCATTTTTTTGGTTTTTATCTTTTTTTTATTAAAAACGTTACTAATGTGCAATAACCTAAATTTTAAAGAAAGTTGATGAAATTTGCTTTAAAACGTTTTTTATTTCAAAACTCTGACTTCTATAGTTTTGGAGAAATAGCAATTTTAAAAGTGTTGTACTAAGTTTTGAAGGCCAGTGTTTATATACTTTATTTCGATTAGATAAGTATTAAATCGCCGTCCGCCAGTCTGCGCTGGCTATTAAGATTCTGTGTCATCTAGAGATGACACATAATTTTAATAGCCTTTTTAAAGAAAAGAAAAAAATAACAATATAAGTATAGATACTTATATTGTTATTTTTTTCTTTTCTTTGATACAATTTTGTTTTGAACGCTGTGTCTATCGCTTAATATTGTGCACTTGGCTAGTATATTGGCTTGTGTTAATTAGTTCAACAGTGAAACTATTGTAGATGGATAATTAAATAAATAATCTACATGTTGTTCAATACTTCTTTGATCAGTGCAGGTTATATTTTGCCTATACGAGGGAAATAAACTGTTCCACCGAACCGCACTTATCAAAATTTTGTTTCAGTGAGGTTAGTGGAAATGCTCAGGTGCGGTTTGGACAAGTGCTTTTGAAATCAGTGCTCTGAGTGGAATACCTCACTTTTTCCTATTAACTTATCTAAAAGCAAAAGGTTTTACTTCGATAAAGTAAATAAATAGACACATACCGCAATCCCGTCCTAACTGGTTGGAACTCGATTTAACTTTTTCGATTAAGGCCTCTTTCACACGTAGGTACATTAATCTTATTGGTAATGCCGTCAAAAATCAGTGGCAGCGTTTGAGTGGAACCTTATTTCAAAGTTGTCAATTATTTTGAGAGTTGGGAAGTCGTACAATAAGGACTGATCCCGATGGGAAATAATTTATGCTGTAATAGCCCTGCTCATCGTCTTCAACTATTTTTAATGCTATCGGATAGCCTGCACTGTGTAGCGTGTTCCAGTACTTTCTGCTAGTAACTACTTTCTACTACTACTGTCTGCCAGTATAGTACGACGACATTAGCAAATATCGTCTGAATTGGCAACTTGACGGCAGGTATCGATAGTGGCGAGAAGACCAAAAGAAACATTCATACGCTAGTCTGGTCCAAAGAATCCAATTTATGATGGTCACTATTGCCACATTTTTAAACCATTTTGTTAGAAAATATATAGGACATAAAAAGCTACATATTGCCTTTGAAATAAAGTAAATATTCCTCGGCAATACAGCACACAGAATGTTTGTGTTGCGGAAAAGGCATATTTTTACGCAAAAAAAAAACATGTCATATCTCTTTTCATTTTTTTCCTGAATTCAACCATTTGCTTATTTTTAGCAATACTTTTATTTATTTATTTCAATAGCGCTCGATGAGTTATTTTAACAATTTATGATTGTACAGAACTGCTCATAAGAATAAAATAAAGTTGAAAATAAATCTAAAGTCATGCCTTTTCCCTATGCTACATGCAGAAGTACAAAAACATTGTAAGAAAGAAACTGCTAAAGACAGCCATTTTTTTCTTATTCTCATAATTTATTGTGGAAGTGTTACATGAATAATAAGACAAGAGTTTTGCTTTAAAAGGCGAATAAATAACCGTTCTGTTCACACACGTCCTCTCTCTTAGATTTGGCGACATTCCAACTATTGTCGACGTGCGACATCTTTACTTCGATATTCTGTTAATAAGTAATGCATTACATCAGTATTCCGTTTCAAGCAAGTTCTCTAAATCTATTCTTGTTTAATAATTACCTGATTTTATTAGCAGACGCTTTGACAGGGCGTAGATCTTTAGAATTAAACTAATGAAGATAGATATGCTAACATAATCTTTGGCTCTGACAGGCAACACTGGCAGACTGTACTGGCAAACGGCACTAGCAAACACTACTGTCAGACTGCACGGGCATAAAGTACTGCTTGACGGTACTGGTTGCCAGCACTAACAGACAGTGGATACTAGAATTATGAATTAGAAACCAACTTTTTTTAATTTAAAAGTATGTCCGTGCCCGTTCATCTCCATAGGTACCTATTGAGATGATCGGACGTAGTAGGTACTACGCTTTGGTATGGGCAACTAACTTCATATATTTGACTGACCGACTCCATGACAATCCAGTGCCTGTAAATGGTTTAATTGAAAATAATGCTTTAAGTTTTAAACAAGATATATTGTGACACCTTCCTGATTTTCAACATAAATAGTTTTACTCCCATTATCATCGTTATCATTATCTGGTTTTACCCCACTACGGGGAAAGCTCGAAGCCTCTCGTGTCGTAGGCCAGGAGAATGCTATGTTAAGTCATGTCCCCATTTTCTACATCCCCCGAGACATAGGTAACTGTGATGTTTTCTTCGTACTGCGAGTTAAGCTGGTTTTTGGAACATTTATGTTTCAATAAAAAAAACATCACAGTTCACGAGGTTCTTGAGGATAGTAACGAATCGAGGGGATTTTGTGATGAACTGTGCTATCAATGCTTAATTTTGAATTCAAAATTTTTGATTTTAATTATTTATGTTTTTAAATGTAGGTACTGATTGTCGTTAAATTCTTAGGTTGTGGGTGGAGCACTTAGTGTTTTGTGTAGAAATTCTTTTAAAACATCACAAATCTAATAAATTAAAAAAAAAAAAGCTGGCAATATAGATTTTCCAAGCTAGCAGCAAAATACAATAGACGTGGATATATTTAGTAACTTGTTCCGCTTAGCTATTTCTAAAGAGCCATAAAAAACTCCTGAAAGAAATCGACACGTGTTTCACCTCTTAACGAGGCATCCTCAGGATGACGATGGACTTGTTGCGAACTCGAACACGGCGTCTTGCCACACCAAGCGCTGAGTGCAGACTGAGCCTTATCGCCCGTGAAACCCACTTATATAGTGTCGCCGTTATCAGTGCGACCGTTATCAGTGTGATAAGGGGCGAACAATCGCAGCAAAGGTGACCTTGGCATACTCGTATTTAATTCGTTCAACAGTGTAATGTTTCCGGTATTATTTTTGACAATTTCTAAACTCTCTAGTACTGACATTCTGAAACCTTTATCACATGTGTGTAAAATTTCGAAAGTGATATTATTATTTAACGAATGATCTGTATCTATTAAGTTACATTGCGATGATTGTAATGGTATTTACATAGGTCAAACTGGTCGTAATTTTCAGACGTTCGTTGAGAGGTGAAACACGTGTTGATTTCTTTCAGGAGTTTTTTATGGCTCTTTAGAAATAGCTAAGCGGAACAAGTTACTAAATATATCCACGTCTATTGTATTTTATAATGGATTTCTGCAAGGTCACACCTGAATCAATTAATGATCTTAAGCTAGCAGCAAAAAAAAAAAACATTGAAAAACCGGATTCTTCTTATAAATAAAATAAATAACATAACTTATGTAATAGAAAATTGATATAAGTGCAAGCAAAACTTATTTCCCTTTAAGATTGTGAGGAGAACATGTAGCGACAGCTGGGCGAGGTGCCAACGTGCATCCATTCATATTACTAAATATTATTTACATTTTATGCCTCAAAATGGAACGTGCTTAGAAGTGACAGATCAGATTTTTTTGCACAAGGTTTCATTTAACCTCTCATATTATATTATATGTTTAAAAAATAATTTCTAATTTAAAAAAAGCAAGTTCAACGTTTATGCTCTATCCCCACGAGGGAGTGTATCCGAGGGATAGTCTCGCCATGCCAATTACCACATGGTAGCTGGCTAACCTAGGATGCGCTGAGCGTTCATTTAAATACTTATTCCTAGTAGTTGAAGCTATTTTAACGATTAAACCATTTATTTACGCTAAAGGAGGCAATTATAAAGAAACATGATCCTATTTTAAGACTGAGCCTATTTTCTGCCACTCCTTTGCAACCGACGGGTCGTTTGATAAAAGGGTTTATATTCAGATAATTTCGTATGAACTCTTTTGATAAAATCTAAAAAGTTTATCAATGAGCTAGTATTAAGAAACTTCTTTACCTGAAAACCTTAAATCTATACTAATATATTATTATAAAGAGGTATGTTTGTAAGTTTGTATGTAGGGGGTAATCTCCGGAACTTCCAGTCGGATTTGAAAAAATTCTTTTTGCATTGGATAGCCCAATTCTTGACGAAGGTATAGGCTCGCGGACTTGGATAGCCCAATTCTTGCAGAAGGTTATAGGCTTGCGGACAGAATCTAGTCGCCAACAAAAGAAATACATTCAGTTACATCTGGTTACACTGAAGCTGACCTAGAACGAATTAGAACGGTAAGTTACGTCGGAACTTTTTAGGCTTCATTGAGTTGTAAAAGTCCAAAGCTGACAAAGAAACTTTGAAAAAAGCTTTAGAGGTATTTTGTTTTTATATTTTGTTTCTTCTTTTTGCAGTTCTACTTCTAAATAGGGCCATATACACAATTACTTAACATCAGCTGATCGAAATGCCAGTTTTATCGCTTACTCAGAAAGAAAACCAAGAATTTTAGTCGTGCCTGCTAATATAATAAAAACTGATTTTATTTTATAAAGTGAGAACCTTTGAACTCTTATAAATCAACTCGACCAGTCTCTTAACCACCGAACATAAGAGTCTTAACCTTTCCTTAAGTAGGTAGATGAGGGGTGATCTTCACACAAAGTAAATGTAGCTTTATTTTAATAAACCAATGTTGTATACATACTGGCTATTAACATAACATAACATACCATACCATCACGCATGCTTTCCCTGAAGAGTTAGGCAGAGGTGTAGCAAGTACTCATTTCGCCAGTTATGTTTAAGTCTTATGAAATAGTACGTCAATTTCTAATGGAATATTCCAATAATATTTTTTCCGACCTAGGGATAGTCCTCAGAACCTCACAGGCCAGCAATTGTACGTGCCACCACTATACCAATGAGGCAGTGAATTTGCTTTATTTGCCCATGGGAAATGTGACATTTAATGGGACTTTTAGCATGATTTTAGGGTTCGGTACCTCAAAAGAAAAAAACATAACCTTTATTGGATCATTCGTGTGTCTGTCTGTCACAGCCAATTTGCTCTCTAATCTCCGAAACTAGTAAGCTTAAAATTTTGAAAAAAATACAGAGAATAGTTTTTGCCCATAGATTAAAGAAAAACCTATAAGAAGTCTATGGTCTTAAATTAACATGGTAAACCTCTCAATATAGTGCGTACCATTGGAATGTATGGGAGAACATGTTTTTGAACTACAATGTTAAGTTTGTATTTGGGATAAATTCATCCCAACTAAGGAACTCTGTAATCAATTTCATTCAAAATATCCACAGACATATTTACAACTAACTACTATATCTATTATGTACAAGTATGTAAAGGAAAAAGTTAAAAATAAAGAGAAGAGCTCATTGTCATCGTCAAAAACTCTTCATTGTGCGTGGTCCGACACGCGCAAGCCCGGTTTTTTTAATTGTGGATGATACACCTCTGTTTACCTCTTCCAAGAAATGCAAGCGTGATGTAATCTTATGTTTTATATTATTATTTGGAAACCAAGCCATCGTTGTGCTAGCTAGGTTTCCGGCTGAGAGTTGTGAGTTCGATTTCTGTAAAAGAATGTTGTGCAAATACAATGACCTGTATTTTGGTCAGAATGATTTTGCTTAAACATAAACATTTAAATGGGTGTACTTTATAATAGCCAATAGGTACACCTCTGCCGAACCCTTCGGGTAATACAGGCGTGGTGTTATATGGATTTTGCTTGTTATTTTTTATGAATTATCTGTTTTGTAGCATTTGATGAAAAATTATACTTATGCAGCTAAAATATTAAAGAAATATCTACCAAAATCTATTTCTCAAACCAAAAACCTAATTCCATTCCTCCATTAATTAAAATGATCAGCTATCCTAACTAACACCCTCTGCCGCACTGCGGTACGCTTGATAATATTTACATTGTTCATTCACACCGTTGTTCGCATGTCGCTGCAGTTAGCAAGTTACACTACTGAATATGTATACAAGGCATTGTATTGCCCGTGGATTGCCCACGTATTGCCCGTGTATTGCCCACGTATTTGCTCACGTTTTGGTAGACCTGTTTCTGTTAGGTGATTGGGCCGGATTGGATCAACGTCAACAGAATCATGGTAGGATGTGTGCTGGTAAACTATTTTAGGAGGTAATGTAAATTATGGTTGGATTTGAAAGGGATTGAAAATAGACTTAATAAGTTAGTGAAATGAGGTTTAAAATTCGAAGTAAATTATCGAGTTCTCTCTAATTTAAATCGGGCGAACTTAGGACCAATTTGATCAATTTTTTGTACCTTATCCTGAGTAAAATCTTAGTTTTTTTTGTTCCACGAATAAAATATGTCCTGACTTTTGGTATAAGTTGTAAGTGGTTTAGTTGTGAAAACGAATAAAAACAGACTCTTAGACACACTTTCGTATTTCAAATATTAGTAAGTATCATCTTTAAATAGTAGCTATTTGACAAAACTGTAAGTTTTAAAAGGACTAGTTATAAAGCTTGGCTTTGTGCCCAAATCTTTGTTGAGTAATTCATGTTCATTCTGTTAGCTTCAGTGTTATCTTTCTTTCCATGTATAAAGTGAAAGATGAACGCATTTTGCTTTTTGGATGTACATTTATTTTTGCCATTTTATTTTTGAGTCAGTTAGAAAATTTACGGGTAAAGATTTGTATATTTTCTATGAAGGACGACTTATTGATATTGAGCATTATCCTACTATAATAGTATTTTAAACGCAAAAGTTTGTGAGGATGGATGGACGGATGTTCGTTACTCTTTAACGCAAAAACTACTGAACGAATTTGGATGAAATTTGGCACACAGATAGTTTATAACCTGGATTAACACATAAGATACTTTTATCCCGATATTCGCACGAGATCGAGACTTATGCGAGTGAAACCGCGGACCACTGCTAGTAGTGTTCATTAGTAGGGAAAATATCTTACTCGTTTTAACAATACCCGAAGGCCTTGTTCTACAGCTCACGCAAACGCCTCTTTTCATACAGATAGAAAGTCTTAATAATATTGATTATTACGCTTGTTCATTGAATCTTAATAATTATCTTTTCTTCACGAAAGAAGTTTCAGTATGTTTAAATTATGAAGATTATTTTATTCTCTTTATTTTTCTTTTTATGAGAAGTGGCCTTTGCCCTGCAGTGGGACAGTAATAGGTTGATATTGTTTATTTATTTCATTAATATTTTACAGTGAATAAAGGCAACAGAGACTATAACGTTTATGTACAAGCCCAGTTGTTGTCTGAAGCTTAATTCGAAGCAATTGTCGCCAGTCTTCAGCAAGCCTGTAGGGAACAAACTTTAACAGCTGCTTTAACAAGCTGTAACAGTAACTGCTATGCGATGTTCTTGTAACTACCTTCTGTTATAATCCTTTAAGCGCCCTGGAGACTTGCGTAAGATTAATACTTTGATGTCTTTAGAAGTTTAGCTTGAAATAAACTAAACATTTGTTAGAAGTTCATCAGATCTAAACTGTAACGGGTTGAATTAAAACCTTTGCTCGCCAACATACCAGTCGTTAGGCTACAGACTCTAAAGTATTTTTTACAGGTTTTGTTAAATACATTAGAATCACTGTTTATTTTCCTGTTTTCATTTAGACTACGTCTTTCAACCAGTCATATTCCAGTCTTTCAATTCAACACAGTGTATGACTACCCTCTCTTATAGAATTCTAGCTTTTGCCCCTGGATTCACTTGCGTAGATGTCGGAAAATATCTCACGGGAACGTACTACCGAGATTAAAAGTATCCTATGTGTTAATCCAGGTTATAAACTACCTGTGTACCAGTGTGTTTCATACAAATCCGTCGTTTTTACGTCAATTCGGATCATTCATCCAGACAAACAGACAAACGGACAAGAATTCTAAAAACTAGATTTTCGACATCGCAGTCTCGTTCCCAAATCGCGTAGCAATAACTGTTTTTAAAAATATATAACATACAGTATTGTCTTCATTACTATTTTATTATTATGTAGATGTATATAGATTATAGAAGATAATTTTCTCAAAAACTTTCCATTAGTACTGCAATAAATAAATACAAAAATAACCATAAGCCTTCACTACGTACTCCTCTGCATTAAAAAGCTAAACGTAAATATAAACAAGTTGATTCCCAGGGAAGCGACAAGAACACCGCTTTATAAGGAGGTCTATAAAACGGAACGGCGGTGCGGGACCGGCTCGTAAACGATCCGAAGCCGGGACCGCGGACTGCACCACAGAGTAGAAAGATAAAGAAGTTCAAAAGACGAAAAGAAAGAGAATGGATGGAAAGTGCAGCGAAGAAGGTATTTTATGTGTGTGAGTTTTCTGTTACACAATGGTTCAGAAATTTTGTTTTTCTATCTGTACGAGTAGGTATTTGAAGTATTTATTTACTGCTATAAATCACAAGTACCTAGTAAAATAATAGAAGCTGTAATCAACATGTTTGTCAGACAAATTATTGGTGAACCGAGCTTTTCGATATCGTACAAAACAATGCTAATTTAATGCTTATCCAACATCACCACGTTCGGTACATAATTAGAAACTTCAACTACCCATCCTTCACTAGTGTTAGGACAAAAACGTTGAGCTTCTGTAACGAGTCTTAGCAGGGACAGCACTTCCAGCCCGCATTGCGGGATTGTTTTTATACGCGTAACAATTTTCCTGCGGTCGGGACATGTGTTGTGGCCTCCATGGCACATTTGTGGGACATTCATGGTCCAAATATTACTGTTATGCTAACCACGTAACAATTTTATTTTTGGATTATTTGTGAGTTTGGTAACATGTGTTGACAGACAGGGAGTGAAACTGGTGGACATTTTTTGAAAAAAAAAAAAAAAAACACAAACAGTAGGTATAAATATTGGAAACATTAAGTTTTTTAAACAAAATACCAATTTTTTTTTCCCCCAACGCACTACACAAACATCTGCTCACTCGAGCGATTGTCACAGGACAAAGTATCTTTTTGCTTCCAAACGACAGTTGTGACGGCTGCGTTATTGGCCTAGACAAGAACCAGTGTTGATCGCCTCTCGGGACAAACTACGACGTTTACTTTTATGACTTTTAGACGACCTAAATTGTAGCCGAGACAAAATGCCTACTCTTGAGTTTTTGGGTTTATTCCCAGAGCGCCTTTTAGGTTTTATTCGATTGGCAATATTGCTAAACTATCATACATAAAGACGTTTCAACGATAAACATTTGAACTATAATTTTTTGCATTGCCAAACGAAGATTTTAAAGATCAAAAAAACAAGACACAGTGTGGCTTTTAAGGTACAAAGACAAAACGTTTTTGTAAGTCAACATTGAGAATGTATCATTCATCAGACTTTCCAACAAAAGTATAAACGTAAGCAAAAAATTATTATGTCGTATTTCAAATCGTATAACATGTTATCACAATTGTGAATTAAATCTGAAAGCTGGTGATTACAAAAAATACCACTTTTAATAATGTAACTTTGATTTTTTTTTTTCTATAAAATCTGTTAAAAGTTCAAAACAATTTTAAATAAAGGTTGTACATCGGTGCGGCCATTTTAACTACAGATCCTCATTTGTAATTTTGTACTGTTTTCATAACGAAATTAGGGACGAACAACATTTTGTATAAAATTAGCGACAGATGTAAGCAGATGTCGAATTAAATTATAACCGGACTTTCAGTTCAAAATTGTAATCTGTTTAAAATGAACAAGAATTTATGAAAATTCTCTTTATACTTGCAGAAAACCGGACTGAAATGACTGACTTTTATCAAATTAACGATAAAATCAATTCAATAAATTCTGAATGATCCTCACATGACCTGTCCAAGATAATGTCTGGGCTTTGAAAGAGACTGTGACCGCGGAGTTTGTTTCGGTGGTTCTTCTCAGACTAGTTAAATAAAAAACACCGTCCTCATCTAGTTTCTAACTAATATTTGATAGGTTGTTATGTTCAACCAATTTACAAAAATAAATATTATTTATCCTTGAACATGTACCTAACTTAATTTATTAATATCCAATATTTTCAATTTTCACCAATTATAAAAGATATACTAAAACAATTAAAACAGCCGAGAGAAAATAAATCACCAAGCGTGGCAGACAGATTGTTGATCACAGAATAAAATTGTTATCACTACTTTACAGACACACATCTAATATACAAAATCGCCCAATAAACGTTAGCCATAAAAATATTTAACCCTGCAAAACGCAACGCAAAATCAACCGCTTAATATCTGCGTCAATTAATTTCCACGTCTCAATTCAAAGTCAAATCAAAGTCAAATCATTTATTTCAAATAGGCCCATGTATGGCACTTTTGAACGTCGAAATTTACAAAATATTAAAAATGATTCTAGTCGCCCCTTCCAAAAGGTAGTTTTCGTATGGAGAAGAATGGGCAAGAAACTCCACCGTTACTCTTTTAAAATGTTTTACAATAGTTTGTATAGGTACGTACATTAGTTAAATAATTATATGTGAAGACGATGCACCTAGAATAAAATTACTATACCACAATAGGTAAAAAGAATTAAAAATGAAGCAACGACAGATAATTTAATATGTGATAGATACATGGTGCTCACATATTTACAAACATTGTAAAAGTAGACGATTTTCCTAAAATTTTGTAATTAATAAGTCAGTGTGTGAGAAAGTAATCACAGAATGTTAAATCAATGTCATAAAACACAAAATAATCAATTTTACAATTAAATTAGCAACCAGTTTGATTTTGTCTTGATTCTAAATTGTCCTATGGAGCAGGACCAGCATGTTTCCAAGCACTCTTATCCTGGATATAATCCTCTAATTTGTAATATGCTTGTTTACAAAGTGCACTTTTGATATGAGTTTTAAATTTTCTTTCATTTAATTGCAATATGTCACAAGGTATTTTGTTGTAACATTTAACACAGTACCCCATAAAAGATGTATGTACTTTAGATAATCTGTAAAATGGTTGATCTAGTTTATCTTTATTTCTAGTATTAAAATTATGTCTATCACTTATTTTATTAAAGAGATGTGGATTTTTCCTTACAAACATAATATTTTCATAGATGAATTGGCAAGGTACCGTCATAATATTAATCCTTTTAAAAAGTTCCCTGAGAGATTCGCGGCGACGTAGATTATAAATGGCTCTGACAGCTCTCTTTTGCAAAATAAAGATGGATTCAATGTCAGCAGCCCGACCCCACAGTAAAATGCCATACGACATAATGCTGTGAAAGTAGCTAAAATAGACCAAACGCGCGGTTTCCACATCTGTTAACTGTCTTATCTTTCTAACAGCATAAGCGGCCGAGCTTAACCGCCCCGCAAGAGATGTTATATGAGGTCCCCATTGTAATTTCTCGTCTAGCGTGATTCCTAGGAAAACTGTTTGAATTACTGCCTCATCAATGCTTTAATCTGAAACTAACTAAATAATAATAATCAAACCGAATGTACTATTGCTACTACTTTGTATTCACTACTCGTAAATACTGTGTTCTGATTGGTCAGGCACACTCATTGTCTCTGTGCTCTCTACGTGGCATAAATTCTCTTTTAACCCGAATCGGATTTGAACATGTTAGTTTAATGTTAATTTGATTCAATGAAAGATTTTTGGCTATGTTTGTAAAGGGGAGAGGTTTAATAATATAACATTACATCACGCCTTGTTTCAATGAAGGGTTGGGCAGAGGTGTCCCTGTGGCAGGCACACCCACATTTCGCCAGTTATGTTTAAGTCTCATGTAATAGGGGGCGAGCCTATTGCCATCAACCGGGCACAAATCCAGACTCCGGGCTGCTACTGAGAAATTCCAGATAGACAAACCCAATATCGCATGAAAGTCAATATCGCAGAATGATTATTTAACAACGCGGCGTATCTTATTCTATGCTACGGCGGAGCTTGTTCTGTGCTACGGCGTAGCTCGTTCTGTGCTACGGCGAAGCTTGTTCATAGCTATGGCGTAGCTCGTTCTGTGCTACGGCGACATTTTGTGCTACGGCCTAGGTAGTGATGTGCCAAGGCGTAGCTCATTCTGTGCTACAGCACAGCATAAACTGTGCTATGGCATAGAATGCACGATACCACAAAATAGTATAGTAAAAGTAAAAGTACCTCGATCTGCGCTATTGCATATCTTGTGATTAGCTATGGCGTAGACTGCATCGTGCTACTGCGTAAATCACGCTGTACTATAGTAGCGCAGTCACACTTGAACGAACGTGAACGTTTTGAGGAACTTTTTCTATACATTACAAACTTCGGTCTGTTAATGTATGACACAATTCTGTATAATTACAAAACTAATGTAACAGTATCAACGATATAATTAGATAATGTACTTTATAACAGTGTGTAAATTAGACACATGAATGTATGCGTGTTTGAATTAACGACCACAGAGTTAATTGTAAACAAGCTAATCAGTAATCACCCAATTGTGTATTTATCTCAATTCGGTTAATTTAATATAAACAGCTGCAAATAGTTGTCCCATTTATTTGATTTATTAATTAAATTAATTGCCTATTGCAGAAACTGTACAATAGGTAATTAAATTAATTAATTAATATAATAAAACCAAACAGTTATAAACTAACACATTTAGTGCCATGGTAAAACTAGTAAAGAATGTTGTAAAAGACCAAACTTTACTTTAATGTTTGAATTATTGGGATTTATGACAACGTTTGTCGGGTCAGTTAGTTAATAATAAAACAAAACGTTTTCGGTAACGTTATGATAATGAGAATACTTAAAACAGTCCCTCTAAATGAATAAGACATGGCGACCGTACTTACAAGTGCCGTTTGAGCTTCGTAAATTAATGCCGTCGTGAATAATTATATTACTAGGTAATAACTTAGACCTTGGCTTTAAACTGGGCGCACCGACGTGACCGTTAAGATTCCTGAGGTCTTCCGTGTGATTCTTACACAGAATGGTGTTAAATGAAAATCGTGGGTCAATTTTTTTTTCTTTGTTTCTCTTATTTAATAGCAGTAACTAAAACATACTTAGTAATTGTTTGCTTTTTAATTACCAATTATAGTAATAGTGCACTTGAAATACGTGATGCGTAAATTGTAAAGGGGTGGTTGGTATTTCAATTAAGCTTCAAATCGATGTAAATCATCATCGATAAACCTAAAAAAAAAACAATTTAAAACGAAACAGCGTCATAAAATCATTATCTGCCAAATGCAGCCGAATACCAGTATTAGTAACATAATATGAGCACTTTTACAGTATGCGTAGAATGACCACTTCTGTTTCTAATTCTACAAAGAATGAATGAAACATTTTGAAAAATTAAACTCAAAGCATTTATTTCAATTAAACCATTTACACGCACTTTTGAATTGTCAAAGAGTCGGTCAGTTATTTAGAAAGTTGAAGCTAGTTGCCTATTCCAAAACGTAGATCTCTATGGAGAAGAACGGACAAGAAACTCCTAGGTCTTTTGTTACTACTGGGGTCATGCTATGCACCTGGAACACATTATAAATATATAAAATAAAATATATTTATTTCAAGCAAACTTAACTCATAAATTTCCTTACACAAAAATGCAAAAAAAACACAATAAAAAGGAAAATAAAAATAAGAATAAAAACGGCTGACGGCAACATGCCTATCACAGCAGTGCCGTATGTATGAGCAGTCCATCCGGCCCGCGATCATCATTATAACTACTGAAAAACAGTTTTTATTTAACAACTGTGGTTACATAATTACTTATTAATTATGAGCAAAGTTTAATAAGACAGTCCTATTCACTCTCTAATACGTGGTATCCCTAGTCTCGCAATGTTCGAGCTTCGCAGATTAGTAGCGTCATGAGTTATGCTACTTGGTATTACAGCGGCTTCACCTGGATCTGTGCTAGTACTTACAGAACGGTGCTTAATACAGGTACCTACGTATAAGCGCTAGGGGACCTAATGGACGACTCTTTTAATTTATTGATCGTTACGTTGAAATGAGGACTTGTGGGTCTTTAATACTTAGAGTGGGGAGCTTTTAAAGAGTTTAGGTTTGCGAGGGACGATACTCAAATACGTTGAGAGAAAATTCTACTATAATAATAAATTTGTATATTTGGATGACGGCTGAGAGAAAACGGCTGAACGGATAAGGATGTAAATTATCATACGGATAGTTTATAACCTTGATTAACACATAGAATACTTTTTATTCTCGGTAGTACGTTCCCGTGAGATAATTCCTGACCTCCACGAGGGTGAAGCCGCGGGCAGAAGCATGTTATTAATAAAACTAATAAAACAACAGTAAGCTTTCTCCTATAGGAAAGTTATGTACATAACCTAGCTTTTTCCAATAAAATACATATAAGCTTAGGAGTATACTTATATAAGCTCAGTTTTCGAAATTAAATCATTTTTGGCGTTCCGTATGTCCGAATGGAAAAACGGAACCCTTATAGGATCACTTGTATATCTGTCTGTCTGACTGTCTGCCTGTCTGTCTATCACAGCCAATTTGCTCTGAATCTAATAGACCGATTAAGGTACACATATTTATTTATTTATATTATCAACTTCTGTGACCTGTTTGAAAATGGGGTCACTTTAGGGAGACAAGAAAATTAAAAAAATAGTTTTGCACACTGTACCGCGTGGGTGTGACTATAAAATTAAAGGGCTTACTGTGAGGGTCTCTCAAGTATATATTTTTTTAATTTTGTTATATAGTTTAAAGTTATTTAAGACGCACTTGGCCGGTTATGTTTATTTTCCTCCAGACTTTAAACCATTTCCATACAATTATTTAAAGTCCATTCTTTCGGAAACGTTCGGAAGCGACTAAACTTCGAGTCTTCAATAAAACGAGCGAAAAGGGAACATTAAGAAGCGCTTGCAACTGTAAACGGATTTAGCTTCAATTCATACAAATTTTGTAAGAACAAAGTCATTTTCGAGGGACAGATGTTGACAACATTTAAAAGTAAAATCACAAGGATTCCGCCACTTCTAATAAACATAAAACTAAGTCCCTTTTCATTGGTGGATGTCGTATTTCACTTAGGGATAATTAAAGTAATTTGCGAATTTGTTACGTCATCCTCCCTATATTCCACGAACTGGTAGTCAAGTTTGTATAATACAGTCTCTCTCTCCCCAAAAAAATGTAGCCATAGTGACCTCTGCACTGTCACTGACGATGCCGTGGAAGTGGCGAAGTTTTGGGTCATCAACATTTAATTCACTGTCGTGTCATCGACATGACGAAGAAGATAGTACAGCCATATTATGTCAGTTATTTTATCTGTCCTATGATATAGGAAGCGAGCCTGTTGTGATTAACTCGGCATCTTTCCAGTTACGGAGTTTCTTTCATGTATAGTATTAATATAGTGTGGTCTCCAGTGTCAAAAGTTTTTGTTTTTTAATAAAGAGCAAAAAACCAAAAACGATTAACACTTGAAACTGATTTTTTTGGGCATTAGTTTTTCGTTACGTGACGATTTCTACCAGAGAACTTCGTTCGAAAAAAAACTGTCTAGTCTTCCCCAATCATGATAACCGCAGCTAAATATCAAAATTACATCCTAACTACTAAACGAATAAACCCCGTCTGGTTTTATTATTCCAATTATTTGATGTATTTTCTTACATAAGCATAAATTGTAATATACAACTGACTATTTACAGTAGGTACTAAATTTAATGACTAACTAACTTTACAAATAAATACAAAAACGATAAACCAGCTAGCATCCCTAAGAAGAAAACAAGACTCCACGAGCTGTCTAATACCGCAGCGCAGAATTAGACCAACTCAGCTGAATATCACTATTACATCGGTTCACAAGGCAATATGTGCCGTCTAATACCTATAGCGCGATTTGCGCAGAATTAGGCTGACACTAACAGATTTAAATCTATTCCATCCATAAGACCTGCTCTGCAGAGTTCCATTGTAAGAAAAGAAAATACTGGAGTGAATTTCTGTGCTTCATGATTGGTGAATCTTGCTTACGAGAAATTACATGAATGTACATTGTCTTACGTGCATTTTAACGTTTACTTTTAATATCCCTGCAGACTCTATCAGTAATAATGACATTAAATTCAAGTGACGTCATTACTACTGACAGTGTGGTGGTTGGAATGATGATGTGATCTAAATAGTTTTACGTCAGTATTGGAAGGAATAACAGTAATATTAATGCCAGTTTAATAGCGGACCAAACACTATCAGTAATCTGATAGTGTTTGGTCCGCTATTAAACTGGCTACCCGCCCCTGCTTCGCACGGTTTTATGACTTAGCAAAACAACGCGATTTCTTTATTATAAATATAAGTTTAATACTAATGTGTGATTGACACATAAATCTTTCAGAATAAATTCTCTAAGTGATAGTGAAATCCGCATCATAATTCATCGCGTAGTTTAGAAGAACAAGGCGGTCACACAGACAGACACAAAAAGCAACTTTAATTTATAATATGTGTAGATTATGTTTATGCATATAGATACCTGACCAGTATAAAAAGGATAGGGGGCACTTTTTAAAAGTGAATTAGAAAATTATCAGAAGAAGAAAGACTTTCGCCCCCTATTACATGGGACTTAAGCATAACTGGCGAAATGTGGGTGTACCTGCTACAGGGACACCTCTGCCCAACCCTTCGGGGAAACAAGGCGTGATGTTATGTTATGTTAAGAAAGACTTTTTTAAGATTTTTTGCTTTTGTGTTGTTACTACTTGTACACACGGCTACACATCAAGCTATTCATTTCCAGTATAAGCTGATCTCGCATTGTGTAAGATTTCCGTACATTGCGGGGTCAGTTATACTGGAAATGTATAGCTTGATGTGTATCCGTGTGTACCACTTTGTGAATAGTGGTTTTTGTAATTGGCAAGACTTCGTACATAACATTGTTCGAGATAGAAAAAAAGATTTAATTAAAACGCAAAAATATATTTCGTTTTACACAGAACCCAGCACTATCCAGTAAACAGCTTGAATAACCTACACCTCTGAACAACTGTGCAAGGAATTCACCAAGATTTGTAACCTAGTATAAAATTAGCCTTCTTGCCCTGAAAGCGCGCTATTGAATTTTTAACTTTCGGTGCTGAGCCGTGCGTTAAAAATCCAACAGTGCGCTTTTAATTAGACGTTAATTTAGGTGTTGTCTAGTGTTAGTGAAACTGGTTATTAATAATACTTACCTTTCCTTACTTTGGTACACTGCGAGCAATTCTTTAAGGACATTTGCCCCGCACGTGCCTACTCGTCATCATGTTGTAAGAGCTTTTAAGCTGGTAACTGGAGTGCACGAGACATGTTGCGAAACCCCGGGATTTTTCTTATTGAATCCCGGAAATATACCCGGATAAGACAAGCTGGTTGGATTTGTTTTTGATTGAGTTGGACTTAAAAATGAGCTTTAAAATACCGTCCTGCTGTCAATGCGTCAAGCAATAGAGAACATTGTAATATTTTTATTATTTTTATTTGTCGAATACTAGGCTTTTGGCTACTTTGTGTAATACAAAGAACTTAAACTTAAAATACATAAGTACACACACTAATATCAGTGTGTTTATTTTATAATAAGTGCCTTATTTGTGTAAACATTTTTTCTTTCTTGTTTTCTTTTCTTTCTTCCTAAATGTTTGCATCAAAATTAGGAACAAAAAAATATTTCTCTCTTTTTCTTTTTCGTGAAGATAACTATTACAACTTAATCTCACGTACGGCCGTAACTTATTGTACTTAGTTGCTCTCAGGGGAACTTTATAACTCAATAAAACTAACAGCTTTTCTACTTCGCTTCGGTTTTATTATCAAATCACAATAATGACTACAATGTTGTAGCTGATTGGGTAAATACAGTAGGTAGGTAATATCTAAACATTTTTCTTACCGTGAAAAACTACGGTTTATTAGCCGTGTGTGGCCGTGTGCAGGCATGGTCGTCAGTGTTCTATGGATCACTATGGAAGCTTATTGACACCGATTGACAGACACGATTTTTCTACGGCGCGGTTTATACGCACTTCCGTAAAAAACCGTGCCGTGTACAAAGGGCCTTAACGTTTTAAATGTGGCTTTCCGTTATCGTGATACACTTCCAACTTTTTGATTTAACTTCTGTCAAAGTCGGAGAATTGTAACTTTCAAACTTTTCGAATTCATGCTTATTAGGTATTTTTTTTAAATATTTTGATGTCACTACACTGCTTGGTGAAAAATTTGTCAATATAAATGTTCACTGTCTACACTGTCTCTGTCATCATCCTCCTTCTGAAGAAAATGGAAAGAATAGGAATAAGAGGCGTGGCTCCAAACATTTTTAAAGACTCGTAACAGGATGAAGCCAATGTGTGAAAATACAAAACTCACAAAGTGATAACATTGATCTAAGTGGCTTTGTGGTGCCCCAAGGTGGTATACTAGGTCCTACACTCTTTCTAATCTCTTTCAGATCTGTCTTAACCTCTCGAATGCCGTAATTACAGAAACAATAAAAAAACCATTGTGTCTCGCGTGGATCTACGTACCAAGGGTTAAAGGTTATACTTAAGAAACCACGCATTTACGAGCATTTCTTTTATACAGCAGTTAGTGTAAACTTCTATCTGTGAGACAGTTCTTTGTTCCTCAATCAATTCTGCGCCAACATTCCTCTCTCACCTACGTCCCATGGCTTATGAGTGAGAAACGACGCAAAAGCCATGTATGTCCCACCGTACGCCAGAGGACCACTCTTGCTAGTCATCATTTCTATGTCCTCGGTCCTCGTCTTTATAACAAAGCGAACAAACTACTCAACATTTACGAGTATTCATTTTCAAAGTGCAAATTACCGCTGCGTGACTGGCTATTAGAACTTTCATCTAAACTGATATTATAAAGAGAAAAGATTTGATTTTTTGTATGTTTGTTTGTTTGTTATGAATAAACTGAAAGACTACTGGACCGATTTAAACAATTCTTTCACCAATAGAATACTGTATTATCACTGAGTAACATAGGCTATAGTTTATAAAGGTATCATGCCGGCGAAACCACTGGCGGAAGCTAGTATATTATATATAGGGATAATGAAAGTCTCCTTGTACACACGGCTACACATCAAGCTATACTTTACCAGTATAAGCTGACCTCTCATTGTACGGAAATCCTTTGCAATGCGAGATCAGCTTATACTGCAATGCTGTGTGTACAACCGATCTAGTTCTACCTATAGTGGAACCTGTACACTTCTATGCAAACACACACAATCACTACAACGACTTACTCACACCACACAACACACTTTCACAACACACCTACACAACACACTCACCTACTTATTACTACAGTTTCATGTACTACCTTTAAGCTTTTTCCAACAAACATTGGCATATATGTATTTGTCAATATACTGTCTCATTTTAACCGGAAGGTCCTGTCTCCTGTAATACAATTTTCAAACTAGTACAGGATACAGGTGATCTTTTCCACTAAAGTTAAATACTGTAACTGCTTATTCATAACTGGTGGAAAACATATCTCTAAGACAATTAATAAATTAGCTAAGATAGTCTTTGGGTCTATTAAACCCTTTGATGACTAGTGTTTCTCAGAAATTAAAATTCATAGCAATTTTCAAATTGATTCAAGTTATTTTTAATTACAGAAAATAAATAAATTTATTCATTTATCTTTGAATCAGGCACATTACCCATAACTTGTTAGTATTACTTACAACTATGTCAGTATAGTTAAGACAAACTTATACAACTAGAAACAATAACAATAATACAACACAACTTAACACTATATCTATTAAGTCATCTTTTGGAGACACCTGGCAACAATACATGTACTGCGCACAGGCCATCAGGTGGCCTTTAGTTTTACTAGCAACAATGCTCAGGAGACTGCATTAATGTGTCTGTGCTTGTTATCCTGTCTGTATACTTTTATGAATCTGTTTGTATTTGAGTCTAGTTACTTGAAATAAACTAATTTTTTTTTTTATAACTAATCAAATCTCCCATTTCGAAAATATTCATCTCATCCTATAATAATGACTTGTAAGGAGGAATATTTGAAATGAATCGGAATACTCGAGTGTCATGGAATTTACATTTTTCCAATATTAGCGGGAACGCGCCGGAGGGGGGGAGGGGGAACGTGCCTTACAATTGAAACGTTTATTGATATTATATAGCAATAAGTACTTACGGAGTGACAGGGACATCGACGCGAAAACTGAAACCATGGATTCAGTACATGATTCTGAACCCCCCTGCGCTGAAATTTTTCGTCGGTTATTTTTAAAAAAATCAGCTGTTCCATACATTTTGACCGCGTAGGTATTGCTCTTTTCTATGAAACAGCTGTTTAAATAAAAATTACCGACAAAAAAATTCAACGAAGGGGGGTTCAGAATCATGTACTGAATCCATGGTTTCAATTTTCGCGTCGATGTCCCTGACACCCTGTATATTATTTATGCATTATGAGATTCCAACTGGTAATTACGGCTTGAGGGAATGAAACTAAAGGGGGGCAGTATGTATATAAGTAAGTGGATAAAGTTGGCGAAAACTACTAATGTCTTGTTCTTGTCCACTTGGCAAGCAAAGAAAACCACCAACACTATTTAACACCTATTACACTTTTAGAAATAATCTCACTCCAGCTTTAATCTGCAAAAATAAACGCTGATTCATACCCTAACTACAGCAATTAGTCCCAAAATAGCAAAGATAAATATCATTAAAAATACTATTATTTCCACCCAGATTCCAACAAAGAATTTCCCATGTATTTTTCCCAGCACGTCTGCAATAAGGTCGGTAGCGGCATGCCGACACGTACTGTTGATTTTAATAGCACTGTCCAATGTTGTAAACAATGTGTTGTCATAATAATATGAACTTGTTTATTTTTACAACTGTAGGGCAAAAGAACAGTGTAATATAATAACCTATACCAATCTCGCTAAATAATTAAATAATTATGTTGAGTCATCGAGTTAGTGTCTGACGTACCGCTGTTAAGTGTTAAACCCGCAATGGTTTGTGTTGGTATATTTTAGTTAAACCAATTGTAACCTACCTACCTTATTTGTTGAATATAAAACGATGAAATAACTGCTATCGCCACATGCGAACTACGACTACGTGACAAAGAACTGACGTCACACAAAATCCTGATGTCACACAAAATCCTGCATCGCGAAATTACAGTTGGGTATGTAATGTTTGATATAATAACAGATAGTCTAATGTCATTTGACATAACTTTCATATGATATAAAACATGTAACCTAATTTCATATGATCTAATGTTATATTTTATATAACTTTCATTTTCTCTAATTTCATTTATATAACGTTCATTTCATATAATTTTAAAATTGTATAATGCTCTTTTTATATAATGTTCATTTGACCTAACTTTCATATTAACTAATTTTCTAAGGTAACGCATCGTTCTTGAGAAAAGCAAATTATATTGTAACCTAACCTCAAAACATTAAAGTTGCTTTTGCATCGTCTCCGGCGCTGGGAGGTGACCAGCAACCAGAAGCTGTGGAGATGAGCATGGGTGCCTATGGGGGTGTGGGGGTAGCCAAACGACTACGTAAAGTCGGGGTGCCCCGATTCGGTTTTGGAACAGATTCTATTGAAAATATTCGTCCACCCTCATAAAAGCAAACTAATAACAACGATAACAACGCCAGCCACTTACGTGCTAGCAAAAACAAGCACCACTTGTTTTTGCTAGCACGAAAGTGGTAGGCGTTTAAAATCTAATCTGTTTTTGCAAAAATAAAAGTAGACATTTCCAAATTATATTAA
This sequence comes from Agrochola litura, assembly GCA_949152395.1. NCBI lineage: Eukaryota > Metazoa > Arthropoda > Insecta > Lepidoptera > Noctuidae > Agrochola > Agrochola litura. The sequence continues at coordinate 25,090,635 of OX424501.1, forward strand.
ACGTTACTTATAGATTTTGAATATTATAGCAACTGAATATTATATTCATTGATTATTATTTCAAATGTGCATTATGATAATTAGAACTTTTGTTATTATAGCAAACGTTACACACCCGTTTTTCACGCTATAACCAGGGTGTAATCAGAGGTGTTATTATACAGGAGTTGCCGTTGAAGCAAGGGACTACCACTTACATTTCACCAGTTGCGTTGACAATTCCATGTTATAAGGACTGAGCCTATCCATTATTTTGAACCGAGCAGACTCGGCTACTATTGAGAGTATTCCAATGGAATACCTACCTTATACAATTTCTCATATCCAAGGAACAAAGCCAGGAATCCTCATTCTCAGCCTGCAATCACGCTCGATCCAACTAGTCCAACTTGTCAGTGATAAGATCAGGTATAGGCTAGCAACCTGTTGCCGTAAACGGAAATGTTGCCAATTTTGAAACCACAGCTTTGTAGTATCGGTATAGAACTCTACATTACGGAGAAACTAGCTAAACTCCCGTTTTGTCTCTATCTCACATGATATATGGTAAGCGATGATGCGGTCAATGATGGTGCACACTAGCCTAGAAGTAATCTATTCACTTTTCAACTAGAACCCTAAGGTTACAGCTATCTGGAAACACTATACTCCAGCAAGGAATTCCGCTCCTTAGCTGTTCGCACACATTTCCAAAATGTTTTCGATACAAAAAGGGTTTTTTGTTGCTACATTTTTCCAACAAAATGAGGTCTTAAAGTAGTCAGACGTAATATAAAATGACGCCCAAGTTAGCAGTAAAATTAAAGTTTTCAGTGGTATTCCTCTCGAAAGTAGGAAAGTTTTAAAAGGGGGAGGAAAATGAAACATAATTTAGAAAATACGCAACTTAATTTAGTACGTTTAAACATTAGAAAACTTATTAGAGTTATTTTCTTTTAGGTAGCATATTTCCCTAGGTATCAAGATATCTGTGTATTACTAATTTAGGATTTTTTGCCTTTTACATAAGCATAAGCAAGCACATGTGAATCATCATCTGCCTAGCCTCCTTCCAACTATGTTGGGGTCGGTTTCCAGTCTAACCGAATTGCAGCTGAATTTACATGGAGCGACTGCCTATCTGACTTCCACAACACAATTACTGCGTAACATGTACATCTGAATAAAAAAAACTCATACAAATTTAAAAAACAAACTACAAGACTGACAATTTTTATACTTTGTGTGCAAAAGTTAGGCTTCCATCTTCTTGATATATTTATTTTCCTTATTTAGGTACTTACCTCTCTTATATTTTTTACTCGATCTTCAATTTATTTTTTCTTAGCCGGTTCTTTACGATTTTGCCATAATATTGTACCGCATAAAAGAATCATAAATTATTGAGTACCAGGATTCCTTTTTACAAATTTTGCGAAAAATATGGGTTTCCATATAATCTCGCCTGAACAAGCATTGCCCTCATAAATACTGAGACTTGTATTATGATACAATACTAGCTTCTGCCCGCGACTTCGTCCGCATGTTTTAACATTAAACCCTGGCGCTCGGCAATAGAGTAGTTTTCTGTCAGTGATTTTTTTTTGTAATTGGATCAGTCCTTCCAGAGATTACCTCTTTTTTTTTGTGTGGGAAATTATCGAATAACTTCTCCTGCTCTGGACGGAACGGGAGGGCGTGTCAGACTCTTACTGACTAAAACCCACCCGTGTTCCTTCAGTTGCCATGTTGCCGGGGCCACGATCTCCCTTTCAGATTTCTTTCTCTGGAAACATAAATAATCAATTTGACCTCTTTATAAAATTAGTTTAGATTAGATATTTGTCTTTCTTTTAGATTAAATAATATTCTATGTTATCAGTTACATTATAATATCGAACGTGAATACGTATTCCAATTGCCTTTGCAAGATTTTTAGTCCAAAATGTTATAATGCCCTTGATTTAATTGGCATCCGTTACTTTTAAATTGGAACACACATTAATTGCTTGCCAAAATAATTATAGATTTTGTACAGATTATTGTTTTATAACTACAAGAAAAGGTACTAACAGTAAGAAAAAAGCATGTTTATTATTTCACACGAATAAAGGGTCCATTTGAGACTAAAAATAATTAGTTAAAACCTTAAAAATACTCCAATAAAACCGTTACAAATAATAGACAGGTACATTAATGTTTAATGGAATCCCCTTCACATTGTGACATTGATACCTGTGGTCACAGCTGCGCCATCTTGTAATATTCAGTGCTATCGCACAGGGGCTCACTCTACGTTTTCTCCCTTCACAATATCTATGTTAATTCACTTCCTGATATGAATTTTTATTTACTCAGGTGCGTATTTAATTAGTTTGTTCTTTATATTTTTTCTGTAGTTTATCAAATAAACCGTTGACATCAGGTTAGTCACTAACCACACGAAAATACGTAATAAAAAAACAAAAAAAACCCGGTTGCAAAAACACATAACCGAAAAGAGAAAATAAAATAATTCTTGCTTTTCACTTTTCAGTTGTGTGTTTTTGCAGTTAGGTTTTTATTTTTTTTTCAGTGACACTCGCCCAATAAAGACGAATCTAACGACATATAATTCATCAAAATTGGTTCAGCCGTTATGTAGTTACGAGGGAACATAGACGGACATACATACGTACAGGTCAAATAGATAACCCTCATTTTTTGGCTTCGCCGCAGTCGGGTAAAAAGAAACAGAAATACCGACTTCCTCATATAGTTTTAAAACATTATTTATTTTTGTCGTGTAAAGGTGTTTCTTAAAACCTATTTACAGAAATAAATAATTTATTTTTAACTTGTATAAATTTATCTAATACCTTTAAACGAGCAATTCTTGTAAATATGTATAGGAAACGGCTCCAACGATTTTCATGAAATTTAGTATGCTGGGGGTTTCGGGGGCGATAAATCGATCTATAGTTTGACCAATACCACTGTACCGCGCCTTAGGAAGGCGCGCGGCGAGACGGGAGAGCAGAGCAGGCCGCTAATTCGTCAAAGCTCTCAGCGCACGGCGTCCCGCCCGCCGCTCATTGTTCAACACTGCCCCCGCCTCGCCGCGTATTTCTAAGGCGCGGTACAGCGGTATTGGTCAAACTATAGCTAGGTTTCATTTTTAAAAAAACGTCGTTATAATAAAACCGAGTAACGCTCGGTCATCCAGATATTCCGTATTTAACACACAACAACTGCTATCTGACTACTGAAATAATTGGGCATTACCACAACAGAGTATGAAAAAATGAAAATGAAAATAGTTTATTATTTTAACAAGTAAACCTAAGTATGACTTAGACAGGGAGAGCTCTCAAAATGGTAAAAACTCCATCCATATTGATTTATCTTTAAAAAATAGGGATTCGAGTACAATTAACTGGCAAATATAGATAAATACATTGATCTAACTATGCGTTTTTATTCAACCTTTTAAGTCAACTATAAAAAACATTGGTCCAATATCAAGCCAACCGTTAAATCCTTTCAATTCAAGACCAAATGGAGCTTAGAAGTACGTCTACAACAATGCAATTCATACATACAGGGTGTGCAAAATGTATCACCGGGAATGAAAACCGGCGTTGCGATAGATCGTAAAAGTTGCTAAAGAATTTCCTTTCAGGCGGTGATATATTGAATGTTCCGGCCCGGATCGGAACCGGATGGGATGCTCTTTCCGAATTGTACGGTTTCGCTTTATATTTTTCTTTTAAAGTGCTGTTTTTGTTTAGGTTTTTGGTAGCTTTTTGTGGTTGTTAATGGGATGAATGAAAAGGGCGGATGTTCTGTCATATTGTGAAGTTACAAAGGCCCGAAAGTGCTGCCTTTTTCATACTTGTTTTAAATATCTACTTGGTTTTTATTGTTACATCAAGATATCTAACCCCATTTCTACGTATGTAAACGAACGGTCTTATAATTATTTCGCTATTTTCACATATGTATACAGAAAAAAAATCTTCTACGACACTTTTCTTGTATAATTTGTCGAATTTGAAAGAATCACTTCCTACTTACCTACAAAAGAGTTCAATAATAATCCCTATACAGTAATATTTTGTCTATCAATTAATTCTACATTTTGTAGGATACTCTTTTATTACTACTGGTTCCCAAGGCATCCAACCTGTCGGATGTCGTCGTGAGCCCGAACCGGATATTAATGTTACGGTGGATCGGCGGGTAGGTGCGTGTTTCTCAAGCTATGTTACGGACGTTGCATTGATTTGTAGGGTTAATATGGCGTTTTGTCGATGGTACGTGAATAAGTGTTTCTATCGTAAACGTAGTTTAGATTTTGATGATGATATTGTTGCTGATGTTATATACAGTGTGAGTATTAATGTACACATATCGAAATGAGGGAATCTATGCTTAAGAGCCCGTGCTGTGAATTCACTCGACAGAGTTTAGGTAAATTCTTGCGATGCTATGTTTGTGTGCACCGTTCACGCACACACGCCTAAACATCGAGCGTAGTGATCGCTTAAACAGTTTTGATCCTATAGACGGTATTTTGTTAAGTTACGTAGGTACGCTTATGAAATAAGTCTGGAATGTTTGTGTATATTCGTTTAGTATATTTATAACAATCAACATAAAAATGCTATGTTTTATATGGAATTTTATACTTTTTGTATGGAAAACATGAAAAATTATTACCTACATGTTGAGTTTTATGGGTTTATGGGGTTTCATAAAGGGGGTCGAAATTTTCATTATTTTTGCGATAAGACACAATTTTCGAGATATAAGCAAAAGAACAGAAAAAAAATACAGTACAGTTTTTGCACCTGAATGAGTTATTAATTTAGTGAAAATGACAAATTCGTTATTCTGAATTTGACTTTTTTCACCTAAAATTTTGATTGGTGCCGATTCTCTTGTACACCGAACTAAACTAACTAAACTTTCACTGAAATTCCTTACCTTTGACTATGAGAATCTCAAAGCTATTATGCAAAATAAATTCTCTAAATTTAAGAACACTTTTGACACATCTAAATCAAATTTGACAATCGCGACTCCACACGTGATCCCTAACCACGTGGATCTTTTTAGAGCCGGAGGTGGGCATGGAGGGCAGCCTCGGCGTATTTTATATGGAACTTTTCACTTTTTGTATGGAAAATAAGAAAAAATATTACCTACATGTAGAGTATAAGGGGTTTAAGGGTTTTATAAAGGGAGTCGAAATTTTCATTATTTTTGCGATTGGACTCACCGTTTTCGAGATATAAGCAAAAGAAAAAAAAAGATTCAGTACTGTTTTTGCATGTGAAATCGAGGTGTTGGTGTGAATTTAAAGTTCATGACAATCAAAATTTATTCCACACGTTTTTAATCGCGAAAAATAGTCAGATTCAGTTAGAAAATCTAAATTTTAGGTGATAAACGTCAAATTCAGAATAGCAAAATTGCTATTTTCACTAAATGAATATCTCAGTACCATCTTAGTGCTGTCAAACTAAAATATAGTTAAGTTGTGTCACTTTAGTCTATTTCAGAATTGGAAACCGTCGTTTGACAGGAATAAACAAAATTTTGGTGATTTTTAGTCTAGTTTAGAGGCATTTGTGACAAGAGAATCGGCACCATGTCTAACAAAATCTGACGATTTTTAGAAAGGTGCGGAATAAAATTAGTTGTCTTGAACTAAAATTCACACCAACACCTCGCTTCAGGTGCAAAAAACAGTACTGTATATTTTTTTTTCTTTTGCATATATCTCGAAAATGGTGCGCCCAATCGCAAAAATACTGATACTTCGATCCCCTCTATAAAACCCTTAAACCCCTGACACTCTACATGTAGGTAATATTTTTTCTTATTTTCCTTACAAAAAGTGAAAAATTCTATATAAAACGTCAAGGCTGCCCCCTGTGCGCCTCCAGCTCTAAAAAAAATTCACGGGGTAGGGCAAACAAGTACCACGTGGAGTCGCGATCGTCAAATTCGATTTAGTTGTGTCAAAATTATTTTTAAATTTAGAGAATTTATTTTGTAAGATTCTCATAGCCAAAAGTAAGGAATTTTAGTGATTGTTTAGTAAGTTTAGTTCGGTGCACAAGAGAATCGACACCATATTGCCATCTTAGTGCTGTCAAAATAAAATGTATTCTATAATTATTTCACGATGGGAAATCATCGTTTGACAGGAATGAACGAACGACATTTTCGCGAAAAACACTTGCGCGAACCCACTTGCGGAAATGAGATTTCTTCATAACATCACGCCATCAATTACAAAGGGCCCAACACTTCGAAATTGATGGCGTGATGTTATGAAGAAATGTGAAAATTTTCGCAGCCGCCATCTTGGATTTACGTTTTGACGTCAAAATCTGCCGTAGAATCCTCAAAAACTATGAAAAAGACACCGATGACGAAAAATCTGAAAATATAAATTCAAGATGGCGGCTGTCCATCTTTAATTTATATTTTGACCTCACTATCAGCTTTAGCATCCTCGAAAACTATGAAAACGATACCCATGACGAAATATTTTTAAATATTCGCAGCCGCCATCTTGGATCTTTATTTTGACTTAAAGTAGTCTTCAGTAGCGTTAAAGAACTTCGTTCCAAAAATACTTCACTTATTGCAACAACAGCATATCGGCGCGGGCATATCGGTGACGCGAACCCATAACTTTTTCCCCTACCAAAAATCATTCAAAACTATGAAATCTAAAGTCAAAATATAACTAGTGAACCCAGCAGGCAGATGTTGTCCTGCGACAACAGCGCCACGCGTGTCCAACTATAGTTATGAACCATCCAAGTGACACAAAAATAATAAAAAAAAAACATCTAAATCAGTCAAGCCGTTTAGGATAAGAAGAATTACGAACACACGTACCATCGAAGAAACCCATACCTATACACCGTAAGGACTATTTCTGCTTGCAGCGCTCGGCCACTATAGTAACGGTTACCTACGAAAAAAAAGGGTCGTGTGCACGGGATTTTTTTTCAAATTGCTTAGTTATAGGTTTCTTCGATGGTACACGTATACCGGTGTACGTGTGTACACCGGTATTTTATTTATTGCCAGGCATGCAAAATTTTAATGTTCTTCAAAAACAAGCAAAGTACTTTAAAATAAAATGCGGATCAAAATGTGGTAGTCGACGTACAATTTCTGGAATATGTTAACATCGGACACGTACGTGCGCGTGTGTGCGTGCTGTGACACAAAGTGATACGTCCTCACGCTGGGAAGGCCCGTTCGCTACTGACGGAATAGGTTTTCCGCGATCGTTTATATAGTTCACTTTGCCATTTAATTACATAATGAAATAATTGTTTATTTATAAAATAAAATTTAGATTCTATTAAACAATTAACTTAAGATTAATATGTAAGTTTTAAAATTTCTTAAAAGTGTTTCTAAGTATTAGAAAAAAATATTTATTTGGCTTGAAGTTTTGAGAAAGTTACGTTATTTCAACATTTTTTTTCTGCTATATTTTGTATGAAAGTTGAAAAAAGTGGTTCTACTATGTACAAGTAGACCATATAATGATGTTGATGATATTTTTTAATTTTCAACATCAAAAGCAGTTTCTTCTAACGAAACGATCAAACGTCAGTCTCGCGTAATTTTTTGGAAAACTTGTTGCGAATTTTAGTGATTTTCCACGAATCCTTAATTTATTTGAAAAATCCCTTTCCCCTATGTACAAGACGAAGAATTGGACTTTTCAAATCACAAATAATTTTGTTTAAATTCTCGTCCCCTTTCTCACAATGAATAAACAAAATTGATCAAAATCAGTGATTTCGTGCGGTGCGGCGGCACGGGCTCTTAATTTTATCGACGGAAAAAATATTTAAAAATCTGAAAATATTTTTTCCGTCGATAAAATTAAGCATAGATTCCCTCATTTCAATATGTGCATATTGAGAAATTATACGATTACTGTAAAAAAATAAGAAAAAAAAAAACCGATTTTTGCTAAAAAACATGTTTATTTTCAATTGAGGGTAGTTTTTTTCCAGAATTTTCTTTATAAGAGGACGCCTAATTACTTCCAATCATTTATTTCATTGCGATAGATCATTTAGTTTAAAAGTTACACCGTTTTGTTACAATTTTTAAATTTATAAAAATTGTTTTTTTTTTTTTTTTTTTTTCGTCAATAAAATTAAGCATAGATTCCCTTATTTCGATATGTGCACATTATATAGGTACATATGTGGATTAGGTAACTTGTAAACCTTTCAGTGCACTGCGGTGCTTTTATTAGGATGCATATTAAGCAAGTTTATAAGCTTTATGACAGCACAATATTACAAAGTGCAAGCTGCATTTATCTCATAACAATCCTTTATTCACTTCTCAACAATTCAGAAATGATAAAGCGAGCCAACTCAGCTGCAAAGTGAGGCAAGTATTAAAATATACAATCTAAGTACCACTTAAAATGATTTGTGAACGAGTCGAAGTTGTGTTTAATGAAATTCAGTTTTCCGACTTGGAAGAAGTTTCTCAGCTAAACTTCAGTGACTGGTGTAAGAACTTGAGTTTCGTAATAATACCGGGTTTCTGTTGATCTAGTTACACAAATATCGTGGTAGGTAAAGTCTGTTTTGTTAAACGAAAAAATTATACCTAGTAGAGCAATAAAATTATCGTCCGATTTTGAATTTGAATTAGCCTTGCATGGAACCTAATGTCTGCTCCAAAATATCTGATGAAAATGTTAACAAATTGATCAGAAAACGTACCTACCGTTCTCTGATTACATTGACAGAAATAATGATCATCTTACTAGTCTAGAATGCTTATGCTTAGCTTTGTGGTATCTCTGTTAGGTATTACTATCTTGACCTGATCAAGTCCGAGTCCGAGTCTCCGAGTTTGTCATCGGCACATGATTTTTTTTTGATTTTATGTGTCATTATTCGGCGCAAATAAACTTATTTTCTTTCTTTTAACAGGCCGCTACGCTATTAATACGTTTATGCAATATTATAGCAGGATTATTAATCCTAGATCAAAGGCACCTTGGGATCTCAATCAGCAGAATAAACAACGAATATCAACGCGTTATATTTGTACCAATATCCATACCAGCACCACAAAATAAATAGGTATAGAAGGTCGGCTCCATACCACTAGCGAAAATGCACGCACACATAAACATGCTTCAGTACAGCGAGTACAAGTGTATTCGCGAAGTCGCGACCGGCATTAGTTTAAAGCCGGGTCTCCTGCGCATGTTTTTTCGAAACGTTACACAAAAAAGCTTACACATAAACATTTATTTTCATAAAAATCATCGTATTTGCATAGACAAATGTGTATGACCACACACGCCTTTTTGTTGCGATGTTTTTGTGTAAAAACACGCGCAGGAGACCCGGCTTAAGATCGTCGTACGTACGCGTCTGTGTGCGTGCGGCTGTTTTCACTCATTGAATGGAGTCAACCTTCTGTACTTATATATTCTGAGCCGATATCACCACTCTGGGGACTACGGATATCAATACTACTACAGATGTCAAGATATCGTGAATAATGGGACATTATTTACGTAAATTATGTCCGGATACGATATCGGTTCTGATTTGAATATTGTTTTACTTGGTTTGTTGCTTAAATGTTGAATTGTTCAATATAGGTAATTTATTCATTTTTAACATATAATATACACAAACATATTTACAACTAACTACTATATATATTATGTACAAGTATGTAAAGGAAAAAGTTAAAAATAAAGATAAGAGCTCATTGGGCGTCAAAAAATTCGTCCGCATCGCTGTCAGCGGGGAAAGTGCCCAAAAGGCTGGCAGCATTGCCACGTTGGATGGCGATGCTGATTCTTTGGCCTAAGAATTGGCCAGCCCTCTGGTCACGTAAAGAGTCGACCAACCGCTTGGCGATGTCCCGGAATACTCGGTGAGCACTCGGACCCCATGGCCCTAGTGTTTCAACCCCAAACGGCTCAAAGATATAGCTACCAGTAAGGTTGCTATATTTGCGCCGTTTGAGGTTTTCTGCACCTGCAGCAGCCGCCCCGGCACAGCCCGCAGTGCTAGGAAGATGGGATGGCGCAAGGGTGTCGACACAGGTTGCATCCCACACCAAAGGCCTACCCAACTTCCAAGGCATTATGGTCATTCCGTCTGGCCTCTTTCCATCGTCGCGTGCCAAGCCATTGGGTTCTAAAACAGCTGGCACCCCGGCGGTGACAAGAGCCCGACGGAGGATGTCATTAATGCTTGCGTGCCGTGCCAACCGACCAGCGCTTTTGCTGCAGGAAAGGCCATGGTGTGCGAGGCGGTCGACAGCTTCACCGCACTGACAGCGATGTGGAGCCCCGCAAGTGCCTATGTTGGGTGACGGTAGCGCCTGAAGCCAGAGGCCCGACTCCCATTCTCCCACAGCTAGCAGGCGGGCACGCTCGGCAGTGTTGGTGGACGTATTTACGAGGTTATTCCGTACCAACCTGCAGAGCGGCTCATCCCACTGTCTCTGGGAAGACGGGTTCTCGGGCTGCTCCGTATCCGGACAAGCCATTTTCCATGCGTTCATCGCATCAGTCAAACACGGCACTTCAGAGTCAACCTGAGAAGCGGTTAAGATTTTTCTGGTTAACTCTTCGGTGCTGTGGACCGAGGACAGAAACGCCGGTAAGCTTACACTAGAAATTTTGCGGACGCCGAGCCCACCAAAGCGGATGGGTAGTGTGGCTTGCAGCCACGCGCGGTCGTCCAATGCCACATTTATAATTGATGTTAGAGTACTTCGAATAATTTGATCGATTTTGTCCAAAAGGTGTGGCTTCTTCCATATAGGGGAAGAGCGGAGAAATATATAGGTAATTAATTGTAACTACTCTAAGGGCTGAATTTTCAATCGTCAGATAATATTTCATCTCAGGAATAAATATGTCAAAATGTATTCTGCAGATAAAAGTTATCTGATTAATGAAAGATTAGCCCTAAACCTAACTTGACATTGAAAGACTGCCGTCAAAAGAATTTGTGATTCTCACAGAGTTTTTTCGTAAATGCATCACGCCTGGAGAAAAACTTCATCTTTATCAAATAACATTTTAAATGCATTAGGTGTTATGATATTAAAAAATATTCACAGCATCCTAAGTCAAAGTTTTTAAGCCGAGATTAAACTTTTTTTAAACCATAATCTGTAAACTTCGTCTTTGAAGATGATGGCAAGCTACTTATCTTAGTTGCCAATACTTGCTAAGCAGATTATATATGCACCATTTTATAGACCCTGTTTCGCATGGTTTTAAGGACTTGAAAAATCATCGAGATTACTTTATTATATTCCTGTTTGTAGTTGGGTAGGCCTTTGATGTGAGATGCAACCTGTGTCGACACTATCGCGTCATCCCATCTTCCTAGCACGGGTTGTGCTAGGGCGGCTGCTGCAGGTGCAGAAAACCTCAAACGGCGCAAATATAACAACTTAATTGGAAGCTGTATGTTAGGACTGCTGGACATAGGTCTCTCTCAGGCTGCGCTACAACACCCTGTACTCCACCTTCCACATAATGTCTATCCCAGTCGACGGCCTATTTCGCCTGGGGGCGGGCTACACTACGCTTGCCGATACGCGGTCTCCACTCATGGACTCGACGAGTGGACTGGTGGAATAATTAGTTGGGCCCAGAAGGTGGTCACGTAATTAGCAGCGTTAGTGGCGCTCATTAAATCTCTAAAAGTACAAGTGTATTGGCACTTAAATAAAAGTACCTGGGCGATCGAGCTCTGCTCGGGTGAAAATAGAGAAAACGAATTTAGATAAGAGACCTCGCTACATCGATTTTTCGCCCCCGTAAACCTCTAGAGATATTGCAACTTTCATCGAAATCGTTAGAGCCGTTTTCGAGAACGTATTTACAAATATATATACAAATATTGCTCATTTAATAGTATAGGATAATAAGTAATGTGAGGCTACTAGACTTATATTATTATTTTACGAAAATGTCAAACCAGCTTGCTAGATAAGAATCTATCGGATATTTGCACGTGGCCACGTCTTGAATCCTTAAGAGGAAAAAACGGGATATAAAAATATCCGAAGAACAACGTGGGTAAAATATTTTCCAATTTAATGATAGCCTTGGGAGCAATAGAAATATAATAGAATCAGTTCGCCATATTTTGATATGGGTTTATAGTCCGAGAACTAGACAAAGGGATTTGGAAAAATTGGCAAAAATGATTTAGTAGGTGAAAAAAAGGTTTGGAGCTTCATATTGCTGAACGGAAGCCACGTTAAAGAAACGATTGGCTCAGTGAACTGGTGATTCCATTGCCCATAGCGATCATATTCCAAAATTATCTGAATTACAATGGATGATAGTAACGCAGATTAGTGATGTTCTGAATACTTGTTACTGCATACACCAAGAAAAAAAATGCCTTTGTTGTCATCAAAAACTACATGCCACCCTGTTTTTCCATGATGTTGTCAAGTCATAAAGAAATGCCTAAACAACACATTTAATCAGGTTTACTTTTTAGTATGCTAGTTAAGTATCATTGGAAAAAAATATCTGTACATGGATAAGTTTTGTTTTCAATATTTGCAGCAATCATCGCCACTGTTATCGACCAAACCTTGGTCACGTTTGAAAGTCTGACTTAATCACTAACCTCTAAGATAACGTAATTATTCCTAGCGTCATCTCACATAAACAAGTCTGTAATCCCACTATCTCTCGACTTAGCGGTCATTAGTATTTCTTTCTCCGCTCAATTTCCTGCAAGTTTCTAAAGAAAAACAGCCGTGAAGCTATCTGTGCAAGTTCCTTCTAACTTGGTTTTTATCTGGAAGACTGCAAATGAATTTATCGAAACGTTGAACTATGAGGTTATATAATGACTAGGAACTGCTACCTATGTGCTTGGTAATTAATCAATTGGTAAAAATCACAGGATGATGGTGGTATGCAATGATTGTGGGTTTAAAGGTTTTCGTACAAGTATTAACGGGACCCGTCACAGGTAAGGCGCGGTTTTTCGTTTTGGAAATACAAAAATGTTTCAAACATGACGTAATGTCTCAAGAGTGTGACAGTAGTTTTTGCAAGATTTTAGATGATTATTTTTGAAGTCAATTTATAAGAGACCGAACGGTCTGGATGTCAAAAGTGTAACTTTTTTCTCTGTGTTTTCAACTGAAGTAAAAAAATCCTACTTAGCTGAATCCCTGTGGTTTGGTGACATGTTTATTTAAGCACAATAAAACCAGGTTATTTTACGACTGTGTTGGATTTGGAACTCAATAAAAAAGAGGTTTTACGTCGTAAGATTTCGGGTTGTAAATACATAAGTAAGTATAGGTACTGGGTATAGTCGAGTTTTTATATGCTTGTTCAGTCCGTGGTCAAAGGTTGATATAAAAGTTGGGCACAACGAAACAATATAAACTTGTCTCTGTACTTGACCGTATAACAATAAAAAAATCCCTTTAAATGAGTCTTTTGTTTTTATAATTAAAAAAAAAAGCTTTTGTTAAACCAATTTGTATCAACAGCATTTATCTAGATATTTCAAGGTATTTCTTTTCTAAGTATTTTTCTTGTTTGTGAAATGAGAGAATACACATCACACAGGTGTATTTTTTTGTGTGTATATTATTCACGCAAATTGTAAGTCAATAAGTAATGTGAACTATATTCTAGAAAAAGAATATTCAAATAATGTTATGTGGGCCAGAAACACTAAGAAATCCTAGGCAGTATTAATAGCAATTTTGTCTTTTGTATAAGTTTAAAAAATAAAATAAACTGCCTGTTCATTTTCTCAAGAGTTTTGCAGTTTGATAATCCGTTTGCTTAGCTACATCGTTTTCGCAGTATTAAAGTAATAAATGAAAAAAAAATGCTGCTTCACATTCCCTTCTTGCACGCATTAAAAATGATTTAGACATCTAAACCAAAATCTCTGAATTTCAAATAAATTCTAGCTGTTACGGCCCTAAGATTCACGGCCGGTTTATCACACAATTTCACCCCAAAAACAAATCACGTTCAGAAAATTCATACAACCCCTGTCACCCACTATTTTAGACCCAAAATCCTAATTGAAGACCCGCAGGATCCCTTCAGGGTCCTAATCCCAAAATCCGAAATCCTATTTTCACTGTGGCTATCACCAAAGTTGTACCAGGCGCCCATAAGTCTCAGTAAGTTACTTGGGAATATTTGGAACATTCTACTTAAGGCTTTCGAACGATATTCCAATCACCCGGTCCACCAGTTCTGAGTCAATTTGCTTTAAACTTGGGTGTAGTGGTCTTGATTAACACATGTTGCCCTAGGAGTTAGTTAAGAAAGTAAATTTAATGTAAAGAGTGTTTTAAAAAGGCGTTTAATATTTACAGTGTAGTTTTTTTCCGATAGCAGCGAGAGTTAGTTTAGAATTTATTCCGACTCGTCTGCGTGAATTTTGTACTTCATAATTTTTGTAAACAAATTTCCAGGATTAAAGAAGATATCCAGGAGAAAGCCTACGTTCTTCTCCAGGTTCCAGGCAACTTATCTGTCAAATTTCATAACGATTGGTTCAGTCGTTTGGGCGAGAAAAGATAACAGACAAACTGAATTACTTTCGCATTTATAATATTAGTATAGATTTGTATAAGTACGGAGTATGGATTGGATGTAGTGGTCGAGTTTTGTCATAGTTATAATTATATCAGCATTTTATGTTCATAAACCTAAACTCAACTTCTCCGACTTACGAGTTGTAGGTCGTGGGTTCGAAACTCAGACAGACGCTTTACTTAGTGTAAATAATTTCATCACCACAACTCTCAAAACGGTGAAGTAAAACATCGTGGGGAAACTGGCATGTCCTACAACCAAAAATTTGAAGACATGTGAGATTTACCAACCCACACAGGGCCCGCGTTTTAGATTACAGCCCACTCTTTCTCTGATGCTGATGATGACTATCAGGTGAGATAGATTAGGCCATTCTTAATATTGTACCTAAAAAAAAAAGTCGAATTCAAAGGCCTTTAGTCTTCAATTGATTCTGCTACTAAGAATATTCCGATCTTATTCGACTACAATATCTTCTAGCTCCTTTCAGCAAATCCTTTCCCATACACACAACCGAACATGTCTCGGTACATTCTTATTCGGAACTCGCAAGAATTTAAATATGTATCTCAATACTGTATGCTCCGTACCTAAATACATGTACAGTAAGCGCTCAAAAGTGCATGAGCACGCTAAGAGTCGTATTGCTGTGAACACGCGGTATAGTCCGTACATTTGTATGTGTAAACAGTCAGACGTCTGTGGTGTGAGTGCCGTACACACACCACAGAGAACGCAGTTTTGAACTACACACTATCGTATCGTCACGGTTCGCGGGCGCCGCACTTATATTTCCATAACTTTTGTTAGCACGCATCATACTCGTACGCGTGACCTTGGCCAGTGTATCGCATTGCTAAAATTCGAAAGTAAATTATATGTGCAGATAGCAGAAAGCGTTAAGCGTTGGTCTTAGATTCAAGATGGCTAAGGTTCTAATCTCGTAAATCACATCGCTGTTTTTGCAAATATTATTATTTTTGTTTGCAATAATAATATTTTTAAATATCCTGCCTATTTATTAATGTTGTTATTGCAATAAAGGGTTTAGAATAAAAAATGCGTGATATGTTATAATAAAAAATAATAATATTTATTCGTTATGTTTATTTTACTTAAGTATAGTTATCAAACTGCTACAATTATTTATCATTACTTCACCTGAATAATATGTGAAATAGATGTCTAGAAACTTAGAAGCAATTTGTATTATTTTGACATATTTAAATTTTGTAATGTTTTAAATTTTAAATGGATTTTTTTGCACCATAAATATAAAGCTTTGATCATGGTCTAAGTAATTAAGCAATAAATAAGAATATTAGACTACTTAAAATGTAAAAAAATCTACTGACAAAATTGTTGATTTTAAGGTTAAAGGCAGTTGTTCATATTAATTATTTTAAACTTTATTTGGCTTTAATAAATATTGGTTGGTATTGAGGTTATAGCTTAAGTATTCATTTTCTTTACGAAAAGAAGATTGAAACTAAACCTCAAATTTTAATCCTAAAATAATACTATTACTAAAATAATATTAAACAATTTCGGTATATCTGCAAGAAATACGACAAACACCCTATTGAAACGTGCTTAAAAAATTCGTTACCATAAATTCATGCAATAACGAATCTGTTGTTTATTAAGTTGGTACGGTCAATATTTTAAGGTCAAAAACGGTTTTCTAGCTGGTCTTCAGTGATGCAAGCCTTCAGAGTGCACGGCGAACGGTTCATGACGTGTTTTTAATAATTCAGCAAAATGTCTCGTTGGTATGAAACCATTTGTTTCATTCACCATTTAACGTCGCTGCTACTCGATAATAAGCCCCTTCCTCATATCTCTTAACCCTCACAGTATTTCTCTAGAACAAAGAAAAACATTGTTTTTATTACACATAATACCTTATTATTTATTATTCACTAATCGAATTAAACCTCACAATGAATTTAAAGGCATCTTCTGTCTCAACAATACCTCTGTTCTATCAACAATACCCTTGATTAAGATTTATGTTTAGTAAAATATATAAATGATAACACTCACACTTAGTCCGGTTTCATTAGATATTCACTTCACTTTTACGCAGCGCAATAATATTCTCTGATCTGATCTGATCTCTTCAATATATTTTATGCCTGCTTTTTGATAATAATAACCACAACACTGCGCTAAATACTCGTCACCAATATTATCCACGAACCAAAAAAGTTCTATAATTAAATACTCGTAACAAACTGCATCTACCCCACAGAAATCGAAATAATTTACTTAGTTTTTTGTGGTCTACCTGCTAAACTTTAATATTTATGTGAACAAGACGAATGAAACTAAAAACGAATGATGATTATTGAACTAGTCATTGGTTGCAGACAAAGTGAGTGTGTGTGTGTAATGTGCGTGTCTACAGTATTGTAACAACTTATAGAAGAAGGTCGTAAGTCAAACCGAAGCGTCAGTCTATTGCTTTGTGAGATTGCTCATGGACTTTTGGTCGGTACTGTACATTATCATAAATGGCAACCGGCCAGCTTTGTTGTGAAAAATGGCGTCCAAACTAGAGATACTTTCTAAAATATTGTCAAACTTACTTCGCGGGCATTTCTATACAATTCATTATTCATATTTTGTTGAGATCAGAGTTAAAGTAAAATAAAGCTTATAAAAATGTTATAAGTAGATGGTAAAATACATTATTAAGTTCCATAAACTAACATCAATCTAGGTGGTTCAATATCTCTTTGATAAATTGGAAAGTAGTACAAAATCCAATCTTCAAATAATTTTACACGTTCGAATCTATCTAGACCTCACGCCATTCTGCCATTTAGGCTGCAGTAACGTGTAGTGCACAGGACACTTGGACACATAGTGGACATGGCTGACCGGAGCGAAGCTTCGAATTCTGTCCAGAGGGCAGTACACCACACTTATTGACACTGTAAATTGGACGCCTTGGAAGGGGTGTATTGTTTGCAAGTGTATGGTCTAGAGATGCTGATAGATAGGTCTGATTCAAAATAATGTTTTTAGCAAAATGTAGGGTAGAAAACAAGTAAAGCTGTTCAAATAGCTGCAAACAAGGGATGGAAAGCAAAGTATGTATGTTTGTCTGCTCATTGCACAATAAACTCTACTTTGCCGACTCAGCATTATAGTGTACATATAATGTTTCGTAATGTAAATACCGCAGAATGTTATTTAGTCATCTTCTTTACATTTCAGACCCACTCGTCCGTTGTCAAACCGAGTTAAAATGTGACACTGACAGATTTTGACAATTTTAATCAATATATTTTTTTCATAAAATGCAACCTTAGTTATAAGTGTTATAATATAATCTGTCTCGTAAAGTATTAAGTTAGAGTTACATTGCTCGTTAGTCTACTATACTAGATTGTAATCAATTACTAAGAACTTTAGTTCTTATTTCGGCTTGCGGTAGAAAAAGAAATCGTCAAGTACCTAACGAAAAAGCGTTAGCCTACAAAAAATTTTTTTTCGAAGTGTAGTGTGAATGAAAATGGTCAAAAGGAAAATCTAAGATGGTGGCAGCGATTTTTTGAAATTTTCCATCATGTGTATCGTTTTCATGGTTTTCAAGTCAAGACTATCGGCGATAGTGAGGTCAAAATGTAAATCCAAGATGGCGGCAGCAAAATTTAATTTTAATTTTAAATCGTACGTGATAAAGATATTTGAGTTTGTAAATATGGGTACAGTAGGTACATGGAGATGTAGGGAATAAGTTCAGTTATATTTTACCAGTAGGCATGTAAAAGTTACAAAGTTATAAACTACTATACTAAACTTTATCAAACAAAACAAAAAACAAAACCAAATGAAATTTTTATTTTAAACAAAAGGTGATGTGCTTCAGAAAGGTCAGGTGTAAGTATTCGCAACCAGCGAGCGTGTATGACCAGATTATAAATGTATGGGAAGTAAAAGGAGAATTATTCAGGTGGCGTTCTGTAGTTTCTGCCTACCCGCGAAAAAGGCGTGAATTAATGTATGTATGTTAATCTCAAATAAAATGACTGAAATAAAAATAAAAATGTTCTTAGTCAAACTGGACTTAATATTTATTATTTTTTGTCCAGCCAGTGGCAACTATTCCATCACCAACGGTAAATGGGCTTATCAGAACACCACCACCACACCGCACCACAGTATTTCACTTTTACAGTTATCTTCGTGTCTTTTGTTAAGTTATACCTAAAGTATTCCTAATAAACTTTTTACTTTTTTTACTGTACTATGTAGCTTCTGCCAGCGACCTTCTCTGCATGGAAGATACATAAAATAACCTATGGCACTAGTCAATAGGCTAACTTTCTACCACTGAAAGATTTTTGTATTTGGATCGGAAATTCCAGAGATTACCTCTTACAAACAAACAATTAGTTTTACCTACATATTTGTAATAGTATATTATAGAAGTTAAGATTATCTAAAAAACAAGCTTATTCACTTCAACGTATTACAACTCAACCAGACTGAACCCTAAACGTGCATTAACAATTGCAAGTCCACCCACAGCCCATTGTTCGTCCACAATTAGAATATCTATTCGGAACTCGCCAACGACGTGAAAATTAGGCCTCGTCCGGATGCTTCGACTTTGATCTATAAGACAAGAGCTGTCGACTGAAAGGTCTAAGGTTCTCACTGACAATTTGAAATACCCTCAGGTTGATGGACTTGAGATATTTTCTGAATTTTGCAGCTCTACAGTATTATATTTTACAATGTGGTCTTGAGTGGAGAAGGACCTTCGTTGCGAAGTTGTGTCAATGAATTTTAATCTCAAAAATATCCTTGTAAAAAAAAAACAGTCATGGTAATTTTTTCCACATCACATTTAAAAAATTTAGATGCCTTCGTTCTGCATTCAAACCTACCACAACACAACAACAATAATTATAAGGAGCTCTATGACTCGCGCTTTGCTAAGTAAAAAATATGACTAATCATGTCTATAAAAACCTAACTTGTTTTAAGCACTAACTCAAGGCCACATCTGTTGTCCCAAAAGTCTGGCATTGTTTCACAAAAACCTTGTTGCCTTTGACCGATTGGCTTTATGCCACGACAAGTGAAACGGAGTACAAGGTTATTATATCGTAGATTATGACATAATAGTTCCACATCGGAATCCATTTTGTTCTGTCTGGATTTTTGTAATAAACATGGTAATTTCTAGCTAGACACTATCAGTGCCGCAGGGTCACTGATCCGCCAGAGCAATCGGTGTGATCAATGTTCAATTGCTCATGCCTTCTCACAAAATATTAAACTTTATCTATGTAGTCAGTTATTATTAAAGTAAGTCGTTGATGTAATCTACCGGACTGAATAGTTTTATCTTAACCCCTCGCCCCTGCTAGACACTTCTATTATAATTTGGTAGAGAACTCTTTTGCAAGAAAGATCATAATGATTACCACGGTGATCAAGATCACTGCACGCACGTAGCCAATATTGGAGCATTGAATGCAGCGTCAGCGTCAGCCACCAGGAACTAACCTCTATCTAAAAAGTGTGAAAGTTTCTTACAAGCACGTAAGCACAAAGTACGAGTAAATTCAAACGATTTTTGAATTGAAAATGCAACTTTCCCGTAGCCTTTTGGTTTAAATTTTTACAACAATAATTAAATAAAGTAATAAAACTAAGTTATTACTGTAAGTGAAATGAGTATTTTCAATTCTAACATTGTTAAAATTTTCATTACGTTATTCCGTATGTTGTTGCTTTGCCCACTGATTATCTTCCAATGTGCACACACCTGTGTATCTGTTACCTATGTTCACAAATAAATAATCTGAATCTGAATGCTTGCCTTACGTCATCCGTACCGGTATGTGGGCGGTATATAAATTAAGTACGGTTGTCATCCTAACGAGAGCTATTTACCTACTTCTTTCTCAACTCATTACATACGATGAACTAGTGTGCAATTTTATTTTGACTGGAAGACGTTATTGTTTCAAAAAGCTTTAACAGCTCCTACACACGTTTCCACTAATCCTTCAGAAGAAATATAACCGTAGAGCTGCAGAAATTCATTTTTATCAATCGGGATCCAATTTGTGCAGACAGTCCGCCTTTCCCGTGTAGGAGTTATAGACGTAGTAATAAAGATAGTACCGTGGTGACAAGTGTGAGGGATTATATCTTTCAACGAACATTTAGTACGAGGTAAACGTGCTTAGTGCATTTTAGAATCTCGTAGAGGGGATTTAAACTTGAGAGAAAAGTTGCTTCATGCGTTTGGATGAGTTAAAGATAAAAACCACTTGATGAGGCAGGTCAGTTTCTTTAAATTAGTTTTAAGAGATTGGGTTATATCAATCATATTTAGCTGTAATAACTTCTTCTTGAAATCAGTAATTTTTGGTAAAATGTCAAGATCGTAACCAAACTGTCATCTTTGGTCCGGTCTTTCAAGTGATCAGAAAGGAAATGTCGTAAAGTAGACAGCTCAAGAAACAATAATGACGATTGTAGGTAATATTAATTAATAGGTATCTCTTACATCATAGTAAAAGTATAACATTTAACAGAAACATCATCCAAGTTGTCAGACGAAGTTAAAGCAGGTACGCGGTGGTAGTTATCCGGTCCAAATCCAACCGGTTTGGTACGAACTAAGTAGTACCGTAAGCGAGTTTACAAGTCGGCGACATGGCGGCTTACAACTGAATCCTGCTTATTAGTTATGAACACTTTGCTCAACAGATTTCTAGCAAGTTTTAATGTAATATGAAGGAGAATACCCTCCATATTGCGAAATTCGCTGGCGTAATATCAGCCGGTAACTGTCTTTAACGTTAATGCAAATTTTGCTGGTATATATTAGCCATATATTGCCACACCGCAGGGAAAGGATTCTTCTATATATCTCAGACCAAATAAAAAACCAAGACAGCGCTGCGAACAATACAGTGAAGCATGTCAAAACTACACCTCCGCTCTGTGCATACACGCTCACACGCACACATTTACAATGATTTACAATCAAACTACACCTGACTAAGAGCACACATGTTTACGAAACCGGTCTCACGACACTGTTGACAGCGCTGTCTTGGTTTTTATTTGGTCTGACCTATACATATTGTAAATTAAACTCGCTTGTCATGTCTGTCTGTGTGACCGCGATGTTCTTCTAAACTGCGCTACGAATTTTGATAAAATGTTCACCATCATTTAGAGAATTTATTTCGGAAGGTTTATAATATGTATAATACATTTACTTAATGCACAAACTTATAACCGCGTGGCTTTCGTGCTTTCCTCTAAAAATAACACCCCCTTTGAAAGATAGTTTTCGAAAATTAATATTTACGAGCTTTTACATTTATTTCAATAATTATCTATTCGGGCCAATTTTTAAGTTTGTGTGGTCCCTTTTCACCACGACAGAGCTCGTTTTTAAATAAGCGTTTGATACGTTTCCATTGTATGTGCACCTAGCTTCTGACGTTTCATATGTGCAGGGCACATATGAAACAGAAGCTAGGTAGGATTATGTGAAATAAAATATTTTGAATTTTGAATATGATTTAAACATTATTTGTACCCATTTTCGAGTTAATTGAAGCAACCAGTAAAATGCCTTGTACACCCCGTTAGAAGTTAATTTTTGAAAAATCCAGATTCATTACAGTATTTTTTAGGGATCTGTACACGAAGGGTTCCGAACAGAACCCTAATTACATAGCCTCCGCTGTCCGTCCACCCGTCTGTCTGTCTGTCAGCGGGCTATATCTCATGAAACGTAATAGGGAAATGATGTTATGACGATAACAACCATAAATGACGTTTTGCGAAAAGACATTATGCGAAAGTGCCAAGTTTCGTGCCAAGTTTCAAGTTTAACCAAGTTTTTGACTTTTTTTTGACCCTCTTTTCACCCCCTTAAAGGTCGAATTTCCAAAATCCTCTTATTAGTGCTCTCTTACATTTTAAAAGGAAGCCGTGTGCAAAATTTTATGTTCCTAATCCCAGTAGTTTCGGCTCTGCGTTGATGAATCAGCCAGTCAGTCAGGACAAGTAATTATTCTATACTATTAAATGACCAATATTTGTGTACATATTAATATTTGTTTGTATATAGATTTCTACACACGTTCTCGAAATCGGCTTTAATGATTTGGTTAAAAGTTGCATTATAGGGGTTTACGGGGGCGAAAAATCGATCTAGTTAGGTCTCATATCTGGGAAAGTTAGTTTTCTTCGTATTTTCGCCCAAGCAGAGCTCGGTCGCCCAAAGTTTAGAACAAGATAATGAATAATGACATTATTGACATTAGAATAATGATCATGGCAGCATGGAATTATTAAGTACCTACTATCATGGTAGTATGGAATTAGTAGGTACTATCCTATACTATTAAATGAGCATTCTCTATTTTCACCAGAGCAGAGCTCGGTTGCCTAGCTACTATATGTTTGTATATATATTGTAGATAAAGAATTTTCGATGTTTTGTCAAGTCGTAAAAACCGCGCGAAGCATGGGCGGGTCACTAGTTTCAAATAAAGAAGGAATGCGCATTGAATTAATTATTCCTGTAAATATTTATGGTGCAAAAAAGGTAGAGGTATACTGATGTAGGTTAAACAGGCAATGTAATGTTTGTTTGTTGACAAGAAAACGCTGAAATCTGGAAAACAGATTTATTCCAATCCAATTATCCAACGCAAAGCTTTTTAATTATTTTTTCTAATTCCACTTCATTTAAAACATTTTCTGAAATAACTTTTACAAAATGAGTCGCTATTCCTTTCCATTTGCATCCAAATGACTAAACTACGAACACAACAAATCTGCATACATTATTATGAATTCAGCCAAGTCTATCTCCGCCATATTTAATTTCCGTTATAGTGACGCCATTTCAACGCACCGGGAAGTGCCCTCGGTGTGCGTTTCATTATCTCCGACGAGTTAACAGTTCGACGCATTTTCATTACATAGGGGAAAATGGAGATGCATCGTTGATTTAATAGTTATGCTGATATTAACAGACAGATTATGTATACCTAGTAACAGATGTCGATTTATGGACGGTAGGGAGCAAAACTAAATGACACCCGGTTTTTGAAACGAAAATCAATGACGTGTTGAAATTAAACTGATGTCAAGTCATCTCATTGGTGCATCATTCAATCAACCTATGAATGACAGCAGTTGACATGCGCTTGAGAATTTGTAAGCTGATTTTCATTCAAGGAACCGGGTAACAATCGCTTATGTAGCCTTATTTATAGGATTTCCTATAAAGTTGTCAAATACTGTCTGAAATCACTTCATCAGAGACCAGAGACAAAGAGGAAAGATGTCTTTGTCGTGCAGTGGGACGATACCGAAATAACAATGGCGAAGCAACATAACACTGTGCAAGGGATAACAGGAATCCTAACAAAAGGCTTGCTACAGCAAGCCTTTTTTGTCTTGTAGCCGAGAATATCAAAAAAAAAAAGAAAACCGGCCATGTGCGTGTCAGAACACGCACAATGAAGGGTTCCGTAGTTGGGATGAATTTATCCCAAAAACAAACTAAACTTTGTAGTTGAAAAATATGTTCTCCCATACGGAATGTATGGGAAAACATGTTTTTACAACTGCAAAGTTAAGTTGGTCAATTATTGCTCGTTAATTTGTAGAGCCTACTTAGCTGTGATAGTTTTCCTTTTAATTTCGTTATATAAAATATTGCTGTGATTTTTTTCAGACATCCAAAACCAACCATTTAGCTGGCAGAGGGGGGGGACACTTGACTCTAACAAAAAAAAAATGTTTTTCATAATTTTGTTTTACCACTTTGTCGGCGTAATTAATATGTATACCTATGCCAAATTACAGCTTTCTAATACTAAGGGTCTCGGAGCTAGACCGCGGACAGACAGACAGACAGAGGGACATGACGAAACTATAAGGGTTCTTTGTTTACTACGGAACCCTAAAAATAACCTGCCAAAATATATAGTAACATAATCGGTAGTACCGAATAAAATCATACGTGAGCTTATAAATTACAATTTTAATAATCTTCTTTTGTATCAGTTACTTAAAAAGGCCAAGTTTTGTCCAACCAATATTGTGGCCTTGGAAAGTTTTATCATTTGCATCATTTTAGTCCAGGAGGGTGCAAGCAAGCACTTAATTGTGTTTAACGAGCACGAAATAAGTTATAACTCAAAGTAACTCTTTTCTACTTTAAAAAGACATGTCATCGTTTTTGTTAAAATGGAATGTTTTCATAACATAAATAAGTACACACGGCTACACATCAAGCTATACATTTCTAGTATAAGCTGACCTCGCATTGTACGGAAATCCTAAACGATGCGAGATCAGCATAAACTGGAATTGTATAGCTTGATGTGTAGCCGTGTGTACATCCCAATCCTTTCATACCCGAATATCCCGGAGGCCTCCAATGACACTTATGGACGGTGGTTGAGAAACCCAAATTGTAGACAAGAGCTCTCAATTCTTGGAATTGATACCTAGCTTCTGTCAGTCCCACAAGTCCACTCCATTATGTGGGTAGTTTGATGTTGAGCTTACTAACCTATACATGATGCCTGTCTTTAAAATTTTTCTATAACGTGACTTCTTGTGCTATGGGACTGAGGTTTTAACTGGTTGCAAGATAAAACTTAATAATATGTACGAGTACCAGTAAACTTTCACCTGGCCCGCGAAATGATCATATGTCATGATTCCATAAAACGGATTTACATTACGGGATTAAGTAGTGGCGCAAACTTAGTTATTCATTGATAGTTCCACGAGTAAATAATTATCTATTTACACGTAAAACTAATAATGAATAACTAAGTTTACGCAACTATTTTCATAATTTAATCAATCAATCAATCTTAGCCATTATTGTCCCACTGCTGGGCAAAAGCCTCCCTACCCTCTTTCCACCTCTCTCTGTCCAGAGCTTCCAAGGACCAATCTTTCTTAAAGGAGTCCAGTTCATCCCGCCATCTCCGTCTGAGCCTGCCGCGATGTCGTTTGCCATTAAGCGGGACCCACTGGGTCGTAAATTTGGCCCATTGATCGTTTGACATGCGGCAGATGTGTCTAGCCCAATTCCATTTAAGCGTGGCAGCTTTTCGAGTGACATCAGTTATTTTAGTGATGGAACGGATTGTTGTATTCTTAACCCGGTCCACAAGTTTAATACCAAGAATACTCCGTTCCATAGCTCTCTGGCAAACCCCGAGCGTGGACCTCTGCTGAATTGTCAAAGACCATGTTTGAGAACCATACGTGAGGATGGGAAGAATACACACGTCGATGAGTCTTCTCTTGAGGGATAGAGGAAGATCGCCCTTCATTAGATCTTTCATGGCCCAATAGCTCTTCCAGGCATTTTCGGTGCGTCTTGCAACTTCTTTGTTTTGTCTTGTCAATCAATCAATCAATCTTTTTTAATAATTGTATTGATGATTCTAATTATTGTTATAACTGTAAACATTACACCTAATTGTAACGATCGCGAACCATATTTTCATAAACATACAGCGCGATACTGATCTGCAAATTGCAAAAAAAACATTGAAATATTGAATTTCGCTTGCTTTCTTAGCGCAGTGAAAGAAAAATACCTAAGTGTTCTCGCCAAAAAATCCCTTTTAATTCTTAACTATAACAGATTAATATAACATAACAACACAAATATAACGTTACATCTATTCAGTAAATGATTTGGTAATTAATACTCAAGGCATGCGGATTTCTCCCAACTTAATCTTTTGTTTCCTCTCAGTAAAACATGGCCCTTCCTTCAGATACACTGCATCGGCACAATGTAATCTGAAAAATAAAATGGTATAAGATACAGACATAGAGACAGAGTCAATAATAATAATCATTTTTAAATTTTAAATGTTTTTATGTCTTTATATAAAAACATTTAAACGTACATTTTAACATTTATTTAACTTCCAAATTACATTTAAAAATGTAATTTACAAGTATTCAAATGAAATAAAGGAGATAATAATTTATTTGGGTACATAAAGGTCTTGTAGCACATGAGGGACTTACAAAGTATGCATTATTAATTATATTTATGTACAGTAGGTACAATGACTTGTTAGGTGAATCGCTGCTCTCCTAGCTCGATCACTGAGTAATCTGTATTGAGGAGAGAGAGTTTCGACTCTTAATTTGAGTATCACAATAATCATGTTTTTATGCTTTTAGAGCTTACAGTATCAAAACACAAAAGATAAATAAAAAGTTCGGCTTTGTTGAACATCGTCTTTGTCACTCATTACTTTGGGACAGTCTTTTTCTTCAAGTGCTCCTTCAATGTAGCCCGCAAAGTTACTTTTTTTCGCGTTTTTTGCAAATTGTTTCAAACATCGATATAGCTCTTTAATACACAACATAATTACGACTACTTGCGATTTTAAATGATCATAATTTAGTAATTATTTTAACATTATTGTCTCTTGTCTCTCTATTTGATCAACATGCAACGCAAAACTGCACTGTAATGAGTAAGAAACCTAAGAAATTTTGAAGTTCGCTGGCTACCTTGACGTATCCCCCTTAAACTCCATGTTTTACATATAAGGTCGTGTCCACAGTACCTGCATATGTTACCGTAGCTGCATCCGTTTGTGGCACACACTGGCGCGTAGTTGTCATGGCAGATACAAGTATGGCCATCCGTGCAGAATATTGCATTCGACTCTGGAAGCACAGGCACCAGCATCGGCAACAGGATTGCTAGAACTTTAAGGAAAAATACAAATACAATACAAACAACAAACAAACTTCATTCAAAAATATCGCTACAATATCTTTTGAAAGTTTTGCTAAGTTACTACAAGTACATAATAGCAAGGTTGTGTTCTCGGTGTTCGGTGCACACGCAAATATTTTGGAATTCAAACCAAAAACTACCGCATTTTTCAAACCATCACAATGCTTAATTATATTAGCGAACTTTTGAACAGCACTGCTCATTCTTTCAATAAAAACAACTAGTTCTTTAAAAAAGAACACACGTCACACGAAGGGACAAAATATTCGCTCATCACACGGAAGTTACAAACAACGTTGAAATTATTGTTAATAAATTATTTAATTGAGCAGTTTACTCACCATGGAAGATCTTCATATCCAACGATCTTTTTTGACGCTAGAAGATCAAATAATTTAAAATATCAGTCCCCAATAGCGGTCACACTGATTTGCAAAGGTTTCTCTTCTTCATTGATCTCTTTCAGAAAAGGCACGAGCAATGATCTCCACGCTTGCTCACTGAATGTAACTCGCAGAATGCGGCTGTTTTGCATCTCAAACCACAATTATATACTTACCTTCAGCAAATAAGGAAGTATGGATGAAAATATTTTTCTTCAATGGATATTCTCATATGGCCGTGGAGACGATTATAAATATTATTTTTCTCATCATAATTATTATTGTTCCAAATAATAATGAAAGTGAGAAAGTAATATTTAAACAAAGCAATTTGAAACTTTGCTGTTTTAAAACTGAAATAAACGTATTTTCTACGTTAAACTTATTGATAACTTTCAGGAACGCGACATTTTTCTAGAAACTAATAAATCTCGACTTTTCATTTGAAATCTCAAAAAGGACGACCTCAAAAGGTAGCTGGGAAAGACTGGATACGGATGGCGGAGGACAGAGTGTTGTGGTGCAACCTTGGGGAGGCCTATGCCCAGCAGTGGACTGTGACAGACTGAGTTGATTACAAGTCTGATTTTACTACAAGCCGCATAAAAAGTTCACGTATGTTTATAAAAGTGGTTATTAGTTTTAAGTTTGAAGTTGATTTGAGTAAACAAAGAATGTAAAGTAGGTAATACTTTCTTATTCTGTGGGGGTGTGTGTGTCTTATTCTTTCTCTGGAATTAAGAAGTAGCAGCCCGGAGTCTGGATTTATGCCCGGTTGATGGCAACAGGCTCGCCCCCTATTACATGGGACTTAAATATAACTAGCGAAATGTGGGTGTACTATAGGTGCACCTCTGCTGATCCCTTCGGAGAATACTGGCGTACAGTTATGTGTGTGTAAATAAAATTGGTTATAAAGACTTACGAGTTACTCCAGTTAAGCGTTCATTGACTTACCTGTAAAAGAAAATAACGACACATTAGTTCATAAATTCTTTACCCTATTTAACAAAGGACAAAATTCTTAAGTACCAGCAATCAATCAATCTGCCTAGCCCTTTCCCAACTACATATGTTGGAGTTCACTTCCAGTCTAACCGGATGCAGCTGAATATCAGTATTTCACATGGAGCGACTGCCTATCTGACCTCCACAATCCAGTAACTGGGTAATACGATACCCTTTGGTAAGACTGGTTTCAAAATTTTGGGCTTCTGGTGATCCGTAACGAAAGAGCCACGAATAAGAGCCGGGACCAACGGCTTAACGTGCTTTCCGAGGCACAGAGGAGTTTCGGTGTGTAAAGATGGTCACCCATCCACGGACCAACCCCGGCAAACATAGCTTAACCTGATGGATCGACCCATGCGGCTGATATTACTTAGCCATGAGTTCTTTTCTCTCTTAAGTACTAACAATGCTAAATATTAATTATTTCTATCAGGTGGTCCCAAAAACTGTTATAATCTGATAAATAACTATGTTCTGGGTTAATTTAAGAAATTAAATTGTTTATTCTGTAAATAGGACATCGGAATCACTTTTACATGTAATATATATATATTTTTTAAATAAACTAGATGAGTTCGGCGTTTCCTATCTGGCTACTCTGAGAAGAAAGGCCGAAACAAACTCAGAGGTCGCAGTCTCTTTTAAAGTCCAGACATAATCTTGGTCAGGCCATATGAGAACCATGTAGATTAGTGTCTGAAAAAGGTCTTTTGAAGAAAGAATCACACAGATTTGAGTGGACCTGTCCAGTCAGTGCAAGCATTTATCAGTAGGTAATCGTGGAGCTCAACTCAGAATTTAAGGAGACGAACAATACCAAAAAAAGGACATTTGGGTAGGTCGCATAAACAACTCAAACTGCCAGACCATCATTAAAATTAGCAGATAAATAAAAACAATATCCACATAGTCCTCACATTCACAATAATTAAAATAATATAATACTTTACAAAGTAATCATGTCATTTTGAATATAATTTTCAACAAAGTCAATGTGTATATAAAACTGGTATACTCAATACTCAATATATACCTATGTTAATTTGACTTAATAATAAGACCTTGGCTGCCTACTTCATATACTATCCTATCTTCAAATAGATCATCAAAATATCCTCGATTGCTGCAACCGTGTGTCTGTGATGACTTTGTTAAAAGTCCCAGTATAAAATGTACCTACTTTGATATACAACACACTGGCAAACCAACCACCTAATAATTCACATCACAATTCAATTAACTCTGCATCGAATCAGTAAACAAATTAATTGGATCCTACTGTTGAAATAAAACAGGAATTACAATTATTTTGCAATTTATTGAGTATCAACAAATTAATGTGTTTTAATTCATGTGGCAGTGATGTATTTGTTTAATTATCTGGGGTTTTAGTAAATACTTTTATTCTCATGTATTTAATCAACTAGTAACAGTCAAAATAATTTATTATTGTGTAATTTTCATTTCCGCGAGAATGACGAAGTCATAAGGATCTAATTATATTGTAGTCGATATTTTTATTACTGGAGGTATCCAGAACCTATCTTTGGGTATTTCAGCCGATAATTGACCCAAGTTAAAGGTTCATACAAAAACAAAATCAAATCCTTGAGCAGCTGCATCCAAATTTTAAAACCTCGTCTCAAAAATCACGCACATATTTCAATTTAACCCTCTCTCCGCCTACGTGAACCGTTTCCAAATAAATATAAAGCTGAACAGGGTCTCCGGAGTAGTTTTGATCAAAAACATCCCAAATTAAACTCCAAAACTAGTGAAAGAACACTTTTATATTGCAACACTTTAATTATAGGGCAAAGCGAGACAGAGCTATAGAAATTATAGAGCTGTCTCACTCGTCCGGACCAGCTCTGGCCTTTAATCAGAGTTTCCTTGTGATTAAAATGTAATTCCCTTTGAGATAGCGCTCTCAAAATTCATGCTGTACTGTAGTGACCGTATTTTGCCACTGTTTGAATAGGAATACTATGCCGCGAAAATTGGATATTTGGGATGGTTGAAACAATATCACAGAATAGAATTAAGGTACACTAGAACGAAGCTTAGACTGTCAAGGCTACTGGCTTATTGTCAGTACTCATATATTGAGATATTTAACAAAACTTTTGAAACGATGTTTTTGGTAATGCGTCGCGTCATGGCGCAAATCAATGTATTTCAATATTACATCACACACCTGTAATCTCCAGATAACATAACATTTCGAGATCGTTCACGCGTTTTCTTTCTTTAATTTTATGTCAAGTTGCTTGCCTAGTCTTAGATAAAATACAAACTAATCATTTAAAACAAATATCTCGCATGAAGCCATTCCTAAGCGTATATTTCCAATCACGACATCAAATAAAAGTAATTGAAATATGTTCAAACAGTGAGTCGGATTCAACCGGTTCTAACTGGAATCGATGTAGATATTATGTGTTACTCAAGCACACCGTATTAAGAGAAATAGATCTTTTGATTAAAATAGGTTTTATAGCAGTGGAAATAGAAAAAAATAAAAAAAATTAAGTGCGAGTTATTTTATAAAATTCTTTCACCATTTTACTGCTGCTATTTTGTCAGGCAGTCGCTCCATTTAAAATATTGGTATTTAGTTGCATCCGGTTAGACTGGAAGCTGACTCCAACATAGTTGGGAAGAGGCTAGGCAGATAATGATGATTTCTGCTACCATTTTAAATCTATGGTCTGACTCTATAAAGCGTATAGAACAAAAATGAAAAGCTCATTTCCTGTTTGTTAATTTTTGCCGAGTATGAATTTGAAAAAATAACAGTCATAATAAAGCTATATTATTTAAAAATTCAAAGGTTAATAAGCACCAGCCACACTTCATACTTTGATACTGCTATTTTACAGCAACCCACTGAAACCTGAAGATATTTCGTCAAGTACGCACTTGAAACTTCGCGAGCATAAAACTAGGTTCCCTATTGTTGCAAGAGAACAATGTTTTCTTTCTCCTTTGTTCTACCTCTTTATTATCCTAGAAACACATAAGAGTGGGTTGCTTTCTCAGGTATAAAAGTAAAATGTTAACTTTATTTTTCTTTTAGAGGAGCTCTTAATCTTAATAACTTTCTG
Organism: Agrochola litura; assembly: GCA_949152395.1. NCBI lineage: Eukaryota > Metazoa > Arthropoda > Insecta > Lepidoptera > Noctuidae > Agrochola > Agrochola litura. Next base: position 25,122,558 of record OX424501.1, read on the forward strand.
GTCCTTGAAAGTAAACAAAGGTCCAAAAAAAATTGGCAATAAAATTAAAGCTTTTTTACTTCACGTTTTTTGGTAATTTTAATTTTCAAGGCTTGGGCTACTGTTATCTCACTTAAGATAATTATATTCCTCGGGTACTATTTCCCGGAGGGATATCTCATTACTTTACCTCACACACTGATTCATTTTTTGTTAACGATTGACGGTCGTTCAATATTTGTAAATATTCACCATGTATCTATCAACATTATTCATTTAACTGTTATTGCTTAATTTGGTAATAATTTATACTTACATAGTACATACCTATTGTAAAGTTCGTTCTTTAATCCCAGAGACTAATCTGACATTTCAAGTGATTGTTGTTTGTTTTTAGGGTTCTGTACCGCAAAAACAAAAACGGAACCCTTACATGATCACTCGTGTGTCTGCACCTTTAGGGAGCAAAAAAATAAAAACTTGCAATCTGTACCGTGTGACATATCAAATGAAAGGCTTATTGTGAGAATCTCAAATATATTTATTTAAATAAATACATTTAAAGATATTTAAGAAAACAGATGAAAATTAACTATTCCCATCCCTTATCTCCGAAACTACTGAGGTTGGAAGGTTGTCTGTAAAAGATCGCTTTTAGCGATAAGACCGCCCATTGTGTCACCTTATGTAAAATTTCTAAATTAATGTTTGTAATTTTTTTTGGTGTACATAATAAAGAATATTCTATTCTATTCTATTCTATTCTACTGAGCCTAAAATTTTGAAAAAAATACAGAGGATGGTTCTTTAATCATAGATTACAAGAAAAACCTATAAGAAGTCTGTGGTCTTAAAATAACATGGACAACCTCTCAGTTGGTATGTATGGGAGAACAAGTTTTTCAACTACAATGTTAAGTTTTTATTTGAGATTAATTCATCGCAACTACGGAACGTGTTGAATTGTGCGTGGTCCGACACGCACTTGGCCGGTTTTTTCAATTTGCAGTTTGACATTTGCACCTGCTAAATTAGTCTCTGGGATGAAAAAACCAACTGTAGTATGGGAACTTTTTCCTAGGTATCTATATTATCTTCACATAATGGTGATTATCTATTAATGTCTTCACTTTATACAATGGATTACCGTCTATCACCCACAACACATAGACTCACTCTAAATCAGCTAACACAGTAAGCCAGTAAATAATGGCACGTCTGATGCCTTTGTTCTGCGGTAGGGGAAAAACATAGTCTTCGCATCAGCAAATAAAATGTAGTACCTATTAGAAAAAACGAAAAAAGATTTGATAAGAAAAACTGTGGCAAATTGGATGCGAAACACGGAAAACTAGTCCCCAATTCCTCATCCAATTTGTTCAGCAATTAACTGAACAGCTATCCTAATGGATAGAGCCATTGTCCCAACGCAACGTTTCGATCTGAAGGAATACCTTAGTACCTCTCTAGATTGGATGTAGGCATTGTGAAACCAGAATTTGTAGACCGTTACGTTTCTACCCGAACTTTGTTTTTTTTTTTCTACCCGAACTAAATAATTTTATTATGATAGAGTATGAGAAGTATAGTTGTCGCGTTTTAGCGTTGCAATAGCGGTCATTGCCCTTTTCTTAACATTTCTCCATAGGAACCTAAACAATAAACTATGTGTGTTAATTTGAGCATGTTGAAGATTACGATAAATATTGATTCAGGGCGTTAACAGTTACATTTCAGTTTTAGTTTTTTTTTTATAAACACATTTTATGGTGGGTCAATGACCGCTATTGTCATGCTAAAATGCGACAACTATAGTAGTGATTACTAGTTTGCGGTCGATCGAAGTCAACCATATTGAACTGTTCATACCAACCGACCATCGATCGTTATGACAATCTTATTATTCTATGGCACATTGGTATTTTTTTTTTAAAAGCACAATTAGTGGCACCCATAGATGTGTACAAAGTCTTAAAACTAAGTAAATATTATGTGCGAAACGAGTAATTACAATTTTAAAATCGTTCGAATTTACGTAAAGGTGAATATAGACTAGAGCATTTACTTATATCAGAAAATCGAGCATTCGCCGTTTTTAAATTTTATCGAACCGCACTTCGAACACAACACTGGGTGTTTTGTTAGAACCGGATTTTAAAAACCACCGAGCACATTAGTGTAACATTCTATCGAGCAAAGGCACAAGCGCGGATGACGCGGAAGGTGCGCGGACCGAGGGCAGGGTAAAAAGAAATGGTACAGGTAAATGTTCACTCGCCGTGAGCATTACACCGAACGCAGCGTCGAGCATTCGCAGGAATGTTACATTACATGAAAATGCTTTTTAAATTGAGCTTTTGCTTGTATTGTACCACATTCGTAAGAACGTTACATTACATGGAAATGCGCGACAAAATGCTCTAGTGTATACTCACTTCAATGTTTAGTCCACGCGTTCCTGTTAGGCCTACAGACTGCCTTATTGTACCATCGATCTAAACATTTAATGTCTTTGAACGACCACAGTCTAGGTTTTGCACCTTTATAATTCTATTGATTACAGCATTTATTACATAAACAAAATAACACGCCTGTATTACACGAAGTGTTAAGCAGAGGTGCAGCTCTAGTACATCTACTTTTCGCCAGTTATATTTAAGTCCCATGTAATAGGGGGCGAGCATATTCCCATCAATCGGGTACAAACACCAGGCTGCTACTGAGAAATTCTAGATCGAAAAACCCAATAACACTATTTAATATTTACTTCTAGCTGCGCCCCGCGGTTTCACCCGTATAAGTCTCGATCCCGTGGGAATATCGGGATAAAAAGTCCTAACCCAGGTCATCAATAATTTCAACTAAACCCGTGCAGCCGTTTTAGCGTGGAATCGTAACAAACAAACAAACTCACTTTCGCATAAGTATATATAACATTATATACTGGGTGGCAGGGACATCGACTCGAAAACTGTTGCCATGAATTAAATACATGATTCAGAATCATGTTTTTGGATAACCGCCGAAAAATTTCAATGAAATTTTTCGTGGGTTATAAAAAAAAAAATTGCTGTTCCATACATTTTGACCGCCTAGTTATTGCACTTCTCTATGAAACAGCAGATTTTTTTAAAACCGACGGAATGTTTCAACGCAGGGGTTCAGAATCATGTACTGAATCCATGGTAACAGTTTTCACGTCGATGTCCCTGCCACCCTGTATATAATATTATACTTAGGATTTTGTTGTAAGTAACTGTACTAGAGAAGCCATGTTAAAAAGATTAATCAAATCAGTCAGCAAGGATAATCTAGGCTCTAAACAGGATACGTACATATTTATGGATTACTGTCTTGTATGGGCTTCTATAATGTACAGCAGTCACCAATCACGACACAGAAAGAACGAAAGATTTTTATTTTATTTCTACTACATAAATCATAAGCTCATTATATAGTAAACATAAAATAAACTTAAACAATACAAATAAAATAATAAACATCAAAAAGCAAAGTTAAAACTTAAAAAAATTGGCATGATATTTCCTTTTATTCAAAAGGCAGAGTTTATGTATGCATGTGTCATCACTTCACCAGCGTCTTTAAAGGAATATTAATTATACCAAAAACGTTATCGTATGCTTTCACGTCATAATTATCTAAGCAGCCTTAATTAACTCACTGAAATTAAGCTCACACACATGATGTATGACTCTCTTACATTATCGTAATTCATGTCATCCATTGAAGCTTGACGGAAAACGGGCTAATATCGGCACTTTATACGCTTTAGGTATTTACCGTTCCGTGGGTAATGACGTACGAAAATTAATGATAAGTATGTTATTTTTTTTAAAGAAAATGAATCGTGAAAAACAAGTGCGACTGCGTCGAACTCGCTCATGAAGAGTTCCGTACCACCGTGCAATATTTATCACTAAACACGTTTCTTGTATGGGGACCCTTTAATTATTAACTTTATTTTATTTTCATTATTTATTGTTATATCGGCCATAGTACAACATACTGTGAAAATTTCAAGTATTTATCTATTACGATCTAAAAGATAGCCCTCTGACAGACGGATGGACGGACAGCGGAACCTTTTGATAATAGGATCCCCTTGGCACCCCTTGGGACCGTAACCCTAAAAACCTGCATAGGTTACCTATTTGCGCACCCTATATTATTTATTTTCGACATTTTACCTATTAATAACAAGGAATCGGTGCCCGACACTACAAATCTACATTTATTAAATATAAAAAATTTGAAATATTAATTTAATTGATCCTCTAAAAACGATTCCTTTTTAATGATGTACGCTTCTTTAATAAATGATCGAGCCTCTAAAAATGTTTTGATGTGCTTATAATGATGTACGCTTCTAAGCACAGTGACTAAATTCTCGTATTCAAAACCGTTTAAATTCATGTCGCAATCTCATCTCAGCGACAATCAATGTAAAAAACTTGTCAAAATCTAGGTAAATTAGAAATATTTTTTACAGATTGAGACAGAGATTCAAACAGTCTTAAAATAAACGTGTGCGGTCGGGGGACCCCCGTCACGAACGAGTTTCCTTCTCACGGATGATTCACAACAAAAACAAAAACGTTTGACACTTGAAACTTGAGGGGCATAAATAAACGCTTTTTCCTTACGTGATGATTTCTACCAGTAAACTCCTACCGTATTTGTTATAAAATCTGTGAAATACCATATTTCAGGCAAATAAATGAATCTATATATCTGAGCTGCATTAAAGAACTTCGTTCCAAAAATCGAAAATTGCCCCTCTTATATAAATTGCTCAACTCGTACTCACACTTTTAAGAATGAACGCTCATCATATGATGGAGGTTATGTTATTTTTATTTTTATTTTATTTTATTAGGATCTCCAACAAAGAATACACCTTACATGCTATAATACAACGACAAGAACAACAATCTATGTGCTCCCTCAATTATAGGAGACCACATCATGCAATAAAAACAAGCAAACAGTATATTATATGGAAGTAGCCCTTAAATTTAAAATTAAATAGTATTATTAAGGTTATACTAGTACATGTTATAACCTCCAAGTAACCTCAGACCGAAACTAATGACCTCTGTGGCTTACGAAGATATCCTTTAACAAAGAGACAGCCTAACTATCCTTATGAAAGACTGCTCGCTGCCGCACTCAGCCGTAACTGTACAGATAAAATATGAACCATAATCTGTTTTATCTGGTACAAGTTTATTAAGGAATTGTGTGATGGATGAGATTTTAGGAAGAACTTTGGAATATTACACTGCTTTGTTATCAGATGATAACAGAGTTTACAGTTTCTGGAGAGATAATGATGAGATCTTACTTAGCTTTACAGTACAGCTTTGCAGTAAAGTTTAGCTGGACAGTCACGATCGTAAATTTACGCATGATTCAAAAGTGATTTGACGCGGTTAAAGTATTGATTGAATTTTTATGGTGTTACGAACATAGTATTCTCGAAACTATATACCTACTCTTATAAAACAAGTATTTTTTTAAATTTGCAATCGTTATTTCACAAGGAAATTGCGTTTGAATTTTGTGCAAATGTAAGGAATTTATGCTCGTGACTGTACATGGACTTATTTGTTCCAACAATCACATGCCCAAAACTAAGTGATTGACTAGTTTACTTATAAACTAATTTTGTGAAAACCAGAATCAAAATTGATTCAGCCGTTTGGGGTTGAAACACTAGGGTTATGGGGTCCGAGTGCCCACTTGGTTTTTCAAGACATCGCCAAACGGTTAGTCGACTCTTCACATGACCAGAGGGCTGGCCTATTCTTTGGCCAAAGAATCAGCATTGCCATACAACGTGGCATTGCTGCCAGCCTTTTGAGCATTTTTCCTGTTGACAGCAATGCGGACGAATTTTTTGATGCCCTATGACTATTTCCCCCCTCTTTTATACACTTGTACATATTATTATTATTATTTTAAGTCTGTTAGTTATTAAAATTATGTAAATAAAAACATACAAATAAATAAAGCCAACTTCACAAAACTAAAAATTTATTCAGCAAACCCATGAAAATTTAACAGACGCAAACAAAAAAGATAATAAATACATTATCTTTATTAACATTACTGCCAATAACGTAGTTTATTAATACAAACATTGCAGAAAAGCTTTTATTTATTTCAGACACTAATAATCGTGAAAAACATTCCAACTTTGACTTTCCCAAAGGTTGTGGAGCACTGAACTTGTAGTATTTCAGAGATGAGATGTCAGACCGCTGACAGATCTCGCTTGAGCAATGAGATTTGCATGAATCAGAGTAGATTATTATTTTCTAAGAGATTCTCCTTAAGACTGCAGTAAACTGAAGATATGGGATCAATAAACTTTGAATAAAGATGTTTTTTTTAACTATGCGTAAAGTTTCTGAAGCAAACGCCCATTGAACACGCAGCTACTCAGAAGCCATGTATCACAAAATCAAAATCACCACTAAATAGCCAGGATGTTACAGCACTAGTTTATCAATGGTGCATGGACCGTAAACGACCGCGACGCGACGCCACACGTTATTAACTAGTTTGCATATTATAGAGGGTCCAAAAAATATGCATGTCTTAATCATTACAAAACACGAGCTCTTAAAGCAATTACGACAGAGTCTAAAAAGTAAAGTACACGCTACAATACTATAGATCAATTTCAGACAAATTACCTACCACTATATAATTTGGACATTAATGATGATGAATATTGATAATTATTACTAAACCCGTAATGGTGGAGTGATGAGCCGACCAGACACTGATAGATAGTGGTATCGTGTTCTCATATTGTAACGTTATATAGCTAAATGGAATAATTTTATTTTGTAGTTACTTCAGAATTGCGTCTGAATTTTCCTATAATACTCAATAATTTATTTGCATAATAATTTAATTATGCCAATCTAATATGACGATTATGCCATGTAATTTTCTGTGTTTATCTTATTTGTTGAATATTATTGAAATTGATAATGGTGGATAACTGTGATTTAAAAAAACCTGCCAAGTGCGTGTTGGACCACGCACAATGAGGGGTTCCGTAGTTGGGATAAATTTATCCCAAAAACAAACTTGACTTTGTAGTTGAAAAATATGTTCTCCCATACGGAATGTATGGGAAAACATGTTTTTGCAACTGCAAAGTTAAGTTAGTCGTTTATTACTCGTTAATTTGTAGAGCCTACTTAGCTGTGATAGTTTTCCTTTTAATTTCGTTATTTAAACTACTGCTGTGATTTTTATCACACATCCAAAACCAAACATTTAGCTGGCAGGGGGAGGGGGGGACACTTGACTCTAACAAAAATTAGCACTTTAAAGCTTAATATTTCGCAAACGGATCCTTGAATCCAAAAATGGTTTGCACAAACTCATAATGTTTTTAAAGGACCTTTCCAATGATATCCCACACCAAGGGTTAAAAAAAAACATCACCACTTTACGTGTAGGAGTGGTACCCTAAAAAAGTTTTTCATAATTTAATTTTACCACTTTGTCGGCGTAATTAATATGTATACCTATGCCAAATTACAGCTTTCTAGTACTAAGGGTCTCGGAGCTAGACCGCGGACAGACAGACAGACAGCTAAAAAGCTAGCTTTGAAAATTAATAATTTCCATGGGTAAGTAGACCTACCTAACAGGATGTATTTATATTGTTTCAATGGTAGTTTTAGAGACCTAAGCAATACGTTACAAAAAGATCAACATATCTCATGTTTTCATTTGGATATAGATAAGGTTCGAAACGTATTTTATTCAGTTGGACACCCGTGTGTAACTAAAATTGATGCGAAGATGTTCGTTTGTTTTTGCCGAGTGCTAAAGTTTACGTAGGACCTATCTTTGCTATGTTTTCTCGAAGCTAACAAAAAGACATGACTTCAAATATTCCTCTGTGACTCAAAAAGGCGTGATTTGCGTAATCAGTTGATTTAGTTTCAGTATTCCGCGTGCAAAGTCTCCGTAGTCCTAGGTCTGGCTGACTCAGTATTGAAGGATATGTTAATGTGACCCTTCGAAGAATTGACGCGGTTGTGTACGTTTGTAGGGAGTGATCTCCAAATTGTGATTGTTTGAGTAACCTACTAGAGTTTGAGATACCTAGTAAATACGGGAGGAAATGACTGTTGACATAAGAAAATATTCATTCCAACACTTGTTATGTATGAAGATGAAAAGTTTCTACCTAACGGACTCATTTGGCAGATATTTTTCATCGTCAAATAATTGTGCCATATGGCACAACTATTTGACTTCAAATGATACCTAGTCCCTTGAAAAACTTATAAGCCAATTTAGAACGCAGAATGTAAAATAAAAGGTAACCTTTGCTATTGAAAAATAGAAATATAGAGAAATAAACAGCAAAACTAATCAAAGTGTATGAAAGTATTTTTAAAAGCAACTCTTAATATTTCCGCTGGCAACTTTTAGTTTGTAAACTTTATCGTCGAAGTTGTAGCACGGAGCCTTTAGATGTTATATAATTCTTAGTTTGGGTTAACTTTCTGATATTCAAGTATTATCTATCGGTGTAGATACAATATATAAATGTTAGAATAGGTAAATATAAGAAATTAAAAATAAGTGTTCCGTTTCTCTAGGTTCCGGTTATTTCAGGTTCGTCTGGAAGATAACATCATTCTTTTCTAATAGTGCCAGTGAGTGCGAGTTCCATTGTTTGTTGTATTGTTTGTTGAACAGCTGATAATTTTCCCATTGCTGGGACACAGGCCTCCTCCTGTTCGAGGGAACGGGCCGTAATCCACCTCGCAGGCCCAGTACGGGACGGATCTATTGTTTGGTAATAAAAATTACCCACTCACTTTGGACCTACGAGTGTTGGTATGGTAAGTAGGTAAAAAACGTCTTAAGACGAACATCAAGAAGTATACCTATGCATCGACTGATGCATATAGGTACTTCTTGATGTTCGTCCTATATCCAGTATTATTTTGTATCCTGGCTGGTAATAATAAGTTACTGAGATCATTTATTTATCTGCCAAATATGATTAGTAAAACTTTATTGTAAGTAAAAGTAATTACCCAGTTAACTTTTCACTGTAACAAGAATAATAGTCTAAGAGGAAAAAATATGTAAATATCTAGCAGTAAAAAAATAATAAATAAATTTGCAGACAAAGGAAAATTAAATGTAATTTTATACAAAAAACCTGAATATTCTGCTGTATTCGCAACCCAAATATTAGCTAAAATATTCTTCAACAGCAATTTGTTCTGTAGTCAAACATTTGTGTTCAGATTTACATCAGTATCGCCAATATTTAAAGCCAATGGCCTGGGCAGGCCAATAAATATCAAACGGGCCTCAACTTTGCCCTCGCGGTCACCTTCTGGCCTGTCGTTAGGCCTCGTTAAATCCATTTGCTGAAAATGTAGTGGATGGATGAACAGTAGAATAGCAGGTTGTTGACTTTGAAACAGTCCTGTAAATGGGTAAATCAACCGAGGACGTTTCGCGTTGAAGATTTAAAAGATATATTATAAACTGTCACATCAGAAAATATTTAAACAATCACTTATTGATTCGTGATAATAATAAAAAAATTAAGACAAAATATAATCGTAAGTGAATTTAATTGTATATAAGCCAGACGTTGCAGTGGTGTCATTGGCAGCAACTAGAACATACTGTTTAGATGAGTGACGTTTCACGTCACTCATCTAAACAGTATGTGCTTTCTGATGAAAAGCAGTTAGTTTCCAAGATCTTACTCTTAATAGTCTAAATCCACTTTGTTCAAGTAGTAAGCATGTGATTTCGTATTTATGTCTTAACTTATCATTAAATATAATTATATGGATATCTATGTGAAACGAATCTAATAGTGCCACTTTAAAACAAAAGCACCTCAAACTGAGATTAAATCTAAACTTGATCTACTGTTAATGTGGAGCTACTCTGGCATCCCGCCAGTTCACACATTAGCATATTTACCCACTTATGTGCAACGTCTTATCTTCGAGCAAATTATGTTAAGTATTGCTACTGTAGACGAAATTATTGCCGATTTTTCGCTTCGGGGGGAACTACAGACTGGAAAATGGGGTTTGATGTCTACAATAACGTGTTGTGTTTCTTGAGGTTTTTTAACTTGGTAAAGATTATTATTTTTAACCGACTTCAAAAAAGGGAGGAGGTTATGCATCAGAAGAGGTTTTTCTTGTTGGTAACTATGTTTCTACTTATAATTTTTAAAGCATTTTATTTCAATTTGCGTTTCAGAAATTGTGTTGCTGTTGGGTAAAAGATTTCTAAAGTTGTTTTTCTAATAAATTCTATATAAAAATAAATGGTAGTAGATAGGTAAATTGTGTTGCCTGATGGTATTGAATATGTTTTTATTTGTATAGATATGTCGCAGTAAGATGGTTAAAGCCGTGATAAAGTCAAAGCCAAATAATTTATTTCAATTAGGCACATAAAGGCACTTTTTCCTTTACATGTGCTGTGAGACCTTGCTTCCTGCCACATTTCATGATTCTAGGTCAACGAGAAGTACCATGTAGGTTTTGATTTATTTGCAAGTATAAAAATATGTCGCATAAATGGTCGTACTTTTTTATTGCGTTGATTTAGAAGCTTGATTTTTTTAGAGCTTTAAGGGATAATAGATCTACCTACGTATTAAATATTAATTTCAACTTGATACCTCCACGCGTTTTTGAGAAAAGGATATTGACAGACAGACAGTCGGACAACGAAGTGATCTTATAAGGATTCCGTTTTTTCCTTTTGAGGTACGGAACCCTACAAATGACATAACCGTACGTCTTCACCTGCCTTTTACTTTCGCTATTTGGTACCATTCGCCTTGTGTCTTGAGCAAGCGTGGTGATCAATGCTCGTGCCTTCTCTGTATGAGAAGAGGCCTTTGCCCTGCCGTGGAACAGTAGTAGGCTGGTATTATGGGTACAATTACATGAGCATTATTGACTTTTTTAATCAAGTGGTCCATCGGCCAATTAGTTGCTTGATTTGATAATAAAATATGTTTTTGAGTAGGTATACCTTGTTTCTTGCCAGAGATGCTTCAGTGATACTTTAATGTAAAATTATTACAGAGACACTTCTCAAAGTGGTCTTAGACAGTAAGCCGTCTGGATACTTCGCGAAATAGTTTAGTAACAGTTAAGTCTTGTGTCATTGTTTTAGTCCGTCCTCGATTTGGGTCTGAAGCCAGCTCAAATGGCTCTCTGACTAAGATGGAACAGCCAAAAATGCCGGTTAGTCCCGCTGTGCTCGAAATTCTTTGGATCTACGATCTAAATGCAGTGTGTCGCAAAATCGAGTTTGAGTAATGATTTATGACTAAGATTGAAACAGTTCGTCATGACTAATTTATTTATTTGTTTCCTTTGGAAGAATTACAGCTAAAAAAACAAACTAAGAACTTGAAAATGTGACTGACAGTCAATGATTGATGATTGAATAGTTTATCTTAGTGAGTTAATCTTGAAAAAATATCCCATGACTACCCTACTTTAGTAATTGAACCTACTGAAAAATTAAAGTTAAAAATGATAGAAATTAAGAGCGTTAGAGAATAAGAACCAAAAAATGCGTCCACAAAGGATAGATAAAAAAAAATTGGACCAGCATCGAATGGGAACTGAATAACATCCGTTAATAATAATTATATTCAATATTTTACAAGTCAGCCTAGATATAGGTATCAAGCGACTTGAAACCATGTTAGTGTAATTTAGGTGAACGGACGGTGTTGGTCAAAATATTGTCATTTCTCAGTGCAAATTGTTGATAATTATCGGAAGGCAGTGCTTATAAAACCTGGAAACAATTGAAACTGACATCAGTCAGTACAAGGCATTGGTCGGTTGGAAAACATGTGGTGTTTTTTCGGTAAGTATTTACATAATAAGTTTCTAAGGGGTTTGTGCTAACGTCCGGGTGTCACGATTGTGTGGATCGCCCGGAGGACACGGTGTTGCATACGGTGGAGGTCTATCCGACTTGGGCAGGGCGCCGCCGTGTCCTCGTGGAGGCGATTGGCAGCTGTGATCTCTTGCATCTGGCCCTGGTCCAGGAAATGGTACGGAGCGATAGGAAGCCATCACCACCTTCTGCGAAGCAGTAATGCTCGCAAAGGAGGAGGCGGAACACGTGAGGAAGAGGCAAATTTTGCACCCTCACGCCGCTAGTCGCCGCAGGAGTCGCCCAGGGCGTTGGGAATCCCAGGCCGATTCCCGGCCACCATATAGGCGTGGTCATGCGGACGGAGAGCAATGGGTAGCTCGCCGTCCGATAAGGACCCAAGCCCGGGTCGACGGCGCGTTGTGTTTCACGCGCGCCTCAAAGAGATGTCAGCAGAACTGACGGGGTCCGCTATGGCCGATGCCTGCCGGGGTCGCGGGAAAGTCCGAAAGGTATACCGTAGCCCCTGGCAACACATCGGCAATTGAAGGAACACGGGTGGGTTTTAGTCAGTAAGAGTTTGACACGTCCTCCCGTTCCACCCAGAGCGGGAGAAGTTATTTGATAATTTCCCAAACAACAAAAAAAGCGGCCAAGTGCGAGTCGAACTCGCCCATGAAGGGTTCCGTAGCAGCAAGTAACATTGAATGAAAGGTAAATTGCGGTTTACGATTTATGACGTATTAAAAAAAACTACTTGCTAGATCTCGTTCAAACCAATTTTCTTTGGAAGTTTACATGGTAATGTACATCATATATTTTTTTTTAGTTTTATCATTCTCTTATTTTAGAAGTTACAGGGGACACACACACATTTTACCACTTTGGAAGTGCCTCTCGCGCAAACTATTCAGTTTAGAAAAAAATGATGTTAGAAACCTCAATATCATTTTTAAACATCTATCCATAAATACCCCACACGTATGGGTTTGATGAAAAAAATTTTTTTTGAGTTTCCATTCTAAGTTTGGGGAACCCCAAAATTATGTGTTTTTTTTTGCTATTTTTGTATGAAAATCTTAATGCGGTTCACAGAATACATCTACTTACCAAGTTTCAACAGCATAGCTCTTATAGTTTCGGAAAAAAATGGCTGTGACATACGGACGGACAGATAGACAGACAGACAGACGGACAGACAGACAGACAGACGGACAGACAGACATGACGAATCTATAAGGGTTCCGTTTTCACCATTTGGCAACGGAACCCTAAAAAGGTGTTTGTGCTGCTAGTAACTGGGTGTGGTCAGATAGGCAGTCGCTCCATCTAAAATACTGGTATTTAGCTGCATCCGGTTAGAAAGAAAGCCGACCCCAACAAAGTTGGGAAAAGATGATGCAGATAATGATGATTGGCTGTCTCGTCGGTCCAGTGGTTGCAAGCGCAACTGATATGCATTAGATCCTGGTTTGGATCCCCACATGTGGGTTTTTCCAATGACATGTGTTATAATTTCCATGTTGCTTTCCTCAGAATATTATTAAACTAATAATTATAATGCGCCTCTTTTTCTACATCTCAAATAATTCCTATTTTTAGGTGATAAAAATACTAAGTAGCCAAGTGACGTGGCAAACCTCTCCGTGCACATCCTAGGTAGCACAAAATATGATAAACCCTTAGGAGAATACAATTGTGATGTTATGTGTGGTCTGTTTCAAAAAGCATCTAATGAAAATGTAAACAAATTGAAGCCAATTTGTAGTACCACTTACAAATTGTGTTATATTTGATTACTTAAACCCGAAATTCTAATTTTAAATCACCTTAAAGATGTTATTCATTTGACGATTACGTTTTTTTATAACCTCAATTTTTGTCAATTACTATTAAATAATGTTCTAACAAATTGTTGGGAAATTGGTGAGATGTAAAGAAACCTTCTAAATACAGATTAATGTAATAATCAATCCTTTAGTGAGTGATTGCGTAAGAATTTAACTTTATACTTTCATCAGATGCTTTTGGAATAGACTATAATATAATAATGTGTAGTGATTTCAGTAGTTGCGGCATTGGGTGTGGTGATAACGTACGTGTCGCCGGTCACTGCTGTGAAACCGGAATGCGACTGTCCAGAAGAGTATGATCCGGTGTGTGGTCGAAACTTCAGGACCTATCCTAATGAATGCACGTGAGTTTCTAGGTACAGTGTGCCCTGAGGTTCACTTACACCGTACTTGGGTGAGTGACGAAATCTATAATCGATACCTATATACAAAAAGAAGAGGCCTGACTTACTCACTTACTGATTGAGTCATCAACGCCCAGTCGAAACCCTTGGACCTAGAAGGCTGAAATGCACAAAGGTTCCATTTATGATGTAGACAAGATAGAGAATATAGGGCAAACATTTACACTCTAGTTATACCTGCCTCTATTTGTTTGCAGTTTGAACTGTGCCAAGGAATTAAAAGCCTACGATGGGGTATGCGTCAGAAAAGGTTCCTTCCTCCTCAGACAAGAACCAATGCCATTATAACAATCAGTCTTCAGCACAATCACACACAGTTTTTAAAATGGGAAGAAGAATTTGCACAAGAATCCCCTTTATTTATAAACGTTGCTTAAAGTTGTCATGATCAGTGTCTAATTAACTATACATTTTGACGTTTAAACGTCTCTAACTTCAAGCAACGTTTATAAACAATAGAGTTCATCCGTAAGTGAACTTATAACTTAAGAATAACTTTTCTGATACAACGATTTAAATTTTAAAATTGCCCTCACCGGACTTATGTTGCGCAAAAAGTGTCAATATTGAGATGAGTGAGCTCACACACCCCTTAGCGTTGCTATGGCAGCATGCGATATTGTTTGTGTCAGAGGTGACGTAACGAAACAGAAACGCGACCATCGTTTGCCGCGGTAGGGCTAATCTTAAGATTTAAAGCTTTGTCATTCATCATTTTATGTTGAAAAGGAATTTGACAACAAAGTCAATAGGCCTTCAGTATTCCATATTTTTCTGTAGTAACTATATTAGCTACTCACTGCTACCCACGGCTTTGCCCGCGTGAACCCTAATTCTTTTTCTAGGCTAAGTTATTCCTTACAACATCAGGTATCTGCCAATGAAGGTCCCGTCAAAATCGGTTCAGCCGTTTCGGAAATTAGCCGAAACTAACAGAAAGAAAATTAAAAAAAAAAAACGCCCTTTTAGCGGTACTTGTCCTTAGTTTGTTTCCCATAAAAAAGAGAATTTGTGTTTCTAAGTGATATAATATTTTATTATTAAATTAGAGTACGTGACAGACAGTTACACAGCTGAATATCAGTACCTATTTTACATGGAGCGACTGTCTATCTAAATTCCACAACCCAGTTACTGGGTAACGCGATACCTCTTGGTATGACTGGTTGTCAGATATTCGGGTTTCTGACGACCCGTAACGACTCACCCAGAAAGCAGGCTGATATAATTACAAACACAAAAAATATCCTGGTTATATGGAATGGAATGCTGGAATGTATTCATAAGAGTAAAAGAATGCATAAAACAAACCTTTGTGCTGCTGAAATATCTCTTTAATTAAACCTAAACCTTTTCATTTCATAAGCGTACATATTTCATATGTGAAACACGGCGGGTCACGATTTATTATGTAACTTTATCTTTTATCAATGGGTATTATTAATATTGAGGTCACGGTAACAGTTATTGGGTTTAGCTAGGCTTCTCGTTTTTTTCACGGGAATTAACAAGATAAAAAAAAATATTGATTGCACTTAAGTTATTAAAAATAAACACCATGGTTGCTTTGCTATTTATTTAAAAAACTAGCTTTCACCAACGGCTTCGTCCGCGTGATCTTTATAAATTATAGCCTTTGTTACTCAGTGATAATATAGCATTCTAATGGTGAAAGAATTTAAAAAATCGGTCCTGTACTTTTTGATTTTATTAATTACAAACATACAAAAAATCACATGCTTATTCTTTACAATTAGTTTAGATAATGAGTAGCAAGGAATCTTTGCTATTTCTCCGTGAACCAATAATATTCATCTTCATTCTCCTGTCCTTAAGTCATTTATTCATTTGTTTAACATAGGTGTACAATAGTAATGGTATATAAAGATAAAGAGTTCGCTATGTTATACCAGAGGGCGTACAAATACTGATGTCAATAATACTAATGTCAATAAATAAAATTTATGTCAAGGATCACAATACATTTTATTTTCTTAGCATGTCATCATGTCCTTATCCTTTTCTTCCATACTTCTATGTAAGGATCTATCCCTTTCCTTATTGGTCGGTGCGTCAGCGGTGCGGGATCAGCATGCTCGGTACACCCGGTACCGAAAGCTTACCAAGCGCTTATATTTCAATGAGCGTTTCCTAATTAGCTCAGTATGCGCGGGAGCGAGGCGGAATCGTTTCGGTTTACCGCGTCTCGGTAGAAACATCCAGCGCACGCTTGGTGTTTACAGATGCACGTCACACATTTCAATTGAAAATATATAATACTTTTTCAATTTACGGATGTCGGCAATAGCGCTTTCGTTTTTTTCGTAAATGGAGATAAATATAATTCGCCACAACATCTTCATCACTCGAAGACAAAAAAAATCGTGAGGATTTAATCGGTACTGCACAAATTATGCCGAAAACATAAAGTCAGATAGATAGATAGATAGATAGATTCATTTATTTGCCTGAAATATGGTATTTTACAGATTTTATAACAAATACACAATAGTTCTACATATTCCACCAATTAAATTCGGCATGCAAATTTTGTGACAATAACAATGATTCTAATTTAACAAAATAATTAAATTCCAATGTCAGAAAAAATAAGTACTAAATCAAGGATTGTCTAAATGATCAAATTACAAATGTCAAATAAAAATAATTCAATTACAAATTTTCTAAAAATCGACTTACAAAAATTAAAAATTAAAATTAAATTGGAAATTAAATTACAAAATATTATGTCAATAGCTTAAAATAAAAATGTCAAATGTAAGAATTGACATGTCCTGCAATTAGGTTCGTAAATGAAAGCAGTGCGGTATCATTTTGGTATACAGAGCATACTATACTGCACTGCTGCTTACCGACCGATGAGGAAAGGGCCTCGTCGTCCTCTCGGTACTAAGCCACTCTCTAGCCATATCATCTTACATACAGCTCATCCATCGTTTCTTTGCAACAATAATAAATGATAAGGTAAATTAATTTACCCAAAAATGTAATCTGATTAATGATTTTGTCGTTAAATTTATTTGCTCCTTTTTAATTATCCTAAGCAGATATTAAGCCCCAGTTTTTAATTAATACAACGAAGAAATGTTAGGTAATATTAAAAAGGATTATTCATTTTATACTAAATAAATAACTAGCTTCTGCCCGCGACTTCGTTTGTGTGGAAGTCGTAAGACACCACAAAATACGGAAATAACAGCTACATTTTGATAGAATTTCCCTGTATAATATGTTTGTAGTTTTGGTCTCAGCAGACAACATAGTTAGAGAGACTGGTGACGCGGGATCAAGCGACGTACGTGTGAGAAGCAGCTCGTGCTGAGGTCGACATCGACACCTGCAGCTTTCAGTAGCAATGTCCCATTGCTTCAGAAGTTTTGAATTTTTAGTGAATTAATGAACGCCTGCCTTTCTGCATGTACTACTTAATGGCACAACACTGAAACAACGACTGATGTATTCTTCAGATTATCGGCCAGACTATCCATCGTAAAAAAGTAAGTTGGAGTCTCATTTCCTACGAAATGTATGGGAAAAGTTTTTGTGACTTCATACTTTTTTTATATTACGGTACGTATCAATGTTATATGCAAGTATTTTTACTTTAAAGGTTTCGGAAGTGTTTTGGTTTAAAGGTTTCGGAACTATTTTTTTTTAAACGCGATTGTGCTCTTTATTTAGATAAACTTGCGGACCAATGTTCTATACCAGTATTTTTCTTTCACAAAGGCGATCTTGTTCAAGTTTTCACTTCTGTCGGCACTCCCGGAGTGCCACCACTTTTTTATATAAGTATATATTTTTTTTTATGTATGTTCCCCGATTACTCGAAGACGGCTGGACCGATTTGAAAAATTATTTTTTTGTCTGAAAGGATATACTTTCTAGTTGGTCTCATTGTCATTTGGCCACGATCTAATGATGGGATCTTGGAGAAATCGAGGGAACTCTTCAAATATTATAGGCACAGGTATAGCGATTTGGGTATTTCATATTCATATTCATCTTTATTTGCATTCCATAATGTAGGTAATATAGGTGTTACAATGGCTTAAAGCTAAGGTACAATTACGAACCCTGCAGGGCATAGCAAAAAGTATAAAACTAATTCTTAAAATACAAATAAAAAGAATAAGTAACAATCAAACAATTTCAAATAATTATGTTCTTAACATTAATTGAGATCAGTTATAGGTTGTGGTAAGTACATAATAATAATTTGATAAGTTCAAACATAATATTATAATATTTATTCATGTATCTATTAAATGTATTTATACGACTAACTATGTATGGTGTCTGTTTGTATTAAGGCTTGTGCAGACCAGCGCGACACGCGACGCAACACAAAGGCACCGCTCATCGCGCGACGAGCGGTGCCTTTGTGTCGCGTCGCGTGTCGCACCTGTTTGAAAGAGCCTTTAAATTAATTTTTTGTCATGTATGTATTCGTCTATTGTGTAGTATGCTTTTATAATTAATATTTGCTTGATCTTATTTATAAATGCCATATCGCTGGTTACATCTTTTATTTATAGTATGTATTATTATTTTTATAGTAACTAGTGCATTTGCTCTCGGAATGCACTATTTGGTAAAGTGGAACTGATGATGAAGGACACAGATGGCCACCGGAACTACTCAATAATACATGTATGTATTTCACAAGTTGCGATTCGATTACTTTAATATGGTTGGTGAGCAATTGATGCTCGTCACAATTCATATGGTGCAGTGAAGTACCTGGAAAACTCCTCAACAATTAAAGTCCCTGCATCAGGAAAAGCAGTATTTTGTAAAAAGTGATGAGTAGTTGACATTAGGCTAATAAAAAATAAAAATAATTATATAATTAAATAAATTACATTATCAACCCACAAAAAAGTGTTTTTTTTTTTAAATACAACCGACTTCCAAACTACAAAGTGAAAAATAACTTTCAGTCAGTGGCAAAAACTAAAATACTGATCCAAAGACATCGACTTCCGAAATTAAAGTTATTTTTCACGTTGTAGTAGTTTGGAAGTCGGTTGTATTTTTTGTAAAAAAGTTTTTTTCTAGTACCTACTCAAACCTCAATTGGTTCCATAGAGTTTTTTGATGGTTATAAAAAACAGGATCGATTGGCACCAAAAATAGTAGTATTTGTGAAAATTGTCAATTCTTGCTATCTGTACTTGTTTTTCAAAATCTGTTAACGCATATCAAAATGTTTTAACAACGTTTAAGGTACCTGTCCCAGCTTAAAAATTCAACCTGTATATGTCATGATTGACTGCTTAATTCCATAAAGATATAGATAGCGTGATGAAAAAAAAACAAATGTTACAGGTTTAAATCCTTAATTACCTGCAATAATCTAAAGGTTTGGCTTGCCTTTTTTACAATTTGCGGTAAACTATAAAACAATACAAACATAATGCGATATTGCTCATCCCCCATAGCAAAAAGCGTGATAATTTATAGTTCTTAGAATAACCAAACTACTTTGGTCTTCATTTTGCAAGATCGCTGCATGAGATGCACTTAATAAAGATTGAGGAAATAATATCATTAGTACGCAGTACGTTTTACGTACATAATAATTCTCAGACAACTTCTCGGGGTCGGGGATTCCTTTGCAGTTTTCCTGTCTGAGAGGTAAAACCTGAGATCAAAACTCGTCATCACCACATATTTACAACCAACCAATTACGTATGACTATTCTATTACGTTGCGCGCACTTCGCCCAATCAGAGCCAATTATATTGTTCTAGATGAAAGCATTGACCAATGAAATGTGAAAACAGTGTGTTTGCGTTTAACAAGTTGAAATTTTTGTTGGACAAAAAGTTGGACAATGGTTGGCTCAACATTTGTTATGTTGTGCGTTTCCTTATTTAAAAAATGTTCATAATTCTATTAGGTGCTACATGTACAAACATTTTTAGTCATACTTTTAAAATAATTAATAAATATACCTACAGGGCAAAAAGGGTGACGTCGTGGTCCGGCCCTCTGGGTAAGCGCTACAGAGGAAGACTGCTTACGAGATAGCAAGACGAGATCATCAAGCTGGCTGGTCACGTTTTATACAGAAAGCCCAGAATAGGGAACGTTAGAAATCTTTGGAGAAGGCCTTCAACCGAGGAGGGGTTCTGGTAAACCAACTAGATACTTAGCATTTAAAAAAAAAAACTGGGTAGAAATAGAAACCCATGTAGGTTAAGCTATTTAAACTTAGAACAATGTATTACTCTTTTTTTTTCCACGAAATATAAGGCTTTTTATATTTATTTTATTTATTTATGTACACCTACAGGGCATGTAGTATAATTACTTGAAGTATCGTTAAGAAAATCAGAAAATATGTTTTAAAGAAACCACATAACTAGCGCCATACCACATTACCACTGCCCTCAATACAGTGAAAGAAAATATCGTGAGGAAACCGGCATGTCCTAGAACCAAAAATTCGAAGACATGTGACATCTACCAATCTGCACCGGACCCGCGTTGTGAATTACAGCCCTCTCCCTCCCACAGAGAAGAGGCTTGTGTCCCAACAGTGGGCACGTTACTTCTGCCTGCCCTTCTGAGGAATACAGATGTGAAGTTGTTTATAAACTCAATTATGGAAAATTAGTATTTCTGTAAATACTGTTCAAGAAAAGAATGTCTGGAGCTGACTTTGACTGGTGGCGATTTTCATTCTACTAAAAAAACACACACGTTCTCTGATATATTAAAATTACTTTGGAAGTAAATTGATAGGTATATGTAGTATACATTCCGTCAGTTATGTATGTTTATCTAAGTCGCAATGTGATAGGGGGCGAGACTTTTTAAATTCTTCGGGCACGAATGCAGATTCAAACACAGTAAGTTTCCTAAATGGATGTAACCCTTTGCCTGATCCGAATCGAACAAAAACCCCACGCTCAGCAGTTACGCTTGCGACCACTAGACGAACGAGGCATTCGTTTATAAAATACTAGTTATGCCCCGTGGTTTCACTCGCATAAGTCTCGATTCCGTGAGAATATCGGGATAAAAAGTATTCTATGTCCTAATCCAGGTCATGCTCTACCCATGTGCCAAATTTCATCCAAATCCGTTTAGCCGTTTTAGCATGACAGCGTAACAAACAAATAAACAAACAAACTCACTTTCACACTTATAATATTAGTTAGGATTGATCGCGTTGACTGTGTTATAATTGCTTAGTTGCACATAGGAAATCCCGAGTTACAAGGTCAGTCGGTAAGATTGGTATATAAGGCATTTCCCTGACCATTTATACATTAATAAGTTAATAATATTAAAAAAAGAACAACTGACGTTATCATGAAGCTAGCATTTGGTAAGTAAACTATTATTATTAATGAATGCTTATTTTAATTTTACAAAAACACTATCTGTTCCTTGGCGACTTCATGTGCGTGTATTATTTTTGTATTCGTCATAAATATTTAGGACTAACCCGACAGACGTTGTCTTGTCCAATAATAATTCATCAAAAATTCCCATAGAAAATGTATTTTCAGTTTTCAGCAACTTTTCAAGTTTTTCTTTCCGTAAGAACCTGATTTGAACTATTACGAACATTTTAAAAGAAATAATAGCCAAATCGGTCCAGCTGTTCTCAAGTGCCAGCGAAAATGCACTTTCAGTTTTCCCGAATTTTCGAATAATCCCGGTAACTTTCAAGTTTTTCTTTCCGTAAGAAACTGATTCCGAGTACGAACATTTATTGACAACAATTGCCAACAAAAATTTGCCAAATCAGTACAGCCGTTCTGAAGTGATGCGCTTACCAACGAACAGCATTTCATTCTTACTGTAGAAAGATAGATAGATAGATTAAAGTTACTACGAGTATGTCCTTCACGACTTCCAATATGGGCTTCCTATTTGCCAAATTTGATGACAGGGTTAGTGGTTTAGTTGTTATGACAAACAAACAGACAGACAGAGTACTTTCGCGTTTATAAATATGTAGTGTTATTGGTTGTATATTGCTTGATGTGTTCCAGTACTTACAATTCTACTGGTTGGAATCCTCATGGAGGTCAGTGGCCAAGCTGCATGTACCAAAGAATATAACCCGGTTTGCGGAACCGACGGAAAAACATACAATAATCCTTGTCTGTAAGTACATTTTAACATACTGAACAAATCCTGTACTCACGGCTACATATCAAGCTATACATTTCTAGTATAAACTGATCTCGCATTGTATAAGATTTCCGTACAGTGAGAGGTCAGCTTATACTGGAAATATATAGCTTGATATGTAGTCGTGCGTACCTGAGTTTTTAACCTAACCTAATAAAAAAATCCTAAGTAACACGTAATCAAATTCAAAGAAGTTAAACTTAAAAATCGTTTATTTCACTTTAACATCACAGGAGATAGCGTTGATCCTAAACTAGGCACGACCCTTATCTTGAGCACTATTCAATAAAACATTTCGGCAATTTTGAAATTGGTAACATTTAAACTAGTAACTTAATAGGATCTGTAACTTAACTAAAAGTGTGTTTTAAGCTTCTTAGCACAGAGCACTTTATAATACTGGTATATCTTTACATGTTACAGCTGCAGTGACATAATAATATAAGAACATTGTGTGTCAGTGTGGTTTTTAAGAAAAAACTGTCATGTGTTTGTCTAATTCTTTCTTATGTACTTAATTACTCTCTCTCTAAATACATAATTCTTATAGTATTTTCCTTATAAAGATCTTTCACTGGAAAAAGTACCTGATACTGTTTTAAACACTTTTAGTTAAGTTACCTACCTTATTAAAGTTAAATGTAAGTACCTAATGAATGTAATGTATGTAGGTATGTGTGTGTAATGTATGTATGTGTGTTATTATGTTGTGTGTAATGTTAATAATGTGTTATTGAAGTTTAATGTGTGGCATTAAGTCCGCCTTTGTACCTTTTTGTGTGTGAAAAGTTTAAATAAATAAATGTTGATTGATGAAGAGGGAGAGGGAGGCCAAAGAAAAGATGGATAGATTGTGTGAGGAATGATATGAAAGAGAAGGGAGTGAATGATAGTGTGACGGTTGACAGGAGAGAGTGGAAGAAGAAAACCTGGTGCGCCGACCACAAGTAACATGGGACAAGGGCAGGAAGATGATGAGCTTGGTACTCTGGCCAAACGTTAAGGTATTTCTAAAACATAATAAAAGTTCAATAAAACTTTAAAATTATCTTGT
This sequence comes from Agrochola litura, assembly GCA_949152395.1. Taxonomy (NCBI): domain Eukaryota; kingdom Metazoa; phylum Arthropoda; class Insecta; order Lepidoptera; family Noctuidae; genus Agrochola; species Agrochola litura. The sequence continues at coordinate 25,145,982 of OX424501.1, forward strand.
TTGAGTTGATTTCTTAGACTGACAAAACAGTAGTTTTATGTTCTTTATGATCTGCAGTGTGAGTCTTTACAATGTGCACATATCGAAATGAGGGAATCTGTGCTTAATTTTAACGACGGTTTTTTATGGATTAAAAAAAAATGTAACAAAACGGTGTAACTTTAAAAAAACTAAATGATCATTCGCGATGAAACAAACTCCATAATGATTGGAAGTAATTAGGCGTCCTCATAAAATGAAAATTGTAGAAAAAAACTACCCTCAATTGAAAATAAACAAGTTTTTTTAGCAAAAAATTTAATTAATTATTTAAATATTTTTTCAATAAAATTAAGCATAGATTCTTTAATTTCGATATTTGCACATTATAAAGACTCACACTGTATATCTACTTGTAAATATTTGAAGTTAAAGTCGTTTTTTGTGTCTTTTTGTGTGACTGCGTTGTTCTTCTAAACTACGCAACAGATTTTGATGCGGTTTTCACCATCATTTAGAGAATTTTTTCCGAATGGTTTATGAATTAAACCAATATTAATATTAAATCTACATAATATTATAAATAAGTTGCAATGTTTTGTCAAGTCGTAGAAAACGTGCGAAGTAGGGGCTGGTCGCTAGTTATTGACCGAGAGAGCGTAGCGAACGAAGCGTCTCTGGATCGTCTGGCAAAATTTGCTTTCGTGTGTCAGTTTGTACGTACTCCTCTACAGGTCGTATTTTACAACCGATCTGGACGAAATTTGGTGTAGGTACAGATTTGACGAAATTTTTGTAATTTTTAGTCGTCGGGGATTGACAACGGGGAAGGCAAAATGGGACAAAAACAGGGGCTACTGGATATCTCCGCCTTATGAGATCCGATTTCGATGGTTCTTTTTTTATTTGCAAGTTGATGCTATAGGTTGGTCTCAAAAAAAAATGGTGAAGATCTGATGAGGATCTTCGGCATGATGTGCAAAATAGCTTCTCAAAATGCAGCAAATTGCTCACTATTTAATAAAACCTATTAGTTATTTTTTCTAGCTGGCCTACATATTTTTACTCATAATTTTTCTGGTTTTTAGGGTACTGTACCGTTTGCGAAATATTAAGCTTTAAAGTTCTTATTTTTGTTAAGAGTCAAGTGTTGTCCCCCTGCCAGCTAAATGGTTGTTTTTGGATGAGCGCTTAGGTCTAATCAGTGCCGAAGAAGAGCGTAGCAGTCGAGCAAGACTATACATTTTAATTTCGACATCCTCCAGGTTCCCGCGATGCATAAGGACTCAGCCCAGAATTTTGGCCTTTTAGAGAATTCTGAAAACTTTTTTTGGAATTCTCTAAAACGTTTTACAATAAGGTCATCAGATGGCGCTACTGTACACCGCTAGATCGCGTTGTCGTTGTTGCTCGCCAAATGGTTAGGTCCCGTCGAAGATTTTGTGTGACTGAGTTTTGTTAGGTGTTAAGTAGCTTCAAAAGTAAAGTCTCATGTTTAACAGTTAGTTTTGGGTTAGCGTATTTCTGTTACATTATCGTCTTGCCACCACATGTTTTTTAGTAACCTATAGCTGCAGTCGGGTTTTTTTAAGTTGGTTAAGTATATTAATTATAGGATTTTAAACTGACATGGTTACTTTCACTACCAAAAGTTCTTTATTTACGGGATATTTACCATGTCTTTTGTATAAAACAGGATATTTTGTAAAAAAAAGAAACAAAATACATGGTAAATATGCCGTTTTAAATAACTTTAGTGGTATATTAATTGTTGTAAAAAAGTTTGTGCTCGCGAGGTCTACTGTTCACAGAACTACTAGTTTTATAAAATAATAGGACGCCTTTATACTCGAAGAGCTAAGCATAGTTGTAAAGTACCTTAGTAAAGAAGTCTGCAGTAACTTTGTACCTAATAACTATTGTATTTGTGTTTTTCCGCAGGTTGAGATCCGCAGGCGCAAAGTTGGCACACACTGGCCAATGCAAAAAAAGAAAAGTTGGATAAATAATACACTAGAACTAAAACTTGAATAAAGATAAGTACTAGAACTGTCTTATATTTTGTATTTTTATTTCTCCCTTTAATAAATATTATTATCTGATAGCAGCAGTTTATTAAATCATCATATCCATTACAGAAAATTCTTCAATATTCCTTTACTCCTTATAATAAGTATCAAGAAGGCTTATTGTTATTATACTTAATAGAAAAGATACAAACAACATTATTGTGCTAATTCGTAGATATGGAAGTATCAGATGCCGGGAGACGTTTTTCCTTATAGAAACACCGGTAACTGTCACTGCCTCGTATTACATTAACACCTAGTTTGTGTAAGGCTGATTGATGCTGATGTACACTCCTAGCAACTTTAGTCATCCGCGACTCGCTAGCGATTTCAAAATTTCACGCCTGCCTAAATATTTTGACAGCCGATTATTTGATTTTAATGTATGTAATGAGTGTTGTCCTTTGTAATTGTATTTAAGTACTAACAATAGTTTCTAAGTTTTTTTTTTTTTGGATCTAGTTGTCCCAAAATAAATAAATTTGAATTTGAATTATTTTATTGCTGGCGATGTCAAAATCTTTTGGGATTTTGAAACATGATGTCGTACTACATATTATGCGATTAGTTGCCTAGAACAACCGATCAAATAATTTGAGTCAAGTTTAACTACATATTATGAGTTTTTTTCAAAATAAAATTTCTCATAAGTCTATTTTCATCAACCGGGTACAAATACAGACACCATGCAGTTTGTATTTGTACCCGGCTGATGAAAATAGGCTCGCCTTTGGTTACATACATATAACGTAAGCGTAACTGGCGAAATTTGGATGTGGTACACAACTCTGCCTACCCCTGCGGGGAATACCAGTCGTTGAGATACGTTATGAAACTAAACCGGTTTTCGGTTTACCGGGGAGAAGTTGCAGATCTCACGTATAATTGACCACTGTTTATCATAACATGAAGGCACTCCCTAACCTCCATTCGCCTGTAATGCAGCCTTTACCAGTGACCGTGCCTGACGGTCGGCGCATTACCTAGCAGTTGACTGATAGGTAGTGTAGACAGATAACTGAAACCAATAGGGTAGGTTAATACATATAATTAGTAACACGGCTAGGTCGCAGGTAAAGGTTACTTGTAAAGACGCTCATTAAGCGCAAAGTTATAGTGGAATATTGAATTGTTACATTACAGGCGAATGCTCCCGGGTTCTAGAGCGTTTTTACCCTGTAGAAACATGTCTGACTTTTAGACTAAGTGTATGCTGAAACGCAGGTGACGCAGCACAGCACAGTACAGATTTTGCAGGGTAGGGCAGGCGAGGCAGACATAGGCCACGAGCGCATGCTGCGACGCAGCTACATAGACACATTCGCGTCCTAGCTAGGACAAATAATAGACGATTGCAACAAAATTATGAATCAGTGGTAAAAAATACGTGTCGACCTGCACGCGTCGCGCAGAAATCTGTACCGGCACTACAACGAGACACAGTCTGCGTCGCACGTGCCTGCACCACAGCGTACGCAGCTGTCAGTATGTTCATGCATTATAAAATCTGCTCTGCCCTGCGCTGCGTGGACCTGCGTCACCTGCGTCTCAGCAGACGCTTAGCCTTAACATGCCGTAGGTACGTGCCATTGATTTATGTCTGACATCTGACATGTGCTTGTAAGTCAACCGCACTGCTACGCGAATATAGCTATTTAATAGGATAGTCGCCCTCGTGATTCCTTTACCACCCGAACATTTCGCCTGTTGGCTTGAGGATCTAACCCTAGTCTCGGCAGTTGCAATGGCTAATATTTTTAGACCAGCTGACAAAATTCTAAATTACAAAAGATCAAAAAGAAAATAACAAAAGAGAGGTGTCGTGGGACACCCGGATGGAATAAAGTTCCTTTCGCTTTTGCACACTTTTGTTACGTAAAAAAAGTGTCGAACCGATTAAATGTTACACTTTTGTCAGTCTAGCTCTCATTCGCCAAGTGTGCAGAGAAACTTCGTTCCAATAAGTAGAAATATCATGTCGCTTGAGCTTCTATATACTCTATTTCAATCCAGCACGCTTAACATGGCCACAATACAAACGGGTTTTGTCGACGGAAAAATAGACAAAATGACAGATAAACAATCACAATCTGTCATTTTGTCTATTCTTCCGTCGACAAAACCTGTAGAAAACCATTGTCATGCTACGCATGCTGCGCTGGATAAGTCCCGAATGCTGGACTGGATTGAAAAGTGGTTACATTGGTTTAAAAAAAACTGTATGAAAGTATTTTAAAATAATTTTAAAAAAATACCAGCCTATTACTGTCCCACTGTAGGGCAAAGGCCTCTCCTCATATAGAGAAGGCACAAGCATTGATCACCACACTTGCTCAAGACGGGTTGGCGATTTTCGACTTATATTAACTATAAGTTCAGGTTTCCTCACCATGTTTTACCTTCACTGATATCGGTGAAGTCCAAGATAAACTCAGATAATACAAATGTTTGACAAAGCCACATTGATATTTGCCCGGATTTGAACCCACAACCTCGTGCATGAGAGATGAAGCCTAGCTCCCGATATGATATACATTACAGAAATGCATATATATGTAGGTAGGTATGTTTGACATGGTTCCAAACATTATACCTAATATCCTGGAGCAGTTCAAACTAATTAGTCGTGCACACATTAGCATACAGATGTTTCATTGCCTAATTAGTAAATAATGTGCGGAAATAACGTTGCCTTATCAAACTGACATTTGTTCATAAATGATATGGATAATGATCCGGTTAGGTAGTTTAATATTGGTGGCAATTCTGTTGTTGTAATTTAGGTTATTTATATATTTTTTTTCTCTAAATACCAAGAACTATATGTATTTATGTATTATTATATATATATGTATTTCCATACTAATTTAAGCTATTTGAAAAACCTTTTAGTACTAACATCGTATCATGATCCTGAACAACATTTATGAAGACTAACGCATTACGTAGTCGCAAAATTTGTTAAATCGACCTAAAGATGCTTAAGCTTTTCTTTCCCCGGTTGTTCATGTTTCATTTTTTGACCGACTTCAAAAAAAGAAGGAGGTTATATGGGCAAGTTTTTAAAAATAAAAATAATTTACACGAAAACCTATCAAAAAAGCTTGAAATATTTTTTTTGAAGTCGATGAAAAAACCCAAACGGGGTTTTATGGAAGTCGGTGTATTTTTTGGAAAATGGTTTATTATACCTGTATAACTACATATTTATTTTGTTGCCCGTACATACGCGTACACAACAGCACTGCGCGTCTTTTCTCGTGTGACGCCACGCTGTCAGCTGCATTATGTTCTCCTGCATTCAACAGATGTGTGGAGACATAACCGCAGGGGAGACGTGGTATAGAGAAATGGTAGTCCAATTTACTTTATAATTATACTAAGATGATTACAGTTTAGATGCAGCAGCACGCGAGCTGATGCTGTCCTAATCACACTTTTAAAGCTATTTAAATGCTTATAGAATTTATTTTTAAATGATAAATATCAGAAAAAGGTAATGTATTGACTACTTTTTCTTTGAAGTGCAACCCGTCGTCGCGCGTCGCTGCGCTGCGGCCGCGCCGTCACAATCCTGGACTCATTACGTGATTTAGTGTAGTCCGAGTCACACGTAAGCTAGTACGGAAATAACCTAATTGCGTTACACTATGGGAAAAAGAAAGCGATCTGATAAGGACGATAGCGATAGCGTCGAAAAACTACTCAAAAAAGTGAAAAAGATAGTTAAAAAACGAAGAAGAATCTCTTCATCGTCATCGGAAGGTGAACCAGTGATATCTCCTTCGCATTCATTACCGCACGATTTAACCAGTGATCTAGAACCATAAGGTAAGTGAATGATGACAACTACCCACACATGATTTTTCTCAATCTACCGCCTTGAGACTGCACATACCTAAGAAAATTAAATAGAATTCTTTTATCGTGAAAATAATATCCCGACGTGTTCGTGTGTGGATGCCTGGTGTCTAGTTATTTAAGTGTCATAAAATGAATTGAATTCATTGTGATATCCCTACGTTTATCGTGTGTGGATACTATGACCGTTATACATGTACTTACGACACCAACTTAAATATCCCGATGTAAAGCGTGTGTGGATAAAGTACTTACTTACAGCAGGTACGTATAATTATATTATACTTCTTTGCAGATGAGATCCTAACTACTGAGAACTAGACCCTGATATTTTACAATTATTAGGTTCAGACCCTACATTAAACAAATCGTTTGGAGATAATTTGCACAAGGATTTGGCAACGCGGTGGAAACACATCCTACCTAATTAACGGTCTCACTAAAGAGGAAAAAGTCGATCTCCAAAAACAGTATCTACCTGCTGAAAATTGTATATACGTGAAAGCACCTATGCTAAATCCTGAGTTAAAATCGGCACTGTCTGATATCAACATTAAAAAAGATTCATACAGTGAGCAGAAACAAAATCAAATGGCCAACTGTATCTCAGCAATCGGCAAAGTATTGAATGTAGCTTTGTCACAAACCAAACCGAAAACCTTCCACAAGAGGTTATAAAAACACTCAGTGATGCAGGGCGGCTGATGTGCGATACGCACTACAGAGAATCTCTGTCTAGAAGATTTGCTATCATTAATGGCATAAGTAAACAAAAAAGAGAAATAATAAAAAGCACTAAAATAGACGATTATTTATTCGGTTCTAACTTGTCTGATTATCTAAAATCCACCAAAGCCATAACAATGTCTGCCTCAGAACTGAGATTCACCGCAAATAGTGGGAAATTCAATCAACAGCGTAATCAGCCGAATACTTCTACATATCGTCAAACCGGTGCTTTAAAAGCACGGGTGGCACCGCGGGCACCTGCCGCCGAGTCGCGAGTGTACCCCAACCAGACCCGGCGCCAGCCACCACCGCCGCACAGTGGGAAAAAAATGACTTTTTTTGTTCAAAAATCTGCCTACGACGACGGCCAACTACTCAGCCCGACGCCGCTAATCATTTCGTCACAGGTAGATAACAATAATGTACCTATAGCTAGCAGATTACAACATTACTTTTATGAATGGCATCATATTACTAATGATAAAACTATCCTATCTTGGATTCAATCAATCAATAAGCCCTCTATCCTGAACTTCCGTTTATTTTGAAGTGTTTGTTTTCCTCATTTAGAGAATATCTCTAAGTTCAGTATGCCTTTTGGCAACGGCCTCCTCTAACATTTTCCATTGTGTTCTATCTCTGGTAACCTTCTCTAGTAAGAGCCCGCTGTAAGCTTCAGCTCATCTTCCCATCTCTTGTCTTCCCCGCTTCCTTTTTCCATTTCTGGGATACCAGTCTGTCACAATTTTACTCCACTTTTCCTGAGTACTCCTTAACATGTGGCCTGTCCATCTCCATTTTAGTTGGTCTATCTTCGTAAGTACATCCATAACTCTTGTCTTGGCTCTTATATAGGTGTTTCGTTTCCTGTCTTGTTTCTTGACGCCTATCATGCTTCTCTCCATCGCTCTTTAACAGCATTGCAGTTTATCTCGGTGGTGTTTTGAAAGAGACCATGAAATCTATTGTTTTATTTTATTTTATTATTCTTTTCTTTTATGCACGTGAATCTGTGACAATTAAACATATTTTTCCTTCTTTCTTTATATGTGATACAAGGTAGAATGCAAGTGTTGTATACTTTCCGTTTTGTACCGATGCTAAGGTCGTTGGCCTTCGTGATTTCTTTAAGTTTCCAGTATTTTTTCCAGCCTTTTGATTTCCCTGTCCGTCTGATACCTGAACGAGATGATCTGTCCCAGGTATCGTATTTATTGTTATAACTCGGTTATCAGAGTTTGTCAGAAGCTTGGTCTTGGTGATATTCATGAATAGCCCTATTTTCTTGCTTTCCCTGTTTAGGTCTTGGATCATTTTCTCTAACTTTTCAGGGTTTTACAACAGGGGACAATGTCGTCTGCGAATCTTAGGTGGTTTAGTCTTCGTCCATCAATGCTTAAACCAAGTTGGTCCCATTCCATCTTTCTGAATATATTCTCCAATACTGCAGAGAAGAGCTTGGGGGACAGTGGATCTCCTTGACTAACACTCCTATTTATATTGAAGGTCTCCCCCAAACTTTCTAGTTGTATTCTTGCTTTAGTGTTGGAGTAAATAGTTTTGTTGGTTTTTAGTGTTGTGTGGGGATTCCTTGGTTTTCTAGACTTTCCCATATAGCTTTATGGCTAATGCTGTCGAAGGCCTTGGTGAAGTCGATGAAGGCCCACAGTGGACCATATACATACTCGTACTATTAAACAACTTATAGAAAAATACAACGAGTATAACAAGCACCTGTATCTTGGATTAAAGGATATCAAATACCATTCCTTTGTGAACCACACCAGACAAGCATACCTAAAAGGTCATACACGCTCACAGAAACTAACATAATTGATAATTGCATTTCTGAGCTATTAAAATCAGGTTTCATTTCTCAATGTATCCCTCGTGAAAAACAATTATTTTCACCTATATTTACAATACCTAAACTAAACCTAATGGAAAACATCGTTTCATTCTTAATTTAAAAAACTTAAATAAATGAATTCATGTTGACCACTTTAAAATGGAAGACTATCGTACAGCTATAAAATTAATTCGTAAAAATTCTTATATGGCAAGCATAGACTTAAAAGACGCGTATTTTTTGGTCGCAATTGTCGAAAGCGACAGGATTTACCTTCGTTTTAGTTGAAACTCGGAAAAGTTTAAGAATCAACTATTCGATTTTAATGTTTTGCCATTTGGACTCTGTACTGCACCCTACGTATTTACAAAATGACTGAAACCTGCATTACATTATTTACGTTCATTAGGTAATTTATCAGTAAATTACTTAGAAGACTTTTTATGCATCGGTAATTCCTATAAAAGCTGTCTTATTAACGATGAAGTGACAACAGAATTACTATTAAAATTTGGATTTTTTATCAATGATGTCAAAAGTAAAATTTACCTAAGTAAAAAACCCCTTTTCCTGGGTTTTATATTTGATTCAAGGAACATGTCTCTAACACTACCTATCGAAAAGAAAAACCGCATAAAATTAATGTCAAACAAGTTGCTACATACAAACAAATGCAAAATTAGAGAACTTGCTAGATTTTTAGGTCTGTTAACATCAGCATATCCCGCCGTTAAATACGGCTGGTTGTACACTAAGCTTCTAGAAAGAGAAAAGTTTCTAGCACTAAATTATTCTAAAAATTACAATAAACACATGATGTTACGAAATAACATAAAAACTGATTTAATTTGGTGGAAGGAACACATTGACTCCTCATTTTCTTCCTTTCAAACAAATGATTATACCCATGTAATATTCAGACGCTTCAACCACTGGTTGGGGCGTAGTTTGCAACAACCAAACCGCTCATGGACATTGGAGTCATTCCCAATTATCATTACACATAAATACTCTTGAATTACTTGCAGCTTTTATGGTTTAAAAATCTTTGCATCACACCTTAAATGTTGCAATACTCAGAATATACTACAGCAATTGCCTATATCAACAAAATGGGAGGAATACAATTCACACATCTCAATAACATTGCACGCGATATATGGCAATGGTGTGAAAAACGCAGTATACATGTTTTTGCATCTTATATCCAATCCAAATATAATTTAAAGCAGATTTTGAATCTCTTCAGGCATATAATATGGACACGGAATGGGAACTAGCAGATTACGCATTTAATAAAATAACAATTTCATTCGGTGCTCCACAATTTGATTTATTTGCAAGTATTCAGAATCATAAATGTTACAGATATGCTTCGTGGAAATTAGATCCAAATTCCGAAATTATCGATTTTTCTGCTTTAGTGTTATCTCAAAAGTTCTACATAAAATTAAAAGTGACCAAGCAGAAGGAATTGTAGTGGTGCCATATTGGCCAACCCAACCGTGGTACCCAGTCTGGTTAAAATCACTTATTTCTAAAGTACTGGGGGAAAATCATAGATTTTTGACAGGCTTAAAGTACATTTAAGCCTGTCAAAAATCTATTATTTTCCCCTTTCAGGGAGGAGCATCCTCTTCACGCGGATCGTACCCTGATGGCAGGGAAATTATCCGGCAGTCGCTACTAAGGCGCGGAATACCCAATGCATCTCTCGATATAATGATGGCCTCTTTCTCTTTAAACACGCTGAACCAATATACTTCACAGAAATCATGGTGGCTATATTGTAATGATAAAGGATTCGATTACTGTGATTCAAACATTACCCAATTAGTAGAATTTCTGACTTATAAATTTAATTCAAGTGCTAGTCACAGCACACTTAATAATTATCGTTCAGCGTTATCAACACTGTTAGGTCAGGAAGTGACCTGTAACGACTGTATAAAAAGGTTTTTAAATGGGTTTATCGTATTAAACCACCCGCACCAAAATACCACACCACTTGGAACCCCAACCCTGTGTTAAATTACTTAACAAATTATTTTCCAAATAATTTAATTACACTAGATTTGTCGTTAAAAACTGTAACTCTTTTAGCACTAGCATCTGCACGGAGAGTGCAGACTTTAAGTGTAATAAAAAATAAAAATATTACTTTTGATTCAGAAAAAAATCTATAAAAAAATTGAAGATTTAATAAAAACCTCAAGGCCAGGTGCTTACCAACCATTGATTATATTACCATATATTATAGAAAACCCAAAGATTTGCCCAGCCTTAACCCTCAAACAATATATAGATAAAACTGCTTTCTTACGTTGTCAAGAAGATTCTCTATTTATAAGTTATCAAAAACCACATAAAAAGTGGGTTCTCAAACTTTGTCCCACTGGGTAAAACAAATTTTAGAAAAGACTGGCATAGATGTTAAATTGTAGGGATCCCTTCTTTTCGCATAATATTCTTTTTCCTAATATACTTTGGCATAACGATTTTGGTGTAATTTGTTTTGCCATAATAATACTTTGCCATATTTTTTTTGGCATACAGTTTATTGGCATAATTATTTAGAAGGCTAATTTGTTTTGGCATAAATTTAATTCGCATAACGTTACTAGGCCGAATGATTATTAGCATAATAATATTTAGGCATACAATTAATAGAAATAACGGAAACAAATTTGAGTTACTTTTACGTATTTATTTTGGATTTTCATGCAAATGATATATAAAATAAAAAAAAATAAAAAAATTAAAGTATTGTCAAAAATCATTATGTTGTGCTACAAAAGTTAGTGACAGAACCGAATCGCTGCAAAACCGACTCCACGTAGTCTGCCCTACCCCCAGCGTGTAATTTAAAATTGCGTAGGCGCGTAGAGGCTAGGCGGCCCGCGGGCTGAGGAGCAGGTGGTGAGCCGTCATGTATCTTTCACCCGCCCAGTCTTCACCCTATTTCTGATGCTGCTGGGCGCCATGATGAGCGACGCGGGCTGCATTTGCCCCACAATATATGACCCCGTGTATGGACCAGATGGAACCATGTACAGCAATAATTGTGTGAGAAATTATCAAATAACTTCTCCCACTCTGGGTGGAGCAGGAGGGCATGTCAGACTCTTACTGACTAAAACCCACCCGTTTTCCTTCAGTTGCCATGTTGCCGGGGGCCACGATCTCCCTTTCAGACTTTCCCGCGACCCCGGCAGGCAGCCTAATTAGCCTGAGAAGAGATTTGGTACGATCCGCAAGTCAAGAAAAATGCTATTGATTTTTACTTAAGGAATCTCTCCGTAGCCGCCTGGAGTCTAGATTTGTACCCGGTTGATGACACTGGGCGCCCGCCTGTTAAATAAGACTTAAATGTAACAAGTAGATATTATGTTATTGAATTGTACAGACTCTCATATCCGGGGATCAGAAACAGATCTCACGTTATCAGTGACCACAGACAGCTGTAATGTGCGGTATGTGAAATTGATTTATGCCCGACATTTGCGTGTGCTTGTAATTCAACTACACAGTTCATAATAATTGTGTTTAAGTTCCATGTACTTAGTAGTGATGTCGAACTGATTGCCATTTACCGGGCACAATTCCAGACGGTTGCTACTGAGAAATCCTTGATACAAAAATCCAATCACACTTAGTCCGACCTTGGGTTCGAACCCAGGAACGGCAGGAACCCTTGTTTAGCTGTTGTGTTGACGATCATTAGACTATTTACGCATTCAAAAACATTTGAATATCTAGATGGTATTTTTGAATGCCTAGATAGTCTAAAGAGTCTCGTGATTCCTTTTTACAGCAAATTTTCAAGATTTACGAGGTACATTGAGTGTTAAAGCTTCCTGACACTGAGTTCGACCTTCGACGAATAAACCCAAGAGGACTACCTAAAGCTATGTGGTATGTTCAATTTTTTTATGAGATCAGTAAAACTTGAATATAAGAGAAGTCTGAAAGTGGCACTGGTGACTGAAAAATCATGTGGAAATCGGTTGTCATCGTATGGGCAATTGGGCATGTGATGCAGAGGAATGAGGAAAATGTCGTGAGGAAAGTTTTGGGTATGAATGTGGATGGCTATAAGAGTAGGGGAAGACCAAAGAAACGATGGATGGACTGAGTGGAAGATGATATGGCTAGAATGGGGGTGACTACCGACGACGTTTCCTAACTGTAGCACAAACAAAATTAAACTAGCATTTGTTTAAATTATATTACAAAAACAAAGAATTAATTCACAATTATGACGTCAGCTTATTATCAGCACACGCGTGTAACAAATAGTTGAATTAAAAGGATTGTACACCGGGATTATTTTTAAAGATTAAATTGTGCTTGCAATAATAACACAGATAAAACATTACGTGATGATATTATCGCATTTAATTCATAGCGTACTACTAGTTTTTGCCCGCGGATTCGCCACCGTGGAGGTCGGATCTCACAGGAATGTACTACGGGAATAAAAAGTCTCCTATAAGTAATGCAGGTGCAAAATTTTATCGAAATCCGTTCAGCCGTTAAGAAGTGATAAGGTAAAAGACAGACAGAGTTACTTTCGCACTTTTTAACATTAAGTTCGGAAGTTCGGATTAAATTTAATCCAATCCTTTTATGACAATTAAGATTAAAATATCTGTAACGAAATCCAGCGAAGCTATACCTACTATCTAATCCAATCTATGCTTATCACAACTGCTTTGTATAAAATACTCTGTTACCCAAATTAGTTATTAGTTGTGGTAAAATTGTCTTCGCTTATACAAGATGAAATTATTTGCGTTGGGTAAGACCGTTTCAAATATTTTATTTTTATCCTTCGCTAACTCGCGTTTAAAACTTATGTAACTGCTCGCATGTTGTACCTATCTTAACCCAAATTCTAATACAAAACATGAGTGCCCTGCCAAAAAACGAAATTACATGGAAAAAAATTATTATCCACCGGGCTCCTGTGATACGGCCACACTTCAACTCGACATTGACAATATTTACACTTGGACCACGATAAACAACCTCAACCTAAACATTAGTAAAGGCGCGGTCATGACCTACTCGAAAGCCACACAACCCCATACACAACATCTACACTATGAACAATGAGCCCCTGAAACGTGTTTTAACCGTACGAGATCTGGGTGCTCAGTTTGATCCACACATTACATTTAACCAGCACATACTACAGACCTGCAACAAGTCCCGTAAAAACTTGGGTTTTGTCTTGCGGCAGGCCAAAATTTTCACAAATCGTCAAGCCCTAACGATTTTATACAACTCCTTCATCCGCAGTTTGCTAGAGACTAACTGTGCAATCTGGAACCCCCATGAAAAAGTGTATACACTGATCATCGAAACGGTTCAAAAGTCTTTTGTTCGCTACCTATACTTCAAACTGTATGGATATTACCCGTACATGTACCTTTACACCATTTCTGCTAGGTATGGTGAGCTACCAAAGTTTAGAAGTAAGGAGAAATCTTGGTCTCGTCAAATATTTCATCCGGCTAATTCGTGGTACCCATTTCAATTCCTTTTTACTACAGCACATCTCCTTTAACATCCCACTACCCATTAGACACACACTTCGCCCTCGCCAGCGTCCTCTATTCTCAATACCTCAAACCGGTACCATAACCCTCAAGGCCAGTCCATTGTAACTAGCCCTAACCCATATTAACAACATTTTGCTGTATGATGAATCCTCAGATGTCTTCGCGAGTACTGAACTGAGATTCCTGAATACTGTTACTCGATACCTGGAATCTATTGCCACTCTCAGTACAATCTCCTTAGAGTGAATAGATTAATGTTTATTATTATTAATCATTTTATTCCAATTTTTTACCCTAATTATATCAAATTTTATCAAATTTTGTCTAATCTTGACTAATTTCACTTAATTTCAACAAAGTCTACTTTTATGTAATTTAATTGTAATTTTATGATTGTATGTGTAATTATAATTACTAATTTGACCTATAACTTGTATGTGTGGTGCAAACTGTTAGTATAAGTTGGTTTTTTAGGATTCCGTAGTAAACAAGGAACCCTTATAGTTTCGTCATGTCCGTCTGTCTGTCTGTCTGTCTGTCTGTCCGCGGTCTAGCTCCAAGACTGTTAGTACTAGAAAGTTGTAATTTGGTATGGGTATACATATTAATCATGCCGACAAAGTGGTAAAACAAAATTATGAAAAAAAATTTTTTTTAGGGTGCCTCCCCTTCTCGTAAAGTGGGGATGGTTTTTTTTTTTCTATACCTTGGTGTGGGGTATCGTTGGAAAGGTCTTTTAAAAACATTGTGAGTGTGTAAAAACCATTTCTAAATTCAGAGATCCGTTTGCGAAATATTAAGCTTTAAAGTGCAAATTTTTGTTAGTCAAGTGTCCCCCCCCTGCCAGCTAAATGGTTGGTTTTAGATATGTGAAAAAATTCACGACAGTAGCTTATATAACGAATTTAAAAGGAAAACTATCACAGCTGAGTAGGCTTTACAAGTTAACGAGTAATAATCGACCAACTTAAATTTGCGGTTGTAAAAACATGTTCTCCCATACATTCTGTATGAAAGATTTTTTTTTCAACTACAAAGTTAAGTTTGTTTTTGGGATAAATTCATCCCAACTACGGAACCCTACATTGTGCGTGGTCCGACATGCACTTGGCCGGTTTTAATTAATAAATAAATATTTGGAAAATCCAAAAGTGAACGCCTCATAACGCTCATTTAAAAACAGAAAAGTTTAAACGACTTTTCATGAAGTATGCTTTGACTGCTTTTCTACCCATCAATATGAGTAAAATGTCTCACCTCGCAATCTTTCAGTACTGTCAAAGACTATTAAGGTTTGCTTTGTTGGTTGCTAGGCAACGGAAGAGGGTCGAAATTGGAAATATAATTCATTGGTTAAAATTAAACTGCTTTGAGTAAAAGAGCCATTGTCAATAGGGTTCCTCCTATGGCTGAAACGAATCTATAAAAAAAAAAAATTGTCTCAATTAATTGTTTTTTTCGTTTCTGCTGCATTGCACTCTCTAATGCTTCGCATTATGAGTCGTGCAACAAGTTATATTAGTTAATCAAACTCAAACTCAAACTCAAAGCATTTATTTCAATTAAACCATTTACAGGCACTTTTGAATTGTCAAAGAATCGGTCAGTTAGTCAGAAAGTTGAAGCTAGTTGCCCATTCCAAAACGTAGATCTCTATGGAGAAGAACGGGCAAGAAACTCCAGGGCCACTCTTTTGAATATAGATATTACAAAATTCTGGGTACATTATTCTTGTTGCTTCTATATGTGAGAACAATGTACAAAAAAATAATTAAAGCAGTTGAAAATATATGATTAAAAATAAGCCCTGGCAGATAAGAGATGACCAGTCTCAACTGACGGCGCCCGTTCACGAACATGACGCGTGGATCAGCACCATCCAGCTCAACCATTTTGTAGGGAACCGAATGATCCAACACACTCGCCACCATCAGCGAGACATTTAAGTGAGCTTGACATTCTCTCAACTGCCATGCTCTTTCAAGTCAACATACATCTTAATAACATAATAAACGGCTCCATGGTACTCACATTTACAAAAATCTAAAAATGCTTCTAAATTATACAAAACTATAGTTTGCAATGTATTTAAGAAATTAATAGAATTTTACTACCAAAAAGTAAGAAAATCATTATTATCTAATTGGAGCATTAAACAATTTACTTGGTAAAATAAAAAAATAAACATTAAGTTTGTAATGTCAAAAACAGAATTTAAAAAGGGAAAGCAACTCTTCCAAATATTAAAATTTTAACTAGTGAGCCGAAGTGGCTGTGGAGCAGGACCAGCATTAAGCCAAGCATTTTTATCTACGATATAATCATCCAACTTATAATATGCTTGTCTACATAGTGTGCGTTTAATGCATGTTTTAAATTTCTTCTCATTTAGTTGAAGAATATCGAGTGGTATTTTATTATAACATTTTACACAGTACCCCATAAAAGAAGTGTGAACTTTAGACAATCTAAAACGTGGTTGATCTAATTTGTTCCTATTTCTAGTGTTAAAATTATGCCTGTCACTTATCTTACTAAAAAGGTGTAGATTTTTTCGAACATACATAATGTTTTCATATATATACTGACAAGGTACCGTCATGATGTTAATTTTCTTGAACAGTTCCCTTAGAGATTCGCGTCTGCGGAGGTTGTAGATGGCTCTGACGGCCCTCTTTTGCAGAATAAAGACAGAATCAATATCTGCAGCCCGTCCCCACAGCAAAATACCGTAAGACATGATGCTATGAAAATAACTAAAATAGACCAGTCTCGCGGTATCCACGTCTGTTAGTTGGCGGATTTTCCAAACAGCGTAAGCGGCTGAACTTAGCCGCCCTGCAAGTGATGTTATGTGAGGACCCCACTGTAGTTTGGAGTCAAGCGTTATCCCCAGGAAAACCGTCTTTTCGACGAATTCTAGTATCTCCTTAAAGTCAAAGTCAAAGTCAAATAATTTATTTCAATTAGGCACAAAAAGGCACTTTTGAACGTCAAAAACAAAAAAATAGAATTGATTCTAGTCTTATTCAATACAACGTGACATTCACTACTTCTAACATTCGGTAACGCGAATCTTATGCATTTAGTTTTCTTCTCATTTAATACCAAATTATTTACAGTAAACCAATTATGGACCGTAAGCATAGCGTTAATAATCTGTTCATACAAAGCGAAAGGTCACTCTTTTACTCGCTGACTAAACATATAAATAAAATTGTCATTGCAGTCGGGACCGTTGTTCTGTTGTTGAAATCTAAGAGGTCCCCCTGCAATGACAATTTTATTTATCTGTTTAGTCAGCGAGTTTGGTAACTCCTTTTTTGGGCAGTCGTGCAAAAACCACATAATTTCAAATATAAGTGTGAACTTTATCTTTAATTATTCAATCAAAATTTCTTAAAAATACTTGGAAGCACAGATGGAGACTATGAACCGGATCAACACTACAATATTGTGTACAATGTGATTTACTTTTACTGTATCCGTAGGATGTGAGTGCAACAGCTACTCATGAGTAAGTGCCATAACCACAAAACTGTTGTATCTTTTCGCAAAAATATGAATAGACTTGTGTATGATCCAATGTTCGTAAACAAAATGAAATAATTTATTTGCCTAAAAATGTATATGAGGTGATACATGCAACAACATTTCTTTAACCATATCCTACCTAAACAGATGTGCAACTGCACTGTAATAAAATATTTCGTAATTATTCATTAATTGAACTATTACAAATCTTAATATTTTATTACAGTAACTAAAGTATTAGTTAGTTAGGTATTAAATACTTTTACTTTAGTTACTGTAATAAAATATTAATATTTGTAATAGTTAAATTAATGTACAATGTACGAAATATTTTATTACAGTGCAGTTGCACACCTGTTTAGGTAGTATTTTTTGTTGTATAGTTAGTTAGGTATTAAACCGTACGCAAAATACGCGCTTTGACGTGGAGTTGCGGATACCAGCACGTATTACATATTAGGTATTAAACTTAAATAAACACGTATCTTTCTCCCCAGTCTTCACCCTATTTCTGGTGCTACTGGGCGCCATGATGAGCGACGCGGGCTGCTACTGCCCCACAATCTACGACCCCGTGTATGGACCCGATGGAACCAAGTACAGCAATAGTTGCGCGTAAGACTTCATTCATTTAATTTATTTTATTAAAGTAGTAGCGACCCGCCCCTGATTCGTATGGTTTTTACGTACATCGTTACATATAGGTATAAACCTTCCGGAATAAATTGTATAAATTATGTAAAAACCGCATCAAAATCCGTTGCGCAGTTTTAAAGAACAACGCGGTCACACAGATAGACAATACGAAAACGGATTTTAATTTATAACATATTTATGTATATTGGAAGCAGAACTTCTCCGAAGTGGAGTGGACGTTTAATATTTTTTTCTGTAAACATATTTATTTTGTTTTGTCTTAATTTTCAGTATGGCCTGCGCACTGGGGGAGCAAGCAACTCAATAAATGCAACGTCAATAACACTAGCGTAGAAGAACACGATATTTTGCATTTATTTTAGCGTTTTAAACGAAGTTCTTTATTATTGTTATTGGAAACGTTTTGATTAAAAATATTTTCATATTTATTTGCCTTTCTTTTTAACCGACTTCAAAAAAAGGAGATCTCTCAATTCGACCGTATATATATATATTTATTTAATGTTAGTTCGCAGATATCTTCGTCGTTTATGAACCGATTTTGATGATTCTTTTTTGTTGGAAAGAAAATATCCCAAGGGTTACTACCCTTGGGATATTTTTTTTCACGGTACTCCGTGATAAGGAAACCAGGATCTGATGATGGCATCCCTGAGAAATCGAGGAAACTCTTCAAATATTATAGGCAAACCTATAGCGATTTGGGTATTTTTTATAGTAACTTGTGCAGTTGCTCTTGGAAAGCACCATTTGGTCTAGAGGAACTGATGATGAAGACCTCAAATAGCCATCGGAACTACTCAATAATAAGTATTTCACGGGTTGCGAGATTACTTTAATATGGTTGCAATGCAATTTATGCTCGTCACATTGCCTATGGAGAAGTGGAGCTGATGGTGAAGTACCAGGAGAACTCCTCAACGATGAACGTCCCTGCATCGGGAAAAGCAATATTTTGTAAAAGGTGATGAGCAGTTGGCATTAGGCTAATGTAACTTAGATAAATTACAAATTGACCCACTAAAAAGCGAGAAATAAAAAGGTTTTTACAAAAAAAAAAAAACGACTTTCAAAAACTACTAAAAAGTGAAAAATAACTTTTTAAGAAGTCGGTGGCAAATAACGAAAATACAAAACCAAATACACTGACTTCCGAAATTTACTTCCGGATAGGCCATAAGCTGGGTTAGGACATAGGATACTCTGAATTCCTGTGGGATATTTTCCGACATCCGCGCGGGCGAAGCCGCGGGCAAAAGCTAGTGGTTTATAATTTAAACCACAGGTATAATTAATAAAAGCAAAATTGACATAAATTAATCAAAATCCATTCAGATATTAGTGATTATGAAATAAAATATTATGTATGTTGGTATTAACGAGTACAGTTGCGTAACTAAGTAGTTTATCCAACTGTACTCGTTAGTCCATACACATAGTATTTCATATTCACAACTGCTGCCAATCAAATTGGTTATACGTTATACCTGACAGTAGGTATGTTTATTATAAACAAAAAAATACTCAAAATCTAGGCGTTGCCACAGTGGTCATAATTGTCAACGTAAACTTAGGCGTTTCTTAATCCCAATCTATAGCGCCAACTTCAGGAAAGACAGTTCCGAATAAATAAAATGATCGAAGCCTCGATATGTTTCAGCTAAACGTTTCTTATTAAATATAGGTACACTGACTTTTTCTCGCGGCTTTGTCCGCGAGGAAGTCGGAAATTAGTTCTACCTAGATACAAAGTATTTAATGCCCTAGTAACTCAGGTAATATCATATGTGAATTTTAAAGTCATTCCCTATTTTACCCCTTTAGGGATGATTCTACAAAACGCTGAAACACTTAATTTTGTATTTCTTACCATAAATTTGATTTTTTATAGATACTCCTAACTTAAGAAATGCTGGGTTTCTCATATATTATAAACTGTCATCCCCAATATCGCCCCCTTTAAGATTATTTTTGAGACAAAAAGCCTATGTTTTTCCCCAGGATGCCATCTATCTCCTCAGAAATTTTTATCGAATTCATTCAGTGGTTTAGGCGTGAAAAAGTAACAGACAGACATACAGAATTACTTTCAAATTTGTAATATTAGTATGGATGGATTAATTTATATTTGATCAAACAAACTGAACTCAGGCATTATTTTTTTAATGAGTTTATTTTTATCAAGTTAAGGGTAATCTTTATTGCATAATTTGTATTCAAATAACAATTCACCAAATAAATTGCAACGCATCCGATTCCAATTTCCTCGAGTGCAAGACCAACATACATAAAATATCGGCCCCAAATGTTGGCGCGTAACTTGGCCAACAATCTGTTGCGTCACTTTACAAACATTGGCGCTGCCTGAACGTGACTTATCGTGGATGCTTTGTATAAAAGACACTCGAACACAAGTTACTCATTAGTCGTTATCTAGTGATTTCGCAAGGACAACATGAAACTTACTTTGGGTAAGCCCTTTCCAAATAATTTATTTTAAAATGAAAATAAACAAAATCTTGAAAGGCAGCAATATTTTTTTTTTGTCGTTTGTTGCGCCACTTCTTCCTAGCTAAAACACTAGGAAGAGGTAAAGGGTGGGCGTTTTAGGGGACTGTCTTATGTCATGTTGACGTTCAAAAAGTGCTGATTCTCAGCTTACTTAGAACAAATGACTTTAAATTTTATAATGTTATTTTTTTTTATGACATGAGAAATGATTATAATAACTACTTTATAATTATATACTGTCATGGCATATTGATATTAAGATATTGTCGTAGAAATTGCACAGAAATAACATCATAACCAAAGACCGTACTGTACGCAACTTAAAATGGTCAAAATTAAAAAAAAACAAAATCTTCATCTTCAAATGATAAATACTACAAAATATTGTTTATTTGTGTTCAATGAGGGTAGGGATCCCGAAGGCTTTGCCCGTTTGTGGGACAATACATGGGACAATACGGAAAAAAATGTATTTATTATAAAAAAAAGAAAGGTAGATCAAAGTAAAACAAATTACGTAACTTAGGTACTGCTTTTTCAACGAGATATCACATTTTTGTTCCTGAAAACTTACTGTTCCAACTTGACTTCAATTCCTTAAAATATAACTTGTATTTTTTATAATGCCTGTGTATTATAAGTTTCGTTTATATATGTACATTTTTGTATTTTTAACCACTTAAATATGCAAGATCAGTAGATTATAAGTATAACACGCTATTACCTGAATATATATCGCCAAAATATGCATTCGCATAAAATCCGGTTTCTAGTTATAACACACATATCTTTGTTTCCAGTATTCACCCTATTCCTGGTGCTGATGGGTTCCATGATGACCAGCGCTGCGAATGGCTGCATCTGTCCCGCAGTCTTCGACCCCGTGTGTGGCCAGAATGGAGTCACCTATGGCAACTCCTGCCAGTAAGTTCTATCATCATCTGCCTAGCCATTTGCCAACTATGTTGGGGTCAGTTTCCAGTTTAACCGGACAGCTGAATACTAGTATTTTACATGGAGTGACTGCTAGTCTGACCTTCAAAACCCAGTTGCTGGGTAACACGATACCCCTTGGCTAAACTGGTTGTCAGACAATCGGGCTTAAACCGGGACCAACTATGTTTATTTTCTTGCCAAGTTTAATAATCTCATCATCATAATGTAAAAGAAAAAAGCAAACACAGAATAATAAAAACAAAGTACATTAAAAAAGAAACAAGTCCTGTACTAGGCCAAAAGACCCCTTTCTCAGCATGATGCTGCGACATATAAAAATAAATGTCGCATTAGCTACGCTTGTTTTCCTCGAATATGACATCAGAGTTACATACATAAATAAAATATAATACACAAACGTTTTACCAGGTATGTGATAAGTACCGTGTAACCAGTATTTCCAGGTTGCTACTGAGAATTCCCTAATGGATAAACCCAATAACACTTTTCACGAACCGAGTATTGAACATAGGACACCATGCTTGCTCAGCAGTTGCACTGCTCACGAGATCAATGACGCTATCATGTAACTTCATATTTTTATATTTAGTTTGTCTGCAGGTTGGATTTTTGAGATGGGGCAGTAAGGACACGTAACTTAACCATTGTAGCTACAGGAAAGATTTTTCATTAAAATTATGAGAATACAGTTTGTAATGTGTTCGTATGGAGTGAGAAGCCATCTCTGATGTTCAAACGCGGATACTACCAATGTTTAGTAAATAATAATAAGTAAATAATTAGTCGATGCAGTAGAGCAGTGGTGGCCGCGATTTACGAGTTGTAGGTCGTAGGTTCGAACCCAGACAGGCGCTTTTCTTTGTGTAAATTATTTCATCACCACTGCTCTCAAAACGGTGAAGGAAAACATCGCGAGGAAACCGGCCATGTCCTAGAACCGAAAATTCGAAGACATGTGACATCTACCAACCCGCATTGGGCCCGCGTGGTGGATTACGGCCCACTCCCTCTCACAGAGAGGAGGCCTGTGTCACAGCAGTGGGAACATTTATAGGCTGATGATGATGATGATGAATTAGTCGATCTCATCCTAGAATTTGTAGTAAAACCTTTAAACCGTTTAAGGTGGTTCCTCAATTCAAACGTCTGAATCGAGGCGCCACCGTAGAACTCAAGAACATGCCGATAAATATTTTTGATAATATTTAATGATTTGTAGTGTTTATTTTTAACTAGCTTTAGCCCCGCGGCTTCACCTGAGTGGATATCGGAAAATATTCCACGGTAATGTACTGCCGGGATTAAAAGTATTAGTCTAAACAAAAAAAAAGGTAAACAATGTATTTGTTCCGTAATATTATTGTTTTAATATAACTATTGGTTTACGTGGCGCAGGCCTGTATAGCTGCCAGTCGCATGATTTATTCTGATATCTTCAACAATCATCATCATATTTCAGCAAATTACACAAAACCTTAATGAATTAAAAACTAAACCTTCTTCATGAATCACTCCGTCCATTGGTGAAAACCTTATGAATATCCATTCGGGAGTTTTTGGGTTTATTGCATTTAGACAGACGCGGCGGGGGGAGTTTGTTTTATAAATGTGGTGTTATAGTAACAGTAATAGTGATAATTATTAAATCCCTTATTGCCCCTTCTCAAAAATCCACTCTGTACCTATACGTAGGTTAATTCCAAACTAGTGTACTATCTTTATGGTACGCCTTTCATCTCTACTTAGTAACTTGTTTCGAAGTTTCCAAGATGTTGTATAATTATGTTATACTCATAGAAGTTTGAGATGGTTGCGGCTTATGTGGGGTACAACACATTGTTGAGCAACACATACCTTAAAGAAACACAAACACATACTAATTACAACGACACATTGTCAAAGTTTCGGATAGCAAACAAAGAGAATAATTGTTTCAAGAGATTAAAGGCTAAACGACTCATTTAGTACGTCACTTGAGTACATTTTGTATGAACCATTGCACACTAAAGGCTAGCCAATGCGGTGCGCTCTCCGCTCGATGCGGCTGTAATGACTGCACCGAAAATGTGCTGTAGCTGTTTAAAAAAATGCTGGTTTATGTTAATGTTGTGAATGATTTAAAGTAATTAGTAATTATAGTTTAAACATAAAATATGTTTCTCCTTTCTTTCACTCCATCCAAAGATTGTCTGTGAGAGATTCTTGTGCGATAAGACCACCCGTTGTACACTAGTTTTAAATAATTTTTTTTCCTTTTTATAGCCAACTTCCGAAATTAAAGTTATTTTTCACTTTGTAGTGCTTTTTTTTGGAAATCGGTTTTTTTATTTTTTATGCGGTGTTCGACAAAATTTTATAAAATACAAATATTATTAATTGTACCGTTCTCTTTATTTTCAGGATGGCCTGTGCAGGAGTTAAGCTTCGGCACAAAGGACAATGTGGAAGCGCCCTATCATAGAAATACTTGATAAACACGATATCTTGCATTTATCTCAACATTTCGACTGAATCTCCTATAAGTATTACCAAAATTAAAATTATTGCCATAATCGATTTGTGTTTTTTATTTAACATAAAAATGTAAAGCAAGCGAAAGTGAGTTCGAAAATGTTTGCACCCCCTGCGAAATGTCGGTGTAGACATACCTCAGTCTAATCCTTCGTGAAAACATGTGTGATATTGTGTGTGTAAAAAGAATATTGGCAGTGTAGTGGAAAGATGAATATGATGGCGCAGTAAGTGGCGCCGCCACATTTGTAACGAAGTTACTGGAATCACCAAACATAAGAGTGACACTTACTGTAGCGGAGCGTCGCATCGATGGTTGCGTGGCGGCTGTCTTCTGATGACAGAGATGATGTCAGGTCGCTGTCGTACCACGTTCACGACGAACTGCTAATACGAGGACCACTTCTGGTAAAGGCTATTCTGCGTAAATACCTTGTTCTACTATACATGCGGCATACGGTGACGTGAATAAACCGTGTGCAAGAACCTTTAGAGCCAGAGGTATTGAGTTACACCATTGCTCTATTATAAACCTGAACCACAAGCAAAAGGTAATTTAGCTCAGTTGAAGGGATTAATAGAAATACTAGCAGCGTAACTAATGGTAACATGTAACAAATGCCTGTAGAGTAATTAATTAATAGTGCGGTGTAACAGCAAGTCTTAGACGGCGGTAATTAGTAGCAGGATCTATTAATCAGTGACCGATATTGGAGGCGCACTGTAATTAATTATTGTTTAGGTACCATATCGGGTTATGTCAGGAAATTGACAGTTGTGACAACTTGTTTTGATTAATTTATTTTTTTGCTAATTTTAATTTGACTCTGATTTTCATTTGTTTTTTTATTGTAATAAAAATTCCTTTTAATGTTTGCATGCCTTATTGGTAGATTGTACAGGGATCTCAACATTTTGTGAACACCTTCATTTATGTACCTACTCTCAAAGCGAATAAATGATTATGATTATGATTATGATTATGAAAGTAACATTTTTGTAAGAAAATTGTATTTTTGTTTAAAAAATCAGAATCACAACCACTATGTGTATATCTGGTAACATTTACTCCGAAATTACTAGTGGAAAAGATTTTCGTATTATGTATTTATTATTCATTTATTTAACAGACAACTAAATCCAATTACAAAAACATTATATACCTATGATTATGATCTCTTTGATGATTTGTTGTTTGGTATTGATTGAACCGATTTTAATAGTTGATAAAGCATCTAATTAAGATCATTATAGGTAACAGTTTAATGATAATCACCATTGAGATTAAACTAGGTATTTTCTCGGGGATTCTTTTTAGTTTTAAATGGAATAAAAAAGTAAAACGTGTATTTTATTTTTCTTCAAACCAGAACATCTTTTTAATAATAATAAAAGACTTTATTCCAGACCATGGGTCCATTTTGTTAGTAACAATGTTCTTATGGACTAGTGTTAGTAATACTTAAAACTACCGACAGCAAAAACATAAAAAAGAAAGTTAACTCAATCACTACTGCGCCATTCCATGACAAATGGCGCAGCAATGATTGATGTAACCACAGTCCAACCGACTAGCGATCATGCTAATGATGCTGTTGGTGCTGCCACGTACTCTACGCACCAGGGATGCGCACCTTTTACGCATCGTAGCGTAAAAGCAGTCTACGCGACGTTCAGCAAATGCACTACAGAATCGCCGCAGCACCATCAGCACCCTGAAAGCATTATTAAATTGGACTCGGAGGGCACTGTAAGACTTTTGAGTATAGTCGGCCCACAGGCTGCACGTGTAAAATGATGTACAATAAGACCTAAAAAGTGTAATTTTGACTTCTGTCGAACAACGTGCAAACCTGCGAGCTATCATGTTCGCCCGCACTGCCAGCGCCCTCCGTTCCCTCTCGATGTCATCACAAAAAACAACAAAACAAAATACAAAACAACAAAACACAACACACAAAACAAAACAAAATACATACAAAACAAAACACACAAACAAAATACATACAAAATACAAAATATACAAAATATTTGTTCCGCCATCTGTAACACAGTAGCAATCACCGCGCTTATCGTGCCGTTAATTTTTCGACCGTTCACTGATCACACGGAGAGATAAGCTGAGCGGTTCATTTGTTTGCCAGCCACGCATCCGCGTGTAGCGTGGTCGGGGGTCGCAGTGGAGCGGCACCTTTATAATCAAAATGTACTGTCTATGTCCAGTGCTGGACAACATATGCAGCAGCAGATAAATGAGAATGTTCCTATCGTAATCACTTGCTATTACCACTGTCTGGCGTTTGACAAATGTCCGTAAAGTAATTAACAGCACAGTGATAACAAATTGTGGTCATTATCAGATGTCGGTTCTATCAATCAATGTACGATAGTTGGAACATACGGGAGAATAGATGGAGCGGCACTGAGCGGAGGCAAGTTTAGGTGGATGACGGTAAATTGCGGCAATTAAGAATCGTCGGAGTTTAAATTGTATTGGTGAGTTACGGTTTAAACATACGAGGTGCGAGTTGGAGCGGGCCGGAAACGATTATGTTTAATTGGTGGAGTTTAGATGTGATTATGAGAAACAAATACCTACTTGTAACCATGCCTAAACTAACTAACTAATAGGACTACGACTCCTCGGGGGACGCTGGATCGCTCTAACGTTAATTTATACGTACATCCGTGGTGGGGCGACCTAGACTGCCAGGCACTTCTTCTCTTGCAACTGAGCGGTGGGCAGGTTGCGGATAGCCCAACTCCGGCCGGACCGACCGCTGACGGTTACATTAACCATTAGTGGGCAATCCCGCTTCTGGAGCATCTTCTTAAGAGATCCCGGACAAGAGAAGTTCCCGAAAGCCAAATCCCAGGCTTAGGGTAACCCATATACCCCTTCCTATATACCCATTACCAAACCAAGCCATCCCTCCCTATCCATACCTATCCCGTCGATCCTAAATCGCTAGGCCAACTCCCAGGCCTAAGGTGACCCCCAAAGAACACACACAGTCCATCCACCAAACGCCTTCCCTCCTATCCGATTATCCCGTCGGTCCCAGAAGAAGGATAACCTCGATTCCAAAAACACCCACCCCAACACCATGAACATGCAGAATTGTGGAGAAACTACCCAGGTGGGTCCCGGCCAAGTCGAGGAATCCCACACCGCTTCAGCAGTTAGCCCCCATCGTATTATGGGGGGGGGCCTCAAACTGAGAACTTTGATGCCGCGCTTTTTAGCGCGGCCGGCTGCTGACTTAGCGCCCACAATACAGGCTGCGACAACACGCCTATATACCCAACCTCAGCTGCACCAACGCGCCGACATCCACTACACGGGCTATACCTCCCACGAGCCTCTGGCAACAGAGTATCGTCCGGAACAACATAACGTCGCTCGACTTCCAATACCGCAAATGTGATTTTTTTTACGAAAATCAGATTTTTGTTTTATTTCATTCTACACGGTCAAATGCTGTATTGGATGGTTTATTCTGGTGCAGTCAAAAAGTTTCTGATAATGTAATAATAGGTGACTAAGTTTTTGTTCTGGATAATAAATCATCAAGGTCGGAATTATAACATTATGTTACGGGATATCGTGTATGTAACTTCATAAATACTTGAAAAAAAAACTGGAAAAAATTGAGGTGATGTATTTTGACCTATACCTACATAAAGAATATGGATTAACAACAAAACCGCCGCAATAGCACTACGCGTTTATTCTGGGGGGCGGCGATTTAAAAGATTAGATTATTTATATCAGGTTTGGGGTTCATCATAATCAGCTTATAATGTTCCCACTGCTGGGACACATGCCTCCTCTCCATGAGAGGGATGGGCTGTAATCCACCACGCGGGTTGGTAGATGTCACATGTCTTCGAATTTTTTGGTTCTAGTACATGCCGGTTTCCTCACGATGTTTTCCTTCACCGTTTTGAGAGTAACATAACATCACGCCTTGTTTCCCCGAAGGGTTGGGCAGAGGTGTCCCTGTAGCAGGTACACCCACATTTCGCCAGTTATGTTTAAGTTTTGAGAGTAGTGGTGATGAAATTAAATACACAAAGTAAAGCGCCTGCCTGGGTTTGAACCGACGACCTACAACTCGTAATTGTTTGAGGTTAAAGTGATCTAAATAATCTTTTTATTTGTATCTACATATATTATTATATATATTTATATATAAAATGGTAAACTGACTGACTGGGTGATATATCAACACACAGCCCAAACCGCTGGTCCTAGGGACATGAAACTTGGAGCGTGTGTTTTTTGTGAAGAGTAAATATCCACTAAGAAAGGATTTTTGGGAATTCCACCCCTAAAACAGGGGACGGAAATTTGTATGAAAGTCCGTCAGATTTGAAGTAATTTTCGAAGGGAAATCACTAAATTTACTATCTAGGCTTATGGTTGGAAGCTAACGCAACGGTGTTGTTAGAATTTCAACCCTTAAGGGGGTGAAAAGGGGGATGAAATTTTGTTTTTAATTAAGGTATTTATTTTTTAAATTAAAATTACTAATATTTTGACTTATGGTTGGAAACTAACACAACGTAAATCGTGTTTTTTATTTTATTTCAACCCAAAAGCGTCTGAAAAAGGCGATGAAGTTTTGTATTGAAGTTGTTCATTCGCTAAATTTTGTATTCAAGTAAAAATAATATAAATACACGTGTACTGTTTCTAACTTTACAGTATTTTATATGGAGCGACTGCCTATCTGATCTCCACAACGCAGTTACTGGGTAATACGATACCCTTGGTAAGAATGGTTGTCAGTCTTTCGGCTTCTGACGACCCGTAACGACTGTCAAAGATCCACGAATAATAATATGAATCTAAATGCCTTTCTTAAAATACCAATTGTTCATTTTACTATTAATATCACCACTATTTTGTAATAACTGCTCTTGCCGCCATTGAACACAATACCGTACCGTACCGTATAAAATACAGGCGGGCACACCCATGGGCGGCATTGTATAACTGTTTTTTTTTTAAAACGGATAAGTTTGAGTAGGACTTGCGCCCTGGGGGTTCCGTCTCAAAGCTGTGCTTGCTCGGCTGCCCGAATTTCCAAATCTGGATTGAAGGACAAACTTAACTTTTCAATTGAAAAAGAACTTTTAATAGAGTAATGAAATACAGACTAAATGTTACTTCAAGACACAGCCTATGAATTTTTGATCCCAGATTGAAGAAAAAACTTAACTTTGCAGTTCATTTATATTATATAACTATAAATGACCAATTTTCGGATTTTCCTCTTTACTTGACCTTACTATTTATTTTCCTCTGTACTTCTCGCCAAACAACATGCTGCTGGGCCAATGGAAAGTACCAAATAGACTGGTTTATTTGCGAGTGTCAAAATATGCGGCATAAATGGCCGTATTTTGACCGTTTTTATGGTTCCGTAGACAAGGAACCCTTATAGTTTCGTCATGTCCGTCTGTCTGTCTGTCTGTCCGCGGTCTAGCTCCGAGACCCTTTGAACTAGAAAGCTGTAATTTGGCATAGGTATACATATTAATTACGTTGACAAAGTGGTAAAACAAAATTAAGAAAAAAATTTTTTTTTAGGGTACCTACCTCTCCTACACGTAAAGTTGTGACTTTTTTTTTTTTTAACTCATGGTGTGGTGTCATTGGAAAGTTCCTTTAAAAACATTGTGAGCTTGAACAAATCATTTTTGGATTCAAGGATCCGTTTGCGAAATATTAAGAATTAAAGTGCAAATTTTTGTTAGAGTCAAGTGTGTCTCCCCCCCCCCCCCCTGCCAGCTAAATGGTTGGTTTTGGATGTGTGAAAAAAGTCACAGCAGTAGTTTATATAACAAAATTAAAAGGAAAACTATCACAGCTAAGTAGGCTCTACAAGTTAACGAGTAATAATCGACCAACTTAACTTTGCAGTTGCAAAAACATGTTTTCCCATACATTCCGTATGGGGGAACATATTTTTCAACTACAAAGTTAAGTTTGTTTTTGGGATAAATTCATCCCAACTACGGAACCCTTCATTGTGCGTGGTCCGACACGCACTTAGCCGGTTTTTTATTAAGGGTTCCAAACCAAAATGGTAAAAAGGAACCTTTAAGGTGCGACTCAGTCTGTCTGTCTGTCTGTCACAGCTCGATATCTCAAGGACTATTAATGCTATCAACCTGAAATTTGGAATAGTTTCAGATGACATTTGCCCAACTATTTTGCAATTAAGAAATAACTAAAAATACTTATATATTTTTACAACAGGGACTGAACGGGGGTCTTAAAAATTCGAAGTGGGACTATTTCATGTGGGGTATCATAAGAAAGAGCGCTATTTGCACATTCTAAAAACATTTTTTTTAGGCCGCATTGTTTTCGAGGTGCGCCAGTCCGACTCGCTCTTGACCGGCGTTTTTATTGCGTTGACTTGGAAGTTACAGCTCCAAGAGACCGTAGATCTAAGTTTTTGATATCTATTTCAATTTTTCTTTCTTCTTTCTTTCTGACAGACAACGAAGTCATCCTTTAAGGGTTTCAATTTTTAATTTTGACGTATGGAACCCTAAAACAGATTTATTATCTGCCTGTTACCTTTCATGCCGTTAAGTATGGGCCATGTCCTGGGTTAGGACATAGGATACTCTGAATCCCGGTAGCACGTTCTTGTGGGATATTTTCCGACATCTACGTGGGCGAAGCCGCGGGCAAAAGCTAGTTTTTACATAAAAAAAACTCTGAATCACGTTATAAAAAAAAAACATGTTATGTCCCAAAATCACAAAGTTTCGGGAAAAGTGGAAAGTAGCCTTTGCTCTGCAGTGGGACGGAATGGGTATGGAATTAAAAAAAATCTGTTGTCCCATACATTTTGACCTTGTAGGTATTACATTTTTGTATTAAGCAGCAATTTTTTACGAAAAGTTGCTACGCCGCGGGACTAGAATCGTGGTTTTGCGAAATTCATGGTAACAGTTCACCCATTGATGACCCTTACACCGTGCAGGTCATTTTGATATTATATAACTGTCGAATGTAATTCATAGCGTACAAGTAATCCCGTGTGATTAGTGCTTTTATGACGTGTCAATATTAAGATGTAAATAAAAAAAACACTATCTTTGTTTTACCCAGGCATCATCCCTATTGTCAAGGAGTCGGTTAATTAATCAGAAAGATGAAACTAAATGCCCGTTCCAAAACGTGAGGGAACAGAGCCTGCGAGGAATTTGAAAAATAGGTTTTTGCAGAAACTATTGCCGTCGTCTAACCTCAAATCTGCCCCTGTAGAGTGCGGTATACAGCTGGAGCTCAGACCGATTATGTCACAAAATTTTTGACGAGATCAACGTTTCATTTTCCTTTTTTTTCTCCTCAAAAACTGAGCCGATTCAATTATTTTTACATTAAAATTTTAAGAAAGAGTATGTCTATGTTACTATCATTTTCTTTTATGTTAAAAACTTTTCGAATTTGTCTGGTAGTCCTCTAATCACGGCGGTAAAAATGGAGGATTTCTGTAATTTTTGGAGGGTCATATTTTCTTTACCAATTATTTTCTGAAAAAAATGAAGTAACAGGAACGTGTCTACAGCTGACCTTGATTTAATGAAATAAAAATTATTGCTCTATCTGGTCACTTTACCTACATTGGCTAGCGCTAATGTCACAACAAAGCAATGTGCAATGGGACAAAGCATCCACGATTAGTCACGTTCAGGTAGCTCTGGACGTGACTTATCGTGGATGCCTTGTATACATATAAGACACTCGAACACAAGTTATTCATTAGTCGTGATCGAGTGCTTTCGCAAGGACAACATGAAACTTACTTTGGGTAAGTCTTTTCAAAATCATCTTTCATTTTAAAATGAAAATATACAAAATGTCCCTGTTATAGCAACATTTTTAACTTTTTTGTCGTTTGTTGCGCCACTTCTTCTTAGCTAAAACACTAGGAAAAGGTAAAGGGCGGGCGTTTTAGGGGACTGCCTTAAGTCATTTTGACGTTCAAAAAGTGCTGATCCTCAGTTTACTTGGAATAAATTACTTTTAATGTTATACGTTGTTTTGTATGATACGAAAAATTATCAAAATCTCATATATCTATAAAAGGAAAGGGTGACCGACTGACTGACTGACTGATCTATCAACGCACAGCCCAAACCACTGAACGGATTGGGCTGTAATTCGGCCTTTAAGGGGGCGAAAAGAGGGGATTTTGTTTGTATGAAAAATCTTATTCCTGAGTTAATAAACTTGAAACTTGGCACATTTTTTGTTTTTCTAAACTACCCCCTAAAAGAGGATTGGGGTGTCAAAGTGTGTATGGAAGAATTTTAAAGCGCAGTCTGATTAATTCGAAACTCAGTATTTATAGTTAAGACTGAAAACAATTAAAAACGTATATCAGGGTTTTTTGAAAATCTACCTGGGGTGAAAAGGGGTATTAATTTTTACAGGGGCGGATTTTATTGTGTAGCTTGATTAACTTGAAAATTAGTATAACTATAAGTCAAACAATGCAAAAGTCACAATAGACTTTTCAAAAATTATTATCATTCTATTTGCAATGGGGGATGAGCAATATTGCATTATGTTCGTATTTTTCTATAGTTTACCGCAAATTAAAAAAGACTAGCCAAAAGGTTAGAATATTGCAGACAGTTACAGATTAAACCTTTCAAAAGATTTTCATCACGATATACCTATACGGAACTAAGCAGTCAGTATACATATACAGGGTGGATTTTGAGATGGGGCAATAAGGGCAGGTACCTTAACCGTTGTCGCTACAAGAAAACGGTCTTAGGAGACTGTCCTTAACTTTTGAAACATTTTGATCAGCATTCACAGATTTTTAAAAAATTGTACAATTGACAGGGGATGAAAGTTTGTATGGGAAATCCAGTATTTCTTAAGTTAGGGATATGAAAATTAAAATTTATGCTTTTGGTAATAAATAAAGAATTACACGTTACAGCGTTTTTGTAAAATCATCCCCCAAAGGGATTAAATAGGGGATGATTAAAATTCTATTTTTTTGGTCTTCCTTTCAAGAGATTTAAGGGATTGGAAACATAGTCCTAAGTCCGTATCTTGAATTAACATTTAGTCTTTATTACATTAAAATCGGGCCACTCAGCCAAAAGTTATTACAATTTAAAGTAAGAAACTAACCTTTCTCACATGTAGGTGGTGGTCAATGTAGCATGTAGGTATTAACACTTATTTAGGACAATTTAAAGAAATGTTTCTTCATTATTTAAGAAGAGTAAATTAAAAGTTACTGTTAAAGGTCTAAATGGGTAACAAATGGAATAAGGACAGCCAGCAAAGTAAAACGTTCCCTTAATACCATAGAGAAAACACCATGTGACAAATCAGTTCTAGAATATCGAAACAAGTATGACAGAATTTATAGAAAAGTAGTAAGTTGTGCAAAAAGGAATGATGTCAGAAAACAAATAGAAATGGCATCTGATTCTAGTAGAATGATATGGCAAATAGTAAACAGACAACGCAATGTAACTAAAAACCTTGAAAACGAACAAATTATAATTAAGATTGACACATTAGCAATGAAATATCTAACTGAAAGTGTTAGCAGAGTAGATTCTAACAAGACTTTTGACGCAGTCACACCCTTAGAAATTTTTAATATGGTTAAAAATATGCCCAATAAATCCACTGCTGGTTATGACGAAATTCCCCTGACTATTGTTAAAGATAATATTGACCTAGTGGCAACTCCATTAGCATCGTTTTATAATGAGTGTATCGAGTCAGGCCTATTGCCTGATCAGTTTAAAATCGCTCGTGTGCTTCCAATTTTTAAGAAAGGTTCAAAAACAGATCCCGCTAACTACTGACCGATTTCCTTATTGCCTGTATTATCAAAGATCTTCGAAAAAATAATGAAGAATAGGCTCATGAGGCACCAGAAAATTCACAGGATATTAAATAGTCAACAACTCGGATACCAAAAAATCATTAAGAACTACCGATGCTATTGAGGCGTTAATTGACGAGGTTGTCTGTAATTTGAATGATAAGCACAAAGTGGCAGGTATTTTTCTGGACCTTAGTTCTGCCTTTGATACAGTGGACCATCAAATTTTTCTGGCCAAGTTGGTACATTATGGCATACGGGAAAATGTATTGAAACTATTCAGCTCCTATTTGCATAATTGACGTCAGGACATAGAGATTAAGTCAGTTGTGGATGGAGAAGAAAAAAAATATAATCAAATCAAATGAAAATCAAATCATTTATTTATTTGCAAACATGGGTAAGAGATACATAGATATTTTTCGTTATAGTAAAGTTCTTCATATTTTACCATTATATGGGTATGCAAATAGTGTAACAAAATTTAAAACTATCAATAAAATGTCAACTAAATTCAATAAATCACATTAAAAAAAGTAAAAAAATAATTTAAAATAAATCGATAATAACTGAATGAAATACTAATAATACAACCAACATTTAGTTTTAGAATAATCAATATTTAAGTTCAAAATAATAAATAACTAATAATTTTCCTAACATCGTAAATCAGATGTAACAGGCCTAGCATCTTTCATTTAAATATTCATAAATATAATAATAGCATTTCACAACTAAAAATTTGTGTGTTTTGGTTTTAAATAGATCTATAAATCGAAAATAATCACTGTAACTCGAGGTGTCCCTCAGGGCTCAGTTCTGAGCCCAATTTTTTTCATCCTGTTACTAAATGATCTGATTGAGTATATTAAGACGATTGGCTGACAC
This sequence comes from Agrochola litura, assembly GCA_949152395.1. Classification (NCBI taxonomy): domain Eukaryota; kingdom Metazoa; phylum Arthropoda; class Insecta; order Lepidoptera; family Noctuidae; genus Agrochola; species Agrochola litura. The sequence goes on from OX424501.1 coordinate 25,180,990, forward strand.
AAGACTAATTATTTTTGCTGATGACACTAATGCAATAGTTTCTACAGACAGTATAAGTAGTTTACAATCCAAGATTAATGCTGCCTTAAAAGCTTTTGAAAACTGGTTTGGTACAAATAATTTAAAACTTAATGTAAATAAAACAAAATAATGCTAGTCTTAAGGTTGTGTCTTGTGGTAACAATGTCGAAATAGTAGAAAATATTAAATTCCTAGGTGTCAATAATTTCTAGGAAGGTTGAAATATTGTATATAAAGAAGTCTGTTAGTTCTGCATGCTATGCAATCAGAAGCCTAAGGGATGTACTCACTTTGGCCCAACTTAGGATAGTATACTATGCTTTGGTTGAGTCAAGGCTCAGATATAGTATTGAGTTTTGGGGCAACAGCTACAAATACAATGTCCACTCGGCATTTGTAATTCAAAAAAGAGCCTTAAGGATGATGTTCCGTATAAAACAGACTGAATCGTGTAGGAACCACTTCATCAGACTTAACATTTTAACAGTGCCATGTCTCTAAATTTTAGTGTTGTTCACCAACTTTGTTAAGAACTTGCACGAGACCGATGAGAAAAGACAAGCTAGAGATAGTACTCGTAGGAAAGACTTACTTTCCACAATCCAACCGAAATTGAACGTGTTTCATAACAATCCCAGAGTTTAATCTGTTTTTTTATATAACAAGTTGCCAATGGACTTCAAAAGCATTTACAGCATTAACAAATTAAATACCATTCGCATAAAATCCGGTTTCTAGTCATAACACACATATATTTGTTTCCAGTATTCACCCTATTCCTGGTGCTGATGGGTTCCATGATGACCAGCGCTGCGAATGGCTGCATCTGTCCCGCAGTCTACGACCCCGTGTGTGGCCAGAATGGAGTCACCTACAGCAACTCCTGCCAGTAAGTTCTATCATCATCTGCCTAGCCATTTGCCAACTATGTTGGGGTCAGCTTCCAGTTTAACCGGACAGCTGAATACTAGTATTTTAAATGGAGCGACTGCTAGTCTGACCTCCAGAACCCAATTACCCCTTGGCTAAACTGGTTGTCAAACAATAGGGTTTAAGTCGAGACCTTAACGTAGAAGAAAGAGAGAAAAAGAATTTGGAACTCGTACAGAAAGAACACAAAAATAATTAATATGATGCAAACATAGAATAATAAAAACAAAAGTGCATAAAACAAAACAAGTCCTGTACTAGGCCAAAAGACCCCTTTCTCAGCATGATGCTGCAATATTTAAAAATTAATGTCGCATTAGCCACCATGTTTTCCTTGAATATGACATCAGAGTTACATGCATAAATAAAATATAGTACCGAACATTTTACCAGGTATGTGATAAGTACCGTGTAACCGGTATTTCCAGGTTGCTACTGCGATTTCCATAATGGATAAACCCAATAACACTTTTCCGAACCGGTAATCGAACATAGGACACCATGCTTGCTCAGCAGTTGCACTGATCACGAGATCAATGACGCTATCATGTAACTTCATATTTTTATATTTAGTTTGTCTGCAGGTTGGATTTTTGAGATGGGGCAGTAAGGACACGTAACTTAACCATTGTAGCTACAGGAAGATTTTTCATAATATGAGAATGCAGTTCGTAATGTGTTCGTATGGAGTGAGGAGCCATCTCTGATATTCAAACGCGGATACTACCAATATCAATCTCATCCTAGAATTTGTTTTTTAAAACCTTTAAACCGTTTAAGGTGATTCCTCAATTCAAACGTCTGAATCGAGGCGCCCGCGCCACCGTAGAACTCAACAACATGCCGATAAATATTATTTGTAACTAGGGTTAGCCCCGCGGCTTCACCTGAGTGGATGTCAGAAAATAATCCACAGTAACGTACTACCGGGATTTAAAGTATCCTAAGTGTTAGTCCGAACAAAAAAAAAGGTACACAATGTATTTATTCCGTAACATTATTGTTTACACATAACTCTATTGGTTGACGTGGTGCAGGCCTGTATAGCTGCCAGTCGCATGATTCATTCCGACATATTCAACTTTCATCGTCATATTTCAGCCAATTTACACAAAACCTTAATGAGTAAAACACCTAAACCGTCCTCATGAATCACTCCGTCCATTTGGTGAAAACCGTATGAATATCCGTTCTGGAGTTTTTGAGTTTATTGCGTTCAGACCTGACAGACAGACGCAGAGGGGCGGGCACTTTATTTTATAAAATGTAGTGACATAGTGATAATTTGCCGTTCCAAAAAATCCACTCTGTACCTATACGTAGGTTAATTCCAAACTAGTGTAATATCTGCATGGTACGCCTTTCATCTCTACTCAGTAACTTGTTTCGAAGTTTCCAAGATGTTGTATAATTATGTTATGCTCATAGAAATTTGAGATGGTTGCGGCTTATGTGGGGTACAACACATTGTTGAGCAACACATACCTTAAAGAAACACAAACACATACTAATTACAACGACACATCGTCAAAGTTACGGAGAGCAAACAAAGAGAATAATTATTTCAAGTTATTAAAGGCTAAACGACTCATTTAGTACGTCACTTTAGTACATTTTGTATGAACCATCGCACACTAAAAGCTAGCCAATGTGGTGCGCTCTCCGCTCGATGCGGCTGTAATGACTGCGCCGAAAATGCGCTGTAGCTGTGTTAAAAAAATGCCGGTTTATGTTAACGTAGTGAATGATTTAAAGTAGCTAAAGTTTGTTTACACCGACTGAGCCTTTTAGTTCTGAAAGCCTAACATAGCACTTGTAGCAGTTACCGATTAGTAATTATAGTATAAACATAAAATGTGTCTCTCCTTTCTTTCACGCCATCCAAAGGTTGTCTGTAAGAGATTCTTGTGCGATAAGACCACCCGTTGTACACTAGTTTTAAATAATTTTTTGTCCTTTTTTAACCTTTCCTTTCCCTTTTTTGACAAAAAGGAGGAGGTTCTATGTTCATAGCGTTTTTTTTTGAAAGGGTATGCTTCCGAGGTGGTCCCATATAAATTTTATTAACTTTGCTTGGACAGTTTTTGAGTTAGCTTCAATAATACGTATTTTTTCCAACTTAATATGTGGATGATATGATAACTTCCTGTCACTGTTATTTACATAGCAGGTAGTGTTATTCGAATATGTGTGGGGTAGGTACCACAGCTAAAAAGTGAAAAATAAAAACTTTTTTACAAAAAAAAAAAAAAAACAACCGACTTCCAAAGGAAGTTTTTATTTTGTTTATGCGGTGTTGGACAAAGTGTCAAAAAAATAAAATAAGTATGAATTGTACCGTTCTCTTTATTTTCAGGATGGCCTGTGCAGGAGTTAAGCTTCGGCACAAAGGACCATGTGGAAGCGCCCTATCATAGAAATACTTGATAAACACGATATCTTGCATTTATCTCAACGTTTTGATTGAATCTCCTATAGGTAAATATTACCAAAATTAAAATTATTGCCATAATCGATTTGTGTTTTTTTATTTACCTACCTAAATGTAGTTAATACCGAAGGCTGTTTTGATGAAACCAGATATGAAACTTGTACAAAGTAAAAAATGCTGGCACATTAGCGAAACTAGTCCGTCAAAGATCTAAGAATGACAGTCGGGATCAACGGCAAACTGTTTTTTATTGCGCATTAACCAACACTACCCACACTACGCCCACAGTAGTTAAAATATCGCTAATAATAACGAAAGTAACATACCCGTCTCTGACATATTTATTTTAATTTTAATAGTCGATAAAGCATTTAATTAAAATCATTATCGGTAACATTTTAATGATAATCACCATTGAGATTAAACTAGGTACTTTCTCGGGGATTCTTTTTAGTTTAATGGAATAAAAAAAGTAAAAAGTGTTTCTATTTTCCTTGGAACCAGAACATCTTTTTGTATACCATATACAATATTTGTTCCGCCATCTGTGTAGCACAGTAGCAATCACAGCGAGCTTATCGTGCTGTTCATTTTTCGACCGTTCACTGATCACACGAAGAGATAAGCTGAGGGGTTAATTTGTTTGCCAGCCACGCATCCGTGTGTAGCGTGGTCGTGAGTCGCAATGGAATATCCTGTCAACATTTTCATACAAAACGAAGCTTAGTACACTGCGTAGCTTAGTCGTGGGCTGTGGAGCGGCACCTTTACAATCAAAATATACTGTCTGTGTCCAGTGCTGGACAACATATGTATCAGCAGATAAATGAGAATGTTCCTATCCTAATCACTTGCTATTACCACTGTCTGGCGTTTGACAAATGTCCGTAAAGTAATTAACAGCACAGTGATAACAAATTGTGGTCATTATCAGATGTCGGTTCTATCAATCAATGTACGATAGTTGGAACATACGGGAGAATAGATGGAGCGGCACTGAGCGGAGGCAAGTTTAGGTGGATAACGGTAAAGTGCGGCAATTAAGCATCGTCGGAGTTTAAATTGTATGGTGAGTTACGGTTTAAACATACGAGGTGCGAGTTGGAGCGGGCCGGAAACGATTATGTTTAATTGGTGGAGTTTAGATGTGATTATGAGAAACAAATACCTACTTGTAACCATGCCTAAACTAAAGGACTACGACTCCTCGAGGGACGCTGGATCGCTCCAACGCTAATTTATACGTACATCCGTGGTGGGGCGACCCAGACTGCCAGGCACTTCTTCTCTTGCAACTGAGCGGGTGGGCAGGTTGCGGATAGCCCAACTCCGGCTGCGGGACCGACCGCTGACGGTTACATTAACCATTAGTGGGCGATCCCGCATCTGAAGCTTCTTCTTAAGAGATCCCGGACAAGAGAAGTTCCCGAAAGCCAAATCCCAGGCTTAGGATAACCCATATACCCCTTCCTATGTACCCATTACCAAACCAAGCCATCCCTCCCTATCCATACCTATCCCGTTGATCCTAAATCCCTAGGCCAACTCCCAAGCTTAGGGTGACCCCCAAAGAACCCACATTCTCCATCCACCAAACGCCTTCCCTCCTATCCCTTTATCCCGTCGGTCCCAGAAGAAGGATAACCTCGATTCCAAAAACGCCCACCCCAACACCATGAACATGCAGAATTGTGAAGAAACTACCCAGGTCAAGGTCCCGGCCAAGTCGGGGAATCCCATACCGCTCCAGCGGTTAGCCCCCATCGTATTATGGGGGGGGAGGCTCAAACTGCTCCAAGGAAACTTTGATGCCGCGCTTCTTAGCGCGGCCGGCTGCTGACTTAGCGCCTACAATACAGGCTGCGACTAACGCACCCATATACCCAACCTCGACTGCACCAACGCGCCAATATCCACTACACGAGCTATACCTCCCACGAGCCTCTGGCAACAGTATCGTCCAGAACAACATAACGTCGCTCGGCATCTAATACCGCGAATGTGATTTTTTTTACGAAATCATTCTACACGTTCAAATACGTGATCCTGCAATTAAAAATGATATTCGTAAAAAATTTCATTTTCGCGGTATTGGATGGTTTATTCTGGTGCAGTCAAAAAGTTTCTGATAATGTTATAGGTGATTGTTGTAAATTAAATCATTTTATTAAATAAGAGCCAAAGCAGTAAACGTCGTGTTTTTCTTTTATATTTTTATGACATACAAAGAGAACACAATGACAATACAGAAATTAGATTATTAAGAGTACAAAATACAAACAACTATTTAATACATACTTTGAGTATTTACTACATACCCCCACTTAATCGAAATAATCTAAGATCTATAAGCGACACATTTAGATTTAAAGAAACCTATAATTAACTAAATCCCATTAACACATCTTAAATGTGGTACCTACACGTCCTAGGGCTTTTGTCAAAATGTCAGCGTTCATATCATGCGTTTCAATGTACTGTAAGTCTACAATATTCTTAGATACAATCTCTCTAATATAATGATGTTTTGTATCTATGTACTTAGTCCTATTATGGTGAATAGGGTTTGACGCCAGCTTTTGCGCCCCTTGACAATCGTATAAATAATAACTTGTCCTACCTTGCTACTAATTTCTTTCAAGAGTCTGCGCAAAAAGACAACTTCTCTGGTTACGGCACTCAGTGACATATACTCAGCCTTGGTTGAAGATAATGCAACCGTTGGCTGTTTCATTGACTCCCATAAAATTGGTTCTCCAGCCAGTTTCACAAAATAGCTTGTATACGAACGGTGGTCAATTGTGCAGCTAGCCCAATCGGCACCAGCGTATGCAGAGATATATTCACCAGTCTTCATGTTTACAATTGAATAATCTATAGTACCCTTAGGATACTGAAGTACACGCTTCGCTGCTGTCCACTGCGTTTTGTCATAAGTCGTATTAAACTAACTCAAGTAATTGGTCGCAAACGCTATATCTGGCCTTGTATTAATAGCGAGATACATCAAGCAGCCAATCAAGTTCTGATAAGGATAATCAGGTTTTTCACCAATTCCAGGTTGCTCGCCAATCGACGGCGCGTTGTGTTCCACGCGCGCCTCAAAGAGATGTCAGCAGAATTAACGGGGTCCGCTAGGGCCAATGCCTGCCGGGGGTTCGAAGAAAACCGATGGGGAAATCGTGGCCCCCGGCAACAACATGGCATAGGAAGGAACACGGGTGGGTTTTAGTCAGTAAGAGTCTGACACGCCCTCCCGCTCCACCCAGAGCGGGAGAAGTTATTTGATAATTTCCGACCCAAAAAAAAAAAAAAAAAAGGTTGCTCGCCAAAGGTGTTTAAAACGTTTTACACTATTGCATTTTAAAACTTTTTAATAAATCGAGTATAAAAGTTTTTTGGTTTATTTCAATTATCCCACTATCGTATTTTACATTTAGAGAAAGGAAATAATTTAGATTTCCCAGATCTTTTATACCGAAAAATTGTCTCAAGTCATATTTGACTTTGTCACACGTCAAGTCATCTTTGTGTTACAAGCATGGCAACATACATTTCTATTTCGATGCAACATACCCATTGAAATAGAAAATGAACATACCCGATATAATATTACTTTCCTCCTTGCATGGCAACAAGATAATGTCATCGACATAGTAGTACCTATAACTAGTTCAGACGTACTAAAAAGTTTCGTATATACACATGACTCTGAGGAGGTCCTACTGAGTAATCCAGGAGGCTGTTGCATGAAAACTTCTTCCTCTAGATCGCCATTAAGAAATGCTGTGTCCACGTCCAAATGCTTTAGCTTATATTAGTCCTCAACGGCAAAAGCTGACAGCATATTTAACGATGAATTCCTCACCATAGGAGAGAATATTTCATAATAATCCACTCCTGCCTCCTGATTGTAACCTATAGCTACAAGTCTTGCTTTGTATTTACAGAATTTCCTAAAGCATCTCATTTCAATTTGTAGACCTATTTACAAGGAATAACTTTCTTATTTTCAGGTCTATTGACTAAAATCCAAGTTTTTCTTTCTATTAAGGAATCATACTCGTCTTGCATCGCAGCAATCTAACTATCTTTATTTTCTGTGTGCATGGCTTCTGAGTAGCTAGATGGATTTTCATTTATTTCCTCTTCCGTTCATCATGCAAACAATCTGGGGAAACATCCTGAACATCCATGGAGGTGCTTGCTGTAGGAACATCCACATTAACTATCTGTTCAACAGCATTGCAAGGATCAGTGCTCAATCGTAATGGAACTTCTTGGCTTCTAGAAGAATCTGAATTTTCTTTTAAACTTGTAAAAGAGTTTTCAAAAAATCCTACGTCCCTCGCTTTAACTAAGTGACGTGGGGATTCAGAACTACGAAAGAAGTAACTGTGGATATATATCATCAGCATATCCTACAAAAAAGGGCTCCGTAGATTTGACATCAAGCTTCTTTCTTTGACAATTGGAGACATGAACCATCGCTCGACAACCAAAAACCCATAAATGTGAAAGGTTTGGTTTATTCCCATACCACATTTCAAAAGGAGTATTATTTTCGAGTGCACGATGAGGAGACCTGTTTTTCAAATAAGCAGCAGTTTGAACTGCATCTAGCCAACGCGGCACGCAAGCTGCACGCGGGCGGCGCATCGTGGTGCGCCTGACGCGGCGCGCACTGCACGACGACCTGCTGCAGAGCGCGCGCGTGCAGCGCGGTACCACCACCGAGGATCTTGGACTCCCCACATCTTCGCGTCGGTTCTTTCTGAACGAGAGACTCACTAAACAAATAAAAATTTGTTTGACCGGGTACGTGAGGCTGGCAGCCGTCTCAGATAGAGGTATACTTGGACGAAGTTCGGCCGCATTCTGGCTAAGCAAGGTGACGGCAAGCCTACCCACTGCATCTGCTCAGAGGAGGACTTTGCGCATGTTTTTGGTTCTAAGGTGTCGACGGAAAAGGAAGTTTAATAATGTGTTTTCTGCCAATGGGTCTTCTGGTCAATGTTATTATAAAACCTTACCTTTTTATATCTGGTTTGTTCCTGATTAGTTGTTTAAGTTTGTCTTGTGCGAGGCCGGTTATTTCTCGGTATACTCTGGTTATTTCTGGTGGGGGCCCAGCTGCTCAATCAATGATTGTTGTCTACGTGCATTTCATATACCTCATTTTTCAATTGTTTATTTTCATGTCTACTATATTTACAAAGATATATTTATTTTTACGGATTTTATACATTTGCTTGGCTATGCAAATATCTCTAAATTTCACTATACTTCACTTATTATTACGAAATACTATATCTTTCAGAATATTTACTCCTCATGTTATTATGTTGAACTCTACACTGCATGACACTTCTCATATAATTTGCAATCAACATATTATTACTATATACTACATTATATATCAAAATAAATAAGACAAGAAATCTAAAAGTTGGATTGTTTATTGTAGGGTCACTTGGTTCACGCCATGAGGAGTTCCTTATTGCTATGGAGAACCTCGAAGGCGATAAATGAGACCTGGCTCAAGCAGGGAGAGGAAGGTCGCGCGCCGACAGTGCCGGGCTACCGGCTGTGGCACGTGCCGCGCCCGCACGCCATGCGAGGTAATGTTGTGACATTGTGTCATTGATGTTGTGTGCACTGATGCCCGTGTATGTGGGGTCTCTGTGTTACACATACCTGAGCTTGGCCAACATGCAGTTATTTCTGTTGAACTTAATTTTAATACATGGTTCATTGGGGTGTGTAACGGTTGATATAATAACAAAAAATCTAACGTTCACTTGACCTAATTTCAGTTAATATACTTTTGTTTAATATAACGATCAGTTGAGATAATGAATTGTTGATATAATTTCATTTTATCTAATTTCTTATGATATAATAAACATTTCCTATAATGCACATTTAACATAATATTCATGTAGTATATTATTCATTTACTATAATATTCATAATCTCTAATAACTTTTAATATAATTTATAAAATCTGATACGATTTTAAACGCCTGCTAGTATGGTAAAAAAATATTGTACTGTTTTTTTTTTCTCCGCTTTATACCCTATATACCTACCACCCTCAACTATGGTAACCAGTAGAAATTGGATGCAATCTGGACTTTAGGGCACCCCGACTCGGACAGGTTAGGTTAGAAGGGGATGGCGGGGTCGTGTGAGCGAGCGAAGCGAGCGAATAGACCCCGCCATCCCCTTCGTGGTTATTTTTTTATAAACCATCCAGAAGTAGGAGCCCCGCGAAGCGGGGCTCCGTCGACCAAGCCCACCTTCGACCATGCATTGAATATTTTAAGATTTGGTTAGGTGCCATTTGAGTTAGGTTAGAACTGTGACCATGAAACATGAAAATTAGGTCAAATGAATGTTATATAAAAAGAATATTATACATATTGAAAATTATATAAAATTAACGTTATACTAAATGTTTTATATTAAATGAAAATTATATCATATGAAACATTAGGTCATATGAAATTAGGTTATATGATTTTATAGCATATGAAAATTATATTATATGAACGTTATTTCAAGTGAAATTAGAGCATTTGTTATTATATCATACATTACACACCCGGTTCATTGTCCACCTTATCGTAAGACACACCTATAGCCACACCTTTTCTAAGTTTATCCATCGCATCCGTTCAGCCGTTAAGAAGTGATAAGGTAAAAGACAGACAGAATTACTTTCGCACTTTTTAATATTAAGTTCGGAAGTTCAGATATTAATTGAATCCCGTGTGATTAATACTCAATACTCAATATATTTATTGCTTCCACATGTGAACTTAGGTGGTAATTAAATTTTTCGTCGGTTATTAAAAAAAAATCTGCTGTTTCATAGAAAAGTGCAATACCTACGCGGTCAAAATGTATGGAACAGCTATTTTTTTTTTAAATAACCGACGAAATATTTCAACCCAGGGCGGTTCAGTATCATGTACAGAATCCTTGGTTTCAGTATTCGCGTCGATGTCCCTGCCACCCTGTATTCATTCTCGTTTGCTTTCCGACTTATACAGTCCACTCGCTCGTCTTTCATTTTAACTTCACCACGACCTATCGTCGCGATCAATCAGTAACGAAATCCAGCGAAATTATATTATCTAGTCTATGCTTATCACAGCTGTTTGAGATGGTTCTTGGTTATTAAAATTAGACTAGGAGTGGACTGTAATTAAATTACGTATAATGCAAAATGCAAATAATTCGGTAACAATATAAAAACGATGACCGGTCACACAAGATTTTGACGTGAAGTGACGTGCGGTCCGCGTTGGTCGGCGCTGATTGGGTCATGCCGCGTCATCGTCCCGCGCGTCTCCCGCACGCCGCCTGCGTCTCCCGCGGCACCGTGTCCGCGCGTGGACACAGCTGCTTTGTATAAATAAAATACTCTGTTACACAAATTAGTTATTAGTTGTGGTAGTGTCTTCGCTTACACAAGATGAAATTATTTGCGTTGGGTAAGACCGTTTTATATACGTATTTTATTTTAAACCCTCGGTAACTCGCGTTTATGTAACTGCTCACATGTTGTACTACCTTTCTTAACCCAAATTGTAGTACGAAACATGAGTGCCCTTCCAAAAAAGAAACCAAATGGAAAAAAAAAATGGAAAATCCAAAAGTGCACGCCTCATAACGCTCATTCAAAAACAGAAAAATATCTTTTCACGAAGTATGTTTTGACTGCTTTTCTACCCATCAATATGGGTAAAATGTCTCACCTCGCAATCTTTAAATACTGTCAAAAACTATTAAGGTTTGCTTTGTTGGTTGCTAGGCAACGGAAGAGGGTCGAAGTTGGAAATAGTATTTATGTTACTTTTTTATTAATTATAATTAACCTATTTTGAATAAAAGAGCCATTTTCAATAGGGTTCCTCCTGTGGCTGAAACGAATATATAAAAAGAAAATTGTGTCAATTAATTGTATTTTTCGCAAACTACAATGTTTTAAGATTTCACACTCGATGGACGGGATTCTTTTTTAAACTATTTTGATGTTTTTTTCGTTTCTGCTGCATTGCACTCTCTAATGCTTCGCATTATGAGTCGTGCAACAAGTTATATTAGTTAATCTGTTCATACGAAGCGAAAAGTCACTCATTTACTCGCTGACTAAACATATTAATAAAATTGTCATACAGCAGTCGGGGGACCGTTCTGTGGAACACTTTTTATCCGACTATGGCAAAGCCAAAAGGAAGGGTTATGATTTTAGCAGTATATGTATGTATGTATGTTTGCTTTTACGGGAGTTCCACCATAGCGCCTAAACTATAGAACCGATTTTGATGAATGAGGTATCAATAGATTTGTAATAATGGTCCAGGTGACATAGGATATATAAATTTTCCCTAAATTTAATATGGTGGACTTTACACGTAAATTTCTAACCTGGAAAAAAATTAAAATGAGATGATCATGACATGTTTGGTATCAAAAAAAAGGTATTCACGAGTACATTACAAATTTGTATATTATATTATATTTTTAAAGTAAATAAATTGTTAAAAATAAGCAAAAGTGAGACTGCGCTACGTATGGCGGGCGCGAGATGATACTAACGCGCAGTTAATCAAATCTTAATAAATAGTAACGACTTTTAATTCCATTAGAACAACAAGTACAGTCAGCACCAAAAGTTGATGAACAGAATCAACATAACAAAACACCTGTTCACAATAAAATGCCATAAGTTATAGTCGCAACTAGGAAACAAAATAGCCTGTACACCAGAAATTTACAAAAGTCGTTAAACACGACTATTTCAAAAGTATCTGTGCACTAGTATTCCTAAAGTCGCTGTACACCATCAATCCAAATGTCGCTGAACATCATTGTATCAAAACTTTTTACAAAAAAAAAACAACCGACTTCCAAAAAAAAACACTACAAAGTGAAAAATAACTTTAATTTCGGAAGTCGGTGTCTTGGGTTTTTTGTTTTCGTTTTTTGCCACCGACTTCCGAAATTAAAGTTATTTTTCACTTTGTAGTGTTTTTTTTTGGAAGTCGGTTGTTTTTTTTTTGTAAAAAGTTTTTTATTTTTCACTTTTTAGTTATGGTACCAACCCCACCCACATTCGAATACCACTACCTGCTACCAGTGACAGGAACTTATCATATCATCTACATACTAAGTGGGAAAAAAATACGTATTTTGTAGCTAACTCAAAAACTACCCAAGCAAAGTTAATAAAATTTATATGGGACCAATTTGGGAGCATACCCTTTCAAACAAAAAAAGAATTTTCAAAATCGGTCCACAATCGACGGAGAAATCGGTGGACATACATAAAAAAAAAAAAAAAAAAAAAAAAAACAAACATACGCGTCGAACATATAACCTCCTCCTTTTTGGAAGTCGGTTAAAAAATCACCAAACAGCAGTTAAGACAAAATTAGGTTAACAAAGTATATTTTTAATGTTGCCGTATGTTAATATACTTTTGACACTTATGTTGTTCAGCTACTTTTGGGACAGTGCTTGCTTGCAATGTAACTATGTTAACACGTTAGTATCTATTTCAATACTTATTTACAAAGCAATTATATTTTATTGTCAGTAACCATACTAATCTATAATATGAAATAACATAAACATAACTCTAATGATCTACGAAGCGATTATTGTGACGGTACTTGTAATTTACTTTGCGCGAATCTTACAAAACCTACCTTCCTTTAATTTATTATTTCTATTATACTCATGTTAACAGCAAGACATAAATTGCAAAGACTCGAATTTGCGCAAAGATTTTTGAATTATGATTTTACAAATGTCATATTTTCGGAAGAAAAAACATTTCATTCTACCGAAAATGGTCGTATGTCGCTCTGGCGCATAAATAATACTCGATATGCAGATCGTAATATAATCGATAACCGAGCAAGTGGCAGAATATCTGTTGGGTTTTGGGGTTGGATGTGCTCTGGTGGCCCTGGAGAACTAATCGAGATAGGAGGTCGATTAAATAGCGCGGGCTATATAGATATATTGAACGATGTTTTGTTGCCGACGACACAAGTCATGTTGCCAGAAGAGAGGCCAATAAACTTCGTTCACGATAACTGTCCAATTCATAAAGCACGTGTATGCCGAGTATGGTTTAATGAAAACACTGAGCAAATTTTGGAGATTCCATTCCCGCCGAAGAGCCCGGACCTCAACCCCATAGAAAATTTGTGGGGTCTTATGGTGCAAGCATGGGATCCCGATACACTCCGCACCCGACAAAATATAATAGCTCATGCAACAGAAACTTGGGAGAGATTTAGGGGCCAAAATATTTGTCAAAATATGGTAGGTAGTATGCGCGAACGTCTCCAGGCAGTAATAGACGCGAATGGAGGCCATACCCGCTATTAATTATTATTTTTAAATTATTTTTTTGATTTTGCGTTAAGATTTATATTATAATATCTAAAATATTTTCATTTGAATTTTTGATTGTGCTATTAATAAATAAATGATTACGTTTTTAATTATACTTTTATTCAGTACTAAACACTTTGTTCTATAATAACAATATCAGCAGTTTCTATATTTAGTAGTAGTTAGTTTAGTCAGGTGAAATTAGCTGTTTAGTGACTTTGATACAATGATGTTCAGCGACATTTGGATTGATGGTGTACGGCGACTTTAGGAATACTAGTGCACAGATACTTTTGAAATAGTCGTGTTTAACGAGTTTTGTAAATTTCTGGTGTACAGGCTATTTTGTTTCCTAGTTGCGACTATAACTTATGGCATTTTATTGTGAACAGGTGTTTTGTTATGTTGATTCTGTTCATCGACTTTTGGTGCTGACTGTACAACGAAATATTTATATTTTGGATTTCTTCGAAGCTCGATAAATGGTGTTGGCGTCGAAATAAATCGCGCTATGGTTTCGTTCAAAGCACTATGCACTGCTATTGGAATTTAAAATAGGTTAATTACTGACCTATTGTATTAAACTTGTTGTCGTAATGTTTATACGTAAATAAAAAATTAAGCTTCATAAAAAATTGTAACCCGACTACGGGAAAATAAAAATTATCTAAAAAGTACGAAACAAGAATATATTTCAGACAGAAATCAAGACATTGGTACAAAAATGATCAAGGTAAAGCCGTTTTTTTTTGTGTCTAATAGGTCCCCCTACTGCAATGACAATTTTATTTAACTGTTTAGTCAGCTAAACTCGCTGAAAAGTATGAGTTAGTTAGGTATTCAATATTTTTACTTATACTTTAGTTACCTACTGTAATAAGTAATAAAATATTAATATTTTTAATAGTTAAATTAATGAACAATGTACGAAATATTTTATTACAGTATATATTTACACACCTGTTTAGGTAGGATAAGGTTAAAGATGTTTTTTTATATGTATCACTTCATGTACCCATATAGGGTGAATGCTGTAGTTATTGGCCACTTAAAGTAAAATTTATTTTCTGTCATTAATAAAAAACATGTTGATAAAGTCACATACACTTATCACATATCAAATAAAAGTGAATGAGATGGGGTCATAGGTAATAAAACAAATATAAATAAAATCACATATTTATTGGTGAAAAATCTCAATCAAATTCAATCACTCAAGAAATTTAGCAATTGGCCATGAAATCACAGTAATTATCATGACAAGTTACAGTAATTAGCCAATCAATTTAATTGTGAAATCTTAATAAATTATTGACTCTTTTTAATCTGAATTAAAATTTTACGCAGCTCAAACCTAATTCTTTTTGTCCTGATCTTATTATATTTAAAAATTCCTGATTTTCTTCGTCACTTTCACTCTCCTCGTTCTCAGAAATACTTTCATCATTTTCCGTACAAAAGCAGTTATGGCATAAGAAATTGTCTCCTTCCTCTTGAGGTATATGCATAAGGTGAGATTTAGGTATACATAATTTATGATATGCTTTCTGACATTCACAACATCTCAATTTTATGCTCTTTACAACTCTTTTACACACACCACAGCAAGAAATAGACTCAATTTTTCTAGTCTTTTCCAGCTTTTTTGTCTTTATTTCCTCTAGTTTCCTCTTTCTTTCTTCTTTTTTTTGCTCTCTCACAACTTTTTTTGCCTTCTTTTCTTCCTCTAGTCTATTCTTTTCTTTGGATTTTTCTTCTAAAATCTTTTGGTATTCTGGTCCTGATATGTGGTAAGGTAGCCTCTCAATGTTTCGTTTCCCTTTTCAGGTTGGTCCTGAAGGTATTGCTAAAAAATCTTTGAGTCTTGTTGTTGAACAGGATGGTAAGTTTTTGTCATGGTTTTCTGCATTTACTATTCCTAGGTCTTCTAAAGTTACAAGTTCTTGGTCGTTATTCTGTACATCACTAGCAATGTTGATTTGTTCATTATTTGAAGGTTGAATGGTAAAGGGTTCTTTATTGGAGTGAGGAAAGTTTTCACAGGTCTGATGGTCATTTCTCGCGCTATTTTGTTCATCCTGGATTTTTTCAAGGCTTTGGTGTGTTGCTATGATTACATTTTGACTCTCGTTTTCAGAAATATTGTTATTAATAATTGTTGTGTTAAAGTTTTCTTCTTGTGCATTTGTCAGTTCTGGTTCTATGTCATTATATTCTCCTTCCTCACTTTCATTTTTATTCTCTATCGTATTTTCAGTATTCGAATGATAAAAGTTCCATATTTGATAAAGAGTGAAAAATGATTCGTTGTTTTGGACATCTTGCATTATATTTTTAATATCTCTAAATTTATTAATCATCTCTGCGCCTACGATTTCCGAAAACTTTGTCAATGATAGCAATTTTTCGGGTTCATCATTTGAAATGTCTACAGTAGGTATCTTCAGATCTAGATGCTGACTTTGCTAAGCATTTAGAATAATCGACAGCATTTGGATCAAAAGGGTAAAGACCGCAAGCTCGAAAGCCATTTACAATGCAAGCAGAACTAATTCTGTCGGTAACTTTTTTTAGAACAAAAGCAAAATTTTGTTTAGAAACAACTTCACCAATATTCTCGAGCAACCATTCTCTAACTGCCGATTTCCAGAACTGCTTTACGGGTCTAAATAGTGACACATCAGCTGGCTGAAGAATCCTAGTGGCGTTTGGATACAGAGCAAATATTTCTATTTGAAGAGAGTGAGCTAGTACACTTAGGTCGTAAGTTAAATGAGATTTGTGTCCGTCAACAAACAACAAAACTGGTAGCTGAATGTTATTTCTCACAAGAAAAGGGTGAAAAACATGCTCGATAATATATTTAAATGTATCCGCCGTCATCCATCCTGAACTGCTAGTTGCTACACCCCAGTCATCAGGTACAGTTTGTTTGATCCTCTCAGGTAAACGTTGATAGGGGTACACAATCGTAGGCAACACCATCTGTCCATCAGCAGATATTGTAAAAAGTACTGTCATATTTTCTTTGGCTTTTCCTTTATCGATAATGTAGACATTCTTTTCTCCTTTTTCAGCAAAGACTTTTCCGGTAGATGGACAGGTTTGAAAACCGCTTTCATCAGCATTAAAAATTCTGGAAGGGTCATCTAAAACGTGGGTTAGATTAGACTTGTTTATCTGATCCATGATTTGACCAAACCAGTTTCTGATGTCAGATTCGGATACACATGCGCTCGCCTGCGTAACAGCTTCACAC
This sequence comes from Agrochola litura, assembly GCA_949152395.1. Taxonomy (NCBI): domain Eukaryota; kingdom Metazoa; phylum Arthropoda; class Insecta; order Lepidoptera; family Noctuidae; genus Agrochola; species Agrochola litura. Next base: position 25,198,050 of record OX424501.1, read on the forward strand.
GTTCTTTTAGTTATTCTAGGATGGCGTTTCAGAAAACCTTTTAACCATCCTTTTCCAGGTCTATTTTCGCTGAATGGAGTCTCTCTGGGGTTTTTATTCAGAAAGTTTTGAACAGAATCTAGAATATCTTCGGCATTTCTAGGAAACCCTCTTTTGCCCATATCGCACAGCCATTCTTCTAATTGTTTTTCTTCTTCTCTAGTCAAGTAGGGTTCTGGTCCAAATTCGCTCTTGCTATCCGGGTGTTTCAATTTAAATTGTAGTGTTGCTCTAGGTATACCATATTTTTTGGCTGCTGTACGAACTGATATACCTTGACGAACGTCTTCTAAAGCTTTGTCTAATTGTTCTTTGGTATATTGCGGTATCTTTGGCATGTTGAAGCAGTCTGAAAGAAATTAAAAAAAGTATTTAGTAATTGGCCATGTTACTTGCCAGCTATTGGCCACCCCCGGCTAATAACTGATTCATTGAATTTAGAACTGTAGAATTTTTTTATACCGTGTATTATACCATTACAAGGTCGAAACTGCTTTGATAAAACGTATAATGGAAAATTAGTAATTGGCCGGGGATGGCCAATAACTGAAATTCAACCAAATTTGAATTTAGTTATTAGCCGGTAAACATTGAAGGTTAATAACGAACTTGCGAACTTTAAAATTATACAGAATTAAACTTCGCCTAATATACTAATAGAAACACATAATATTTAGGCACTGGAAAAGTAAGTTGCACACCAGATCAAAATGTTCTAAGACTCTTACCTTATTTTTTTCTTAACAAACCGCCCACACCTGTCAAAACTTTTTCAAACTGACTGTTCGATTGTTGTATAACGCCATCTAGGTCACATTTTATTAACTAAAACGAAAATACAATAGATACAGGAATGTTTTTTGTCCTTTTCATTCATGGGGTTGCTTGTATTACCTTGTTTCTACCTCTTTTGTTATGAGTGGCCAGTTACTATAGCGTGGCCAATTACTATAGCAGTTACCCTACAGGGTACACGAGGTGATACACATTGGCTAGTTAGGTATTAAACCGTACGCAAAATACGCGCTTTGACGTGGAGTTGCGGATACCAGCCCGTATTACATATTATAGGTATTAAACTTAAATAAACACGTATCTTTCTCCCTAGTCTTCACCCTATTTCTGGTGCTGCTGGGCGCCATGATGAGCGACGCGGGCTGCTACTGCCCCACAGTCTATAACCCCGTGTATGGACCCGATGGAACCAAGTACAGCAATAGTTGCTTGTAAGTGTTCATTCATTTCATTTTTATTAAAGTAGTAGCGACCCGCCCCTGATTCGCACGGTTTTTACATCTTAACGACACATCGATATTTCGTACTTAAGTTTAATATTAATTTGTTACACACATAAACCTTCCAGAATACATTGTATAAATTATGTAAAAACCGCGTCAAAATCCGTTGCACAGTTTTAAATAACAACGCGGTCACACAGACAGTACGAAAACGGACTTTAATTTATAACATATTTATGTATATTGTAAGCAGAACTTCTCCGAAGTGGATTGGACGTTTAATTTTTTTTTCTGTAATCATATTTATTTTGTTTTATCTTAATTTTCAGTATGGACTGCGCACTGAAGGAGCAAGCAACTCAATCAATGGAACGTCAATAACATTAGCGTAGAAGAACACGATATTTTGCATTTATTTTAGCGTTTTAAACGAAGCTCTTTATTATCGTTATTGAAAATATTTTGATTAAATTATTTTCACATTTATTTGCCTTTCTTTTTAATGGTTTATAGTTGGGTAGTAATAAAAGCTCCAAAAAAAAAAAATATTCGCATACTCAAAATATGAAATTTACTGCTGGTTGTCAGTCTATCGGACTTCTAAAGATAAAGATAAAGATATAGATAATTTATTTGTCCAAAACATGAGTATACACACACATGGCATGCAAGATGTTACAATAAAATTTTACCACAGTCATGTTTTGCCTCAACGGCGTACAAATATAAGTAGGTAGGTTATTACATTTAATCAAATCATTAACTACCCGTAACGCCTGTCAAAGATCTACGAATGACAGTCGGGATCAACGGCTTAACGTGCTCAGTACTCAATATATTTATTGCTTGCCGAGGCACGGAGGGGTCTCGTAATGTATCACTCTGTGTTATTGTACAGACTGTTAGTGTTCTAGATATAAACCAAATATAGCAAAAAAATAAAATTTCATAAAATCAAAAGAAATTAACTTTGTTTACAGATTTTTCTTAAGATAGGTACAAGAATAGACACGTAGATAATTATAAAGATTCATAACGCAGACTCAGGCTGAAGCATGGGACTTGCATTCATCCGAACGGCACATGTTCAAAGTGAACCCGCAAACAACCACGCATGGATGTACGCACGTGATGACGTGATCATTAAGTAAAAAAATAAAGTTAAAAACTAAAACCCAACTAAGACAAAAACGCCAACTCAAAGCAAAACACGGATGTCGATTTTTTTTGTTATAATGTTAAAGATAATTAAAGTTTTTATAAAATAAACTAATAGTTCTGCGAATAGTAGACCTTGCGAGCACAAACTTTTTTGCAAAGATTAACCTTTAGCTAGTCGCGCCAAAATAATCACACTGTTAGTCGAGTGCGGATCCCAGAGTTTATTTGTGAAAAAGAAACAAAATAAGTTTGCACTTATTTTGTTTCTTTTATTTTATAAAGGAACTTTAAGTAAAACATCTTAATTCATCAAAAAAATAAGGCTTCTAGAAAACAATAAAATATTTAAAAAATAATAGTAAAAATGTATATAAAATGACTATATAATAGCTGCATATATTATGTATAATATTGGCCCCAACGAGAATTTTTTTTTTGTAAATAAAACTAACGTTAAAATAGAACTTTAAATTTTCTTAAAAGCTTGAGGCTTATCTTTGAGTGAAAGAACAACGTTCACGCCTCAAGCTTGACGGTAAGCAAGACGGAACTTTGCCAATTCATTTATGAAAATATTATGTATGTATCCACATCTCTTTAATAAAATAAGTGATAGACATAATTTTAATACTAGAAATAAAGATAAACTAGATCAACCATTTTTCAGATTAACTAGAGTACATACATCTTTTATGGGATACTGTGTTAAATGTTACAACAAAATACCTTGTGACATATTGCAATTAAATAAAAGGAAATTTAAAACTCATATTAAAAGTTCACTTTGTAAACAAGCATATTACAAATTAGAGGATTATATTCAAAATAAGAGTGTGTCAGAAAGAGGAATAGAGACTATATGTATAGATCATGATATTCCCTATCTTAGGAAGTTTGAGTGTCAGAATGGTTACTAGTTAATTATTATGTATGTAAGTGTCTTTGAATACTTGTGTGTAGGGAAAGAATTTTATGAAGAAAAGCACATAAAGACAAGACTAGGCATTTATTTCAATTCGGCTTGTCAATAAATAGGTAGGTATCGTTAATGAGAAAGCTAGTTGTCCGTTCCAAAACTAGGTCATCATGGAGAAAGAAGGACAAGAAAACTCCACGGTAGCTTGTTTTTAAAGTATTACACATTCTGTTACATTGGCATAAATCATTGTTACCTATCTCACTAATCTCTTGGGTATTTGAGAATTGGTCTCTCAAAGATGTAGCAAAACATATCAACGAAAAGGAACAGAACATGAATATTTCCTAATTCGATTTAACACATATAAGACAATACATATTATAACACATACAGAAAAACAGTTATCAGCAATAATAAAGCTATGTGATCAATTAACTTACGTGAACCATATAGGTAGTCCATCTTTCACCACAGTTAAATCAAAAAGTCCCAGAATTGGCGGGTACCCCCCTTTTTATCGTCTCCCCGTATTACACTCCCGTCATATCATTGCCGCCATTTTTTAACCAACCCTAGATGGTCATATATAAATGCTAAATAACATCTCAACTAAGTAATAATTAACAAATCATATGTAGTGGAACTATCTTAAAACTTAATAAGATTATATAGCAATTTAGTATGTATTTATTAACAATCTCTAAGTAAAATATCATAATATAATAACATCTACTGGATGTTCCGAAAATCGTTTCCAAACACCAATTTAACATCATGTTACTCTAAATTGCAATATAAAATCGTGATAAATATTATTAGTACCTTATTAATTATTATATAATCATTTATTGTACTGTTAATATATTAAACATTTGTTTTGATCTCTCTATACCACAAATCATGACTTGTTCGAAAACTAAAGAATCGTTGTTTGTGAAACAGCCTTTTAAGTCACATTATTAACTATTTATAGGAAATACATCTGTCTATGAAATATTAATTAAAGAAATGCAAATCAAATAAATACAACCTTTTTTATTCACAAAACATTAGTTTAAGTTTATTAAAATATTGTTGAAATGGAACGTTTCCATACGTCAATGTCATCTATCATTCTGACAGCTGACGTTCATACTGTGATAAATTCTTGTAAACAATCATTAATGTGATCAATACAATTAGATATTCTCCTAAAATCTACACATAATGAGTAATCTCACACGACCATCCATATACCTACATTACATAATTCTATTATCATAAAATTTTAGGTAAAAGTAAATAAGTTTTTGTATTTATTTAGACAGATTTACAGATCACAGGTTTCGTTCGGTATTACTTGTTCATCTAGAAATACTGCGACAGTTTGGAATAAGAATTAAATCGAAGATTAATTTAATTTAATGCTACATATTCCGACACGGCCATTCTGACCTGTGCTTCGTCCCGAAGTACATAGGCAATAACAGTCAAATTAAAACAACATAGACATCATTATTGTTCAGTTTACAGATTACGAACATTGGTATAAGGCAGGCTGATAGTTCTATTCATATTTATACCCATATTAATACAAACATTTGTAGGAAACCTGTATCCATTCCTTCACATATCACATTCCTAACCATATTGATATTCTATGATACCACCTCCTTATTTACGCTGATATCCTCTCTGATATCACATCCATAATCACGCTGATATCCTCTTTGATACCACATAATGTTTACACTGATATCATTTTGATATCACGTCCTTATTCACGCTGATATCCTCTTTAATACCACATAATATTTACACTGATATCCTCTTGACATCACGTCCTTATTTACACTGATATCCTCTTTGATATCACATAATATTCACACTGATATCCTCTTGATATCGTAACCCTAGCCTTACAGATATTCTCTTTGATATTGTACCCCTAGCCATACAGATATCCTCTTTGATATCTTACCCCTAGCCTTACAGATATCCTCTTGGATACCTTTCCCCTAGCCTTACAGATATCCTCTTTGATATCTTACCCCTAGCCTTACAAATATCCCATCCCTATCCGCCTGATATACTGTCTGATAACAAATCCAATGGTAATCAAATCAAAGAAAATCAACAAAATTAATAACTTACATAATTGACATTAAGACGATAATGAATAAAATGCTGATGTACTTTCAAGATAATAAAACGAAAATGTTTACCAAATAAATGAAAAAAGAATGGTGATGCATTGTAAAAATTCTTGAGAACACTAAAAAAAATTAAAAAAAGAATACGTACTACATAATCTACTTCGTTATTACGAAATAGGTTTCAATTATAATAAAAACAATTATAATTTTAATTATAACAATTATAATTTCAATTACAATTTTTTTTTTATTTTTTTTTTATGTTTATTATTATTATATACTCGTTTTCTATTAAATAATTTCAGTTTTTATCACGGTCACTCGTGAACAGTTGGTACCTACTTTACTCCAAGTAAACGGGTAACAGCCAAAACAACATTGTCAAGTCCAGCGGCAGCGGTTCAGACAAAACTAGAACTTTATATAACATCATACTCATTAACCACTTTGACAAGTCTAAAATTACAAAACAAAGACAATTTCTAATAACCTTTGACCTTGTCATGTCACATTTTAATTCAAATGGGATTCCACACAGTCACCAGTTTCATTTCACAAAGGTACCTATCCGTGCCTCAAAGTTAAATTCTCGGCCCCTTCTTATTTCCAGTTTACATAAATGACCCTTCCCACATGATGGCCAACTTTTCGGTTATAATTCTATTTGTTGACGACACCTCTCTCGTTTACAAAATAGAAAAGATGCAGATGTGAACAAGTCAACGATAGTATGACTGTTCTTTCGAAATGGCTCACAACCAACAATCTTTTACTTAATGCGAACAAAACCAAATGTATCTGCTTCTCATCACCAAATATAACTCAAGCGGGTCAAAATACAAAAATAAATAGCCAAAAAAAAAAACTAAACTAGATGCAATAACCGAAACTATACTTCCAGAAATTACTTTAGATTCAAAATTGCAATGGGCCCCCAAGACCAGAACCCTCTCAGGCAGATCAAGTTCAGCTGCATATGCAGCAAGAAAAATAAAGCAGTTGACCGACACAGCCACAGCTAGGTTAGTATACTTTCATAGCGAAACCACCATAGAACAAGATTCCAACCGGCTTTCCTTCGGAGGTTCGCATCAGCAAGTCTACCACGATTGAAAAATGGCACAGTCAATAGTGTCTACTATTGCAAAAAAATATAGTTACACTAAAGGTATTTAATTTACCATAACATTCTAATCTTATTCTTCAGAAATCTAGCTTAAAATAAGTAGGTACTAAAATAGTAATTATCTTAAACGATTACACAAAAATGTTCCAATTTTATAATCTTCATTAATTGTAGGTATTTCGTTTAAAAGTAAGAAGAGCCTCCCGAGGGCCTTACCGCCTTTAGCTATTTCTTATTGCTGGAAAGGTTCCCGATAATCCTTCAGCAGCTTGAGACTGCAGTCTCGATGCTCGTACAGCATCTCGTAGCTTCGCAGTTGTGATGCCCGTTCAATTACTTGCAGCTCTGATTTCAGATGCGGTATGCGGCAGCGCAATATCATTATCTTGGTGCGAGTTAGGTTAGTGACCTACCGACACCAACGGCTTCCAGCAGATCCTCGATAGCTCCAGCATTGATTATAAAAATAGAAAAACAAAATTCATTAGACATCTGTTATGTAAGCCAGAGTGCTATCCCACTTCTGATGTCAGAAAGAGGAATAGAGACTATATGTATAGATCATGATATTCCCTATCTTAGGAAGTTTGAGTGTCAGAATGGTTACTAGTTAATTATTATGTATGTAGGTGTCTTTGAATACTTGTGTGTAGGGAAAGAATTTTATGAAGAAAAGCACATAAAGACACTAGGCATTTATTTCAATTCGGCTTGTCAATAAATAGGTAGGTATCGTTAATGAGAAAGCTAGTTGTCCGTTCCAAAACTAGGTAATCATGGAGAAAGAAGGACAAGAAAACTCCACGGTAGCTTGTTTTTAAAGTATTACACATTCTGTTACATTGGCATAAATCATTGTTACCTATCTCACTAATCTCTTGGGTATTTGAGAATAGGTCTCTCAAAGATGTAGCAAAACATATCAACGAAAAGGAACAGAACATGAATATTTCCTAATTCGATTTAACACATATAAGACAATACATATTATAACACATACAGAAAAACAGTTATCAGCAATAATAAAGCTATGTGATCAATTAACTTACGTGAACCATATAGGTAGTCCATCTTTCACCACAGTTAAATCAAAAAGTCCCAGAATTGGCGGGTACCCCCCTTTTTATCGTCTCCCCGTATTACACTCCCGTCATATCATTGCCGCCATTTTTTAACCAACCCTAGATGGTCATATATAAATGCTAAATAACATCTCAACTAAGTAATAATTAACAAATCATATGTAGTGGAACTATCTTAAAACTTAATAAGATTATATAGCAATTTAGTATGTATTTATTAACAATCTCTAAGTAAAATATCATAATATAATAACATCTACTGGATGTTCCGAAAATCGTTTCCAAACACCAATTTAACATCATGTTACTCTAAATTGCAATATAAAATCGTGATAAATATTATTAGTACCTTATTAATTATTATATAATCATTTATTGTACTGTTAATATATTAAACATTTGTTTTGATCTCTCTATACCACAAATCATGACTTGTTCGAAAACTAAAGAATCGTTGTTTGTGAAACAGCCTTTTAAGTCACATTATTAACTATTTATAGGAAATACATCTGTCTATGAAATATTAATTAAAGAAATGCAAATCAAATAAATACAACCTTTTTTATTCACAAAACATTAGTTTAAGTTTATTAAAATATTGTTGAAATGGAACGTTTCCATACGTCAATGTCATCTATCATTCTGACAGCTGACGTTCATACTGTGATAAATTCTTGTAAACAATCATTAATGTGATCAATACAATTAGATATTCTCCTAAAATCTACACATAATGAGTAATCTCACACGACCATCCATATACCTACATTACATAATTCTATTATCATAAAATTTTAGGTAAAAGTAAATAAGTTTTTGTATTTATTTAGACAGATTTACAGATCACAGGATTCGTTCGGTATTACTTGTTCATCTAGAAATACTGCGACAGTTTGGAATAAGAATTAAATCGAAGATTAATTTAATTTAATGCTACATATTCCGACACGGCCATTCTGACCTGTGCTTCGTCCCGAAGTACATAGGCAATAACAGTCAAATTAAAACAACATAGACATCATTATTGTTCAGTTTACAGATTACGAACATTGGTATAAGGCAGGCTGATAGTTCTATTCATATTTATACCCATATTAATACAAACATTTGTAGGAAACCTGTATCCATTCCTTCACATATCACATTCCTAACCATATTGATATTCTATGATACCACCTCCTTATTTACGCTGATATCCTCTCTGATATCACATCCATAATCACGCTGATATCCTCTTTGATACCACATAATGTTTACACTGATATCATTTTGATATCACGTCCTTATTCACGCTGATATCCTCTTTAATACCACATAATATTTACACTGATATCCTCTTGACATCACGTCCTTATTTACACTGATATCCTCTTTGATATCACATAATATTCACACTGATATCCTCTTGATATCGTAACCCTAGCCTTACAGATATTCTCTTTGATATTGTACCCCTAGCCATACAGATATCCTCTTTGATATCTTACCCCTAGCCTTACAGATATCCTCTTGGATACCTTTCCCCTAGCCTTACAGATATCCTCTTTGATATCTTACCCCTAGCCTTACAAATATCCCATCCCTATCCGCCTGATATACTGTCTGATAACAAATCCAATGGTAATCAAATCAAAGAAAATCAACAAAATTAATAACTTACATAATTGACATTAAGACGATAATGAATAAAATGCTGATGTACTTTCAAGATAATAAAACGAAAATGTTTACCAAATAAATGAAAAAAGAATGGTGATGCATTGTAAAAATTCTTGAGAACACTAAAAAAAATTAAAAAAAGAATACGTACTACATAATCTACTTCGTTATTACGAAATAGGTTTCAATTATAATAAAAACAATTATAATTTTAATTATAACAATTATAATTTCAATTACAATTTTTTTTTATTTTTTTTTATGTTTATTATTATTATATACTCGTTTTCTATTAAATAATTTCAGTTTTTATCACGGTCACTCGTGAACAGTTGGTACCTACTTTACTCCAAGTAAACGGGTAACAGCCAAAACAACATTGTCAAGTCCAGCGGCAGCGGTTCAGACAAAACTAGAACTTTATATAACATCATACTCATTAACCACTTTGACAAGTCTAAAATTACAAAACAAAGACAATTTCTAATAACCTTTGACCTTGTCATGTCACATTTTAATTCAAATGGGATTCCACACAGTCACCAGTTTCATTTCACAAAGGTACCTATCCGTGCCTCAAAGTTAAATTCTCGGCCCCTTCTTATTTCCAGTTTACATAAATGACCCTTCCCACATGATGGCCAACTTTTCGGTTATAATTCTATTTGTTGACGACACCTCTCTCGTTTACAAAATAGAAAAGATGCAGATGTGAACAAGTCAACGATAGTATGACTGTTCTTTCGAAATGGCTCACAACCAACAATCTTTTACTTAATGCGAACAAAACCAAATGTATCTGCTTCTCATCACCAAATATAACTCAAGCGGGTCAAAATACAAAAATAAATAGCCAAAAAAAAAACTAAACTAGATGCAATAACCGAAACTATACTTCCAGAAATTACTTTAGATTCAAAATTGCAATGGGCCCCCAAGACCAGAACCCTCTCAGGCAGATCAAGTTCAGCTGCATATGCAGCAAGAAAAATAAAGCAGTTGACCGACACAGCCACAGCTAGGTTAGTATACTTTCATAGCGAAACCACCATAGAACAAGATTCCAACCGGCTTTCCTTCGGAGGTTCGCATCAGCAAGTCTACCACGATTGAAAAATGGCACAGTCAATAGTGTCTACTATTGCAAAAAAATATAGTTACACTAAAGGTATTTAATTTACCATAACATTCTAATCTTATTCTTCAGAAATCTAGCTTAAAATAAGTAGGTACTAAAATAGTAATTATCTTAAACGATTACACAAAAATGTTCCAATTTTATAATCTTCATTAATTGTAGGTATTTCGTTTAAAAGTAAGAAGAGCCTCCCGAGGGCCTTACCGCCTTTAGCTATTTCTTATTGCTGGAAAGGTTCCCGATAATCCTTCAGCAGCTTGAGACTGCAGTCTCGATGCTCGTACAGCATCTCGTAGCTTCGCAGTTGTGATGCCCGTTCAATTACTTGCAGCTCTGATTTCAGATGCGGTATGCGGCAGCGCAATATCATTATCTTGGTGCGAGTTAGGTTAGTGACCTACCGACACCAACGGCTTCCAGCAGATCCTCGATAGCTCCAGCATTGATTATAAAAATAGAAAAACAAAATTCATTAGACATCTGTTATGTAAGCCAGAGTGCTATCCCACTTCTGATGTCAGAAAGAGGAATAGAGACTATATGTATAGATCATGATATTCCCTATCTTAGGAAGTTTGAGTGTCAGAATGGTTACTAGTTAATTATTATGTATGTAGGTGTCTTTGAATACTTGTGTGTAGGGAAAGAATTTTATGAAGAAAAGCACATAAAGACACTAGGCATTTATTTCAATTCGGCTTGTCAATAAATAGGTAGGTATCGTTAATGAGAAAGCTAGTTGTCCGTTCCAAAACTAGGTCATCATGGAGAAAGAAGGACAAGAAAACTCCACGGTAGCTTGTTTTTAAAGTATTACACATTCTGTTACATTGGCATAAATCATTGTTACCTATCTCACTAATCTCTTGGGTATTTGAGAATAGGTCTCTCAAAGATGTAGCAAAACATATCAACGAAAAGGAACAGAACATGAATATTTCCTAATTCGATTTAACACATATAAGACAATACATATTATAACACATACAGAAAAACAGTTATCAGCAATAATAAAGCTATGTGATCAATTAACTTACGTGAACCATATAGGTAGTCCATCTTTCACCACAGTTAAATCAAAAAGTCCCAGAATTGGCGGGTACCCCCCTTTTTATCGTCTCCCCGTATTACACTCCCGTCATATCATTGCCGCCATTTTTTAACCAACCCTAGATGGTCATATATAAATGCTAAATAACATCTCAACTAAGTAATAATTAACAAATCATATGTAGTGGAACTATCTTAAAACTTAATAAGATTATATAGCAATTTAGTATGTATTTATTAACAATCTCTAAGTAAAATATCATAATATAATAACATCTACTGGATGTTCCGAAAATCGTTTCCAAACACCAATTTAACATCATGTTACTCTAAATTGCAATATAAAATCGTGATAAATATTATTAGTACCTTATTAATTATTATATAATCATTTATTGTACTGTTAATATATTAAACATTTGTTTTGATCTCTCTATACCACAAATCATGACTTGTTCGAAAACTAAAGAATCGTTGTTTGTGAAACAGCCTTTTAAGTCACATTATTAACTATTTATAGGAAATACATCTGTCTATGAAATATTAATTAAAGAAATGCAAATCAAATAAATACAACCTTTTTTATTCACAAAACATTAGTTTAAGTTTATTAAAATATTGTTGAAATGGAACGTTTCCATACGTCAATGTCATCTATCATTCTGACAGCTGACGTTCATACTGTGATAAATTCTTGTAAACAATCATTAATGTGATCAATACAATTAGATATTCTCCTAAAATCTACACATAATGAGTAATCTCACACGACCATCCATATACCTACATTACATAATTCTATTATCATAAAATTTTAGGTAAAAGTAAATAAGTTTTTGTATTTATTTAGACAGATTTACAGATCACAGGTTTCGTTCGGTATTACTTGTTCATCTAGAAATACTGCGACAGTTTGGAATAAGAATTAAATCGAAGATTAATTTAATTTAATGCTACATATTCCGACAAGTGCTTGGAAATAGGCTGGTCCTGCTCCATAGGATAATTTAGAATCAAGACAAAATCAAACTGGTTGCTAATTTAATTGTAAAATTTATTACTTTGTGTTTTATGACATTGACTTTAAATTCTGTGATTACTTCCTCACATACTGACTTATTAGGACTATTTAGGAAAATCGTCTACTTTTACAATGTTTGTAAATATGTGAGCACCATGTGTCTATCACATAATTAAATTATCTGTCGTTGCTTCATTTTTAATTATTTTTACCTATTGTGGTATAGTAATTTTATTCTAGGTACATAGTCTTCACATATTATTATAATTATTTAACCTCTCTGCTCGACAAGATTTTGACATGTGACACATCAGTTGACTCGACGGGGTGTTGCGAATTTAGTCATGAAATTCTGGAATTTACATCAATTTTCAGCATTCGAATTTATTAAGAAAAATATGTTACCGCGCCTATTTTATACAATAAGTTTGTGGAAAATATCTTTAAATAAATGTTGAAATCAGTCAAACCGCGTCAGTACACTGCGAAAGTTGTATAGAATTGGTATTACTACACCTATACAAAAGGTAGGTAATTTAAATTTGCTGAAAATATGTACATAAATAACCCACTCTCTTGCTGAAAATATGCAAAAACGAAAAATAAAGATATTATGATTCTCTCTGCATTCTTACTTTTACCATGTTTCATACATAAACTACATAAAAACACGATCAAATCTTGATAAAAATAACTAAAAATTGTGTTGCGACGTGACACTTCTTAGTGCTGACCGTCTACCCAATTTTCTTATATCGATTCAAAAGTAGCATTCAGCCTAATCGATACTCGCAATAAAATTAGTGTGAAAAAGTATTAGAAACTGAATAAAAACTCTTTGGTATATTTCAATGAATTATTTTATTTTTAATATTAATAATTTTATTAGTAAGTTTACACATACAGTGTGGATAGGGCAGTAACTTTTGAGGGTTCCGTATGTACCTACGAATGAAAAAACGGAACCCATAGAGGATTACTCGTGTGTCGGTCTGTCTCAGCCAACTTGCTGCGAATCTACTGGACCGATTAAGTTGAATTTGGTATACATATGAATTTCTGTGACCCAAATACAGAAGTGTAACGTAAATAAATGAATTTTGAATATGGAGTCAATTTGGGGGCCAAACTAAACAAAAAAAAAAAAGTTTTGCAAACTAGACCGTGTGACATATCAAATGAAAGGGCTTGTTGTGGGGGTCCCAAATATTTCTGTTAATTATTCTATATTATTTTTGGAACTAAGTTCTTTAACGCGACTTGCGGTAGGAGTAAACTGGCATAAATTGTCACGCGAAGAAGTGTTCATACTTGTGACTGTCATCTTCTAATTTGATAGAGAGAGAGAGAGTGTGAATTTGGTCAAAATGTAAATCCAAGATGGCGGCTACGAAAATTTTCAAATTAATCATCGTGTGAATTGGTTTCATGGTTGTCGAAGGCGTTAAAGCCGATAGTGACGTTAAAATGTAAATCCAAGATGGTGGCTTCAAAAATTTTAAAGTTTTTCATCATTGGTATCGTTTTCATAGCTTTTGAGGGTGCTAAAGTCGATAGTGAGGTCAAAAGGTAAATCCAAGATGGCGGCTGCGAAAATTTTATTTTTGTTTGAAATTATTCGTGATAAAGAACTTTCCCCCGGACTTCCACGTTTTATTTTTTAATTTATTATAGAAAATGGACCATTCCCCACTTATCTACGGAGCCATTGAATATATTTTTTTTAATACTGGAAATTGTTGGTTGATTATAGATTCCTGGAAAACCTATAAAAAGTCTATGGTCGTAAAATAATATGAGTTTGTTCTTGGGATAAATTATTGGTATAAAACATGGATGCTATTACAATTTGATGATAATTTTTCATCATGACTACAATTTTTATGTTTTTCGGAGGGATAGTGCTGTTATCGAATAAGATTAACATTCTGGATTTTAAGATGGCGGCTATTCCAAATAATAATAATAATGTAGATCAATTCTCATAGACATCAGTTTCATGCCGATTGTAAACTCGATAGCCAAAATCCGTGAAAAAAAACGGCCCTCTTAATTTCGTCAAGTCCGTCTGTCCGTGCGTCCGGATGTCATACAGCCATTTTACACGGAGACTATTTACTCTATCGATGAAAATTTGGAAAAAGGTGTATTCTTTGCACCGCTAAACAATGGTGTAATGAAATTACAATAAACTATAGGGGGTGGCATTCCCTATACATATAACCGAGGTATGAAAAAAATCTATGCACATAAAGCGTGTATTGTTGGATCTCTTAATTAAAATGATAAATATATTTCTAAGTGGCTTTACTTTTAAGTCAATAGTTTTTGAGATATGGGTTATCTTCGGTTACAACCGCAGAATTAACTTTGTTTATTATAGTTTTTTCGAGAAATACAAGAGATAGGAGCCTTTTGGCCTCGTACAGGACTTTCTGTTTTTGGTTTTTTACCTTGTTTTTTATTTTTTATTTTATTTTTTATTAATGTTTTAAGGTGAAGGTGTTTAGTTTAATTTTTTATTCCTTGTGCGAGTCTCAATAAATACTTTTTCTTTCTTTCTTTCTTTCTTATTTTTGCAGTCGATAAAATTGATGCTGTGCAATATTTATGCGTAAATAAGTATTAATCCCAACTACGGAATCCTTCACTGTGCGTAGTCCAACATACACTTGGCCAGTTTTTTTATTTTTTTTATTTCGTTAGGAATCTACCACATAAAAAAAAAAAACAATTTCTATTACTCAAGTAAGAGTAACCTATTAAAAACTACCAGACTCATACAACTAACAAAAAATATGGACGTCGTTTAAAAGCGTTTACGGAATATCTACCCACTTTATAGAATTAATTTATCATCATTCCCAAACTGTTGTCAAGCCTACCTAAAAAATGTATACTAGGCATTCTGTAGCAAACTATCAGAAAGTATTTAAAAAAAATCCACAGTAAATAATTGTCCAAAAAATTAAAATAGTTTTGAACTGCAAGCGCATTCCGAATTTAAATTCAAATATAGAAACAATTCAGCGCGAAATTTAATAAATGAAGTAAGTATCTATCCCCGTCTTATCTGTTGACTCGTTTTATACATAATGTCCAAAAACGATTAAAATTACATTAGAAAAGTATAAATAATTATTATAAACAATGCTTAATGTATTTAATGCTTAAGACAATTTTATTTCAATTTTCAAGTATCGATTTCTGACATTCGACATATTAATTAATAGACTCGATCAAAATTGAAAAAAAAATCGTTTGGGAAAATCGTTTTCGGACATCATTACAATAAAAAAAACAATAATGGTCGGATATTTTTAACACAAATTGAGTAGTGGTAATTAATATTACGAGTTATTGGACCTGTGTTCGTATATTACGTTAAGATCTGGGCATTTTCTAGTTGTTTATAATATTTTTAATAATATTTGTCACATTTTAAATCGTATCTACATGTGTATGTGTGATATTAGTGAAAAGTTAAAATGTAAACACGCACGATTGGCGCGAAACTTCGGCTTTCGATATCAAAAACTTCATTACCACTACTTATTTAACTCGAACAATGGATGAATTCGTCAAATAATTAAATGATGTAGTATTCACTGCCCCTGTGGTGGAGTTTAGATGTTCGAAATCCCCAATTTTTATGATTTTTAGCCTCGACCTCGACTGTAATCAAAATGGCGATGATCGCATTTACAGACTTGAATTTTATAAAGGTAAATTAATAATCTTGCACGCTAAATATGAAAGATTTAATGGTGTAAACATTTAAGTTTTTTATTCAACTCTCTTAATTAACGCACATTCATAAGATTTAATGGGTAGTATAATAAATATTCACATAATCAATTAAGGGTGTCGTATGTGGTAATTCTGGGGTCCAATTGGACCCACTACCGAGCCGGCGGAGGTTTGTGTGTTCGGGTCCAATCGGGGGCGCTTCCGAACTATACGGTTAAGTAATATACGTAACGATACAAACTATTGTAAAACATTTTAAAAGAGTAACGGTGGAGTTTCTTATCCATTCTTCTCCATACGAAACCTACCTTTTGGAAGGGGCGACTAGAATAAATTTTATTATTTAGTAAATTCTGACGTTCAAAAGTGCCATACATGGGCCTATTTGAAATAAATGATTTGACTTTGACTTTTCTGTTATATCTGGTAACATTTATTCCGAAAGTGGAAAATATTTTCATATAATGGATTCATGATCTCTTTGATGATTTTTTGTTTTGTATTCATTGAACCAATTTTAATAGTTCATTATCGGTAACAGTTTAATGATAATCACCATTGAGATTAAACTTGGTATTTTCTCGGGGATTCTTTTTAGTTTTAAATGGATTCAAAAAGTAAATTCAAATAATTTATTTCAGAAAAACGTCCATATAGTAAGAACTTATAAGAACTGTATAAGAACTTACAAAAATATCATAGTAGAACTAAAATCGAAAACAATATTACACAACCAAAAATTTAATAAAAATCAAGATTAAAAACAAAATTAAAAATCAAAATTAAATTAGAATCAAAAATTAAATTAAATTACAGTCAAAACAAATTAAATTAAATTACAATCAAATCAATATCAAATCAGAACTAAATTTAAATTAAATCAATTTAAATTTAATCAAAATTATGTCAAAATTAAATTAAACTAAAACATGAACATAACTTATCTTCTACATCAAAATCAATTCAAATATCTTTCCTCAGCACCGGGCCCGTAGCTATGTCTACGGGACCAGTGCATCAGAAAAGGGGAGTTTGGCCTCTCCACCGTTTTTTTGCGCATGATAGCCTCAAAACTATCTATGCCTGCCTCGGCAAACATGCCCGACGCACTACAGAACCGCGAAAGCCCTAGCAACACCCGAAAAGCATTATTGTACTGAACACGGAGGGTGTTGTAGGCTCTCTGCGTATACCTGACCCACAGGCTGTAGAAGTAAAACGTTTGGAAGTATGCCTTGAACAGCGTAATTTTCACGTCTTTAGTACACCTAGCAAACCTGCAAGCCAGCATGTTACATCGAACCAACAACGCCCTTCGCTCTCTCTCTCTCTATATCCTCATTTTCAAAAAGCTTCTCAGTCAACATGTCGTGCCCAAGGTATTTAAAACGAGACACTCTTAAGTGCCACCCCATACAGGTAAACAGGAGGAACTGTCGTTAATTTTCCAGAACCCACACGAAACACCATAACCTCACTTTTCCTGACATTTTACAGGAGACCATGAGCCGAGGCGTATCGTTCACACACTCCAAGTAACTGTTTGAGCGCATCAATCGATGGACTCAGCAGCACTATGTCATCAGCATAGCTTATGCTATTGATAGTCTCACCAAACGCCCTGGAGAGGTCCAGAAAAGCAGCATACACCGGAGTCCTTCTGTCGGTATAATACCTAACCGTGTGCTTGAGCGCCAGAACAGCAGTTTCCGTGGAAAACCCAGCTCTAAAACCAAACTGCGAATCATGTGGATTGAGCTGCCCAGCCATTCTACGCTCAAGCACACCATCAAGAACCTTAGCTGCTATGGTGGCCAAAAAGATAGGCTTATATTTGTCCCTATCCGACTTATCCCCGGTCTTATTCTTGGCAATAGGCATCACTATCATCCTCATCAGCTCTGCAGGTAGATAGGAGTGTCTCACACGAAAGTTGAACAGCATGGATAAGACCTTAGGGAGGTCGGACCAGCATACTGAAAGTGCTCAATGCTTAAGCCATTATGTCCTGCAGATTTGCCTCTGGTCATACCTTTAATAATGTGTCTTATCTCCTTAGTTGTTATGCTTATTGGCTCTCCAGACATGATGCCCCCAGCAACAAGATTCTGTTCCTCCACTTGCTGTGAAGTTACCGCAAAATGCCTCTTAAACTTATCCGCAATCTCACCAGGTTCAGTAACGCCATCAACGCTCATCAGGACCGCAGGTTTTGGGTTCAACCTTTTAGTCGATTTCCAGAAATTCTGAAAATGCTAATGCTTCTGCTCAGTCGCCAGCATGTCCATTTCTATTTGATATTCATGATCCTGACAAAATTTTAATCTTTGTTTAAAGACCTTTCGCGTCTCATTCATTTCGTCAAATAGTAACCCGGTGCGAGGTTTATTATGCCACATCCAATTCAGAAAAACTCTCCTGGCGTTTGCGTGAGCGTCTTTGATGTACCTATTTCATCCGATCACCGGACGCCGCCCGTCTCCTACCATCTCCCACTAGGCCAGAACTGCCCAAGGCATTATAATCGCCCAAGATATTCTGCATTTGCGCTTTCAACAATAGCAGCTATTTCACCTAAACATTCACAAAACTCATTTAAATTATCCAACGAGTCCGTCGGCATATACAAACTAAACAATAACAAAGTACGGTCAGTGCACGTCGCTTTAACAGCCACGATGCGATCACTAGTACACGGTATAATCGTAACGGATGTAAACATAGACTTTCTCCACAATAGTGCCACACCACCGTATGTCTACCCCTCAACACTCCTGCCGACGTATCGACCGAAGATTTCCCAACATAATCAGAATTTATATCTAAGTTACCAAGTAAACAAACTTCATGTGGCAACAACCAAGTTTCTTGCAAAGCAATGACATCCATAGTTTTACAAAAAAATTGTATACATACAATCGACCTCTCTCGAAATTTACAATTTTATTATAACTCACAAAAGTTAGCAAAACAATTGCATTGAGATTTATCCATTAACGATGTTGAACATAACCAACACAAAACCGTAATGAATTATATACTAAAACCTTCACTAAAATCACTCCGTCCATTGGTGAAAACTGTTTGAAAATCCGTTCAGTAGTTTTTGAGTTTATCGCGTTCAGACAGACAGACAGACTCGGCGGGGGACTTTGTTTTATAATATGTAAGGATTTGTAAAACTTAGATAATAAATAAATTCCTTTTATTTCAGAAGCAACACATTTGGTTTTTATTGTTACGCCTAATAAGATAAGATTTATCTTATAAATATAAAAAGAAACTCTATCATCCGCTGCCTTAAAAGAACACTGCTCTTCCTTTTAAATCAACAAAACGATTTTGCAACCTTTTACGATGAACTTTAATCCATCCGTCAATCGGCAACACCTCATTCCATTCAACGTCTTGTTTTAAAACATCTGACATTAGTTGTTTACGCTGACCACCGCCATCGCTCGTGGTCGATGTCCTTGAGCATTCTACACGTGCCATTTATGCGCCGACAACTCAACGTCTGGTTCCGCAATGGGCCCCATTGGTCCTTCTTTTTCTTTCGCACTCTCCGGTGTCGCTGTCTTCGTCGCACAGGCAGGTAATATTGACAAAACCGCGGTGCTGACCTTCACGCGTTCAAGACTGCCCGATCTACCACAACTAGCTTCTTGCGCCGGCGGCGAGACGACACTACTAACATTTATGATGGTATCATTATGCCTATCGTTCACACCTGCGCCCTTGACATTCACAGCGTTCGATGACCCCTTTTTTATGTTGAAAATTATCAAATAACTTCTCCCGCTCTAGGCGGAGTGGGAGGGCGTGTCAGACTCTTACTGACTAAAACCCACCCGTGTTCCTTCGGTTGCCCTGTTTCCGGGGGCCACGATCTCCCTTTCGGTTTTCTTCGCAACCCCAGCAGGCATCGGCCCTAGCGGACCCCGCGGCCTGAACCAGGGCCGGACGCGAGAAATCATCGCCGCCGATCGCCTCCACGAGAACACAGCGATGCTCCGCCCAAGCCGAGCAGACCTCCACCGTACGCCCCACCGTGTCCTCCGGACGATCCACACAATGGTGCCACCCGGGCGTTTCCTCCCGCCTTATCCTGAACAGGAACCTCCTGAAACAGCCGTATCCGGTGAAGACCAGCGTCAGGCGAAAGGTGAGGACGCTATGGCGCCTCTCTAGCCACTCCTCAAAGAGAGGTCTTATCACCGCTATTGTGGCGTGCTCAAGAGTTCGATGACCCCTCCGATATAATGTGTGACAATAAGTCAACCGGAATACTTTCACACTCAAAACTATTATCTAGTAGATACCCTCCTCTCCTGCGATTAATAGTTCTATAATGATGATGATCACACGGTGATTTTAAATGGGTCAGGTCATCCACAGTAACATACTTTTCCTTAATTATTGCCAAATCCTCTTGAAGTTTAATTATATCTATCAGCAAACTTGTCGCATCCAGGTGGTCAAAAGTGACCGGAAGAAGTTTATGGAGATGCCTGGTAACAAAAACTGGCAACAACTCCGGATCTGATTCTGTTACCAGGGCAATTATATCCTCCAAATCTCTTTGACTTTTCCCGTCTTTCCTTCTATTAACTTTTCGGCGAGATGTATCCACCGACTTGAACAATAGCTTTTTAATAATGATAACGAGGGTGGACGCTGATAACGGAACCGGAACATCTTTTTGCAGGCCATAGGTATTAAATATTTGTTCCGCCATCTGTAGCACAGTAGCAATCACCGCGCTTATCGTGCCGTTAATTTTTCGACCGTTCACTGATCACGCGAAGAGATAAGCTGAGCGGTTCATTTGTTTGCCAGCCACGCATCCGTGTGTAGCGTGGTCGTGAGTCGCAGTGGACGCTCCTGTCAACATTTTGATACAAAACGAAGCTTAGTACACTGCGTAGCTTAGCTGTGGGCTGTAGAGCGGCACCTTTACAATCAAAATGTACTGTCTATGTCCAGTGCTGGACAAGATATGCAGCAGCAGATAAATGAGAATGTTCCTATCCTAATCACTTGCTATTACCACTGCCTGGTGTTTGACAAATGTCCGTAAAGTAATTAACAGCACAGTGATAACAGATTGTGGTCATTATCAGATGTCGGTTCTATCAATCAATGTACGATAGTTGGAACATACGGGAGAATAGATGGAGCGGCACTGAGCGGAGGCAAGTTTAGGTGGATGACGGTAAATTGCGGCAATTAAGCATCGTCGGAGCGTAAATTGTATTGGTGAGTTACGGTTTAAAAATACGAGGTGCGAGTTGGAGCTGGCCGGAAACGATTATGTTTCATTGGTGGACTTCAGATGTGATTATGAGAAACAAATACCTTCTTGTAACTTTTAACCATGCCTAAACTAACTAATAGGACTACGACTCACTAGCTTTTGTTGGTTCCACACTCACAATTTAATTTTCCCAGTACAGCGTTAAGTTTTAAACTTAATGAGTAACGAATGGTTACAATTACATAGCAAATACCCTTTTATTAGCTTAGAGATACGGGACCGCTAATTAATCTAATTAAACTAATACCAAACAGAAAATCGATCGTGAAACTCTTTGTTCAATGTTATGATGTATTGCATCATAGACATCAAATCTGAATACTCTTCCCGAGACAAAGCCTAGATTCTATAGACCTATTATCTATGACCTAAAGTTAGACTAGACTATTGTCATTGCCTCTAAGCTCAATTGATCGTAACTGCTCAAATAAGGGTAATTTCAGATAGTTGGCCATTAGCCAAGAGCTGGTCATAGTATGCCTTAATGTGGAAACATAGACAACTACGTTATCACCGTGAACACTATTGAACACGGCCGTTTGCAGATAATGTTATGTCTTGGCAGGTAGATTATGATCAAAGGATACACATGACCCTATAGGGTTAATAGTGCAGTCACCTATGTTTTATATATTCCCACAGTCGACCTTACTATCTCCTAGCAGTAGGTAAACGCGAAAGTTTTCGCAAAGGAATAGTGCGGGTATTGTGGGGAAAGAAGGCGGTACTTATGACCCAAACTGCAGTAGGAATGCAATTTTGATAATATTATGCCATTTTGAATAATAGGAACATTATTGTTCAGTATTGTCTACTTTATATGCAACCGAGTAATTAAATATTGCAAATAATATGAAAAATTAAAAACGTAATACCATGCAATGTTTGCATTAAATTAAAAATGCTCCGTCTCTAATTTCATACCACACATTTATGCAAAAGGGCTATTTCACTCAAATTACGACACTGCGTTCCTACGAACATTTAAAACTGCCCCAACGCTCCACCTAATCTATTCAGTAAGTATTCACCCTCACCGCTCAACGCTTTCGCCAAAATTCCTTACCCGTATGTTTCCACCCGGTCGTTAGAGATACGACAAAGTGGCTATCAGGTGGATGCAGACCGAGGCAATCCGTCTCGGGACTTCAACGCGAACAATTAAAATGCGGGCTGCGTTATACATTCACAATTAAATCGCTGCGTTTAATTGTGCAATCTGTGGCTGTATGTATACTAATGTGGGATGTTTATATTAGTAGGTAATTAAACTGTTTTGCAGATATATATAGGTCAGAAACGTGTAGGATTAACATAATAATAAACATAAGTGCAAAATGTCTTGTTAGAATATACCTAATACCATTTTTTGCCTCGCAGGACACGATTTAAATATTCAAGTGACTTGGCAATTGTTCCTAAATTTGGACAAAAAGTGTAATTTATTCTATACAGGGTCACTTTGCTCGACCTTGAGATAGAACCCCAGACGGCACACTGCAGTCGCATTTTAGAAAGTTTGATAAAATATTATTGACAGAATTAATATGTAGTTTATTATTGTAGGTAGGTATTCAGTCAAACCTCACCATCTTCATATGAAATAACAAACAACCCAGTTTCTACAAAAAACCAACATTAAACACAGGAAACCTCTCCGGTGAAGCAACGGGTTGTTTTCAAAAGTTTATCATACAACAACATCATCAGGCGATCGATAAAGATAATATCATAACAACTGAATATCCAATGAAATCTAAAGGCAAGTAACAACTGATCCTGTACCCCCGGGGGCGGGCGTAACGTGTAACTATAGATGGGCAATGGAGCGTCATCGTGCTAATGGCGAAACTCGATAGTTTCGTGTTACGTTAGAAAGGTGAGCTTACAATATTTTGGAACATAATTTTGAGCGTACATTATCCTGGGCTAGGCTACATTTATTTCTAGATTTCTTTTACATGTAGAAAAATAATCATTCATTAACTTTACCCCCGGGGGCCCACGGCAACTATAGTTTAAAAAAAAAGTAAAATTTCTTAAGCGGCGATTCGATAAATGGATGAGAACTGAGAGTGAAATTTCAAGGACGTATCTCGTTTAGGCACATTTTGTTACATGAGAGAGAAGACAGATATAACTCTCTGTCTCTCACACTAAATCACTATTTATTCTTATTTTTTAAAGAAGATCCACTTTTATCACGTGTACGGTGCTGCGCACGCAATTTCTTAATGGAATATCTTTGCTGTTGTCTACCACAATGACACACTATTAGTGTTGGCAATATTAACACACGATCAATACAATAAGCGATACAATCACACCTTTATGATGAAATTAATAGTTTGACTGGTCAGCAAAACTATTGATTACATAATACATCGCACAAAGTTGGACCAACTGCCCGGGATCCACCAAACCTAACCACGTCCTTAAATATCTTTTCACTCCTCTTGCTCAAAAAGGCCGTCATTGTACAGTACCAGAGCGGGGAAAAAATAGCATTTCTTGCTCTAGGGGAAAAAGTAATTTCTTTTTAATTTTTGTCTGTTCCAACGAGCCTTGAAAAACGAAAAAGTCTATATTCTTATGTAGAATAATCATGTTTATCAACTCGACTTATTACTGGTTTACAAAAAAAAGAACATTTTATTTTTGAAAATGGAACTAAATGCGGCTATCTCTTCGGTAGAATTCGTGCATTGCGTTGCGTCTACAGAAGAAATAAAAAAGACATTGGCGCGAAATCCTTAGAATGTTTCTCTAATTATGAATTGAATTGGTGACCGTAATATAATTTACAACAGTAAAAATGTCATCATCTAGTGAGAACATCTTCACAGAGGACTGAAATTAAGTTGCCGGAAAAACATCTCGTTAAATATCCAGAATTGTACAAATTGTACATTTAAATAAAAATGAACTATTTAATATTGTATTGGATTAATTTATTTTCTTGCAATCGTAGTGAAAAGTAGAGTGTAACACACGGCGCTAAAACCCATTATAACTCGGTTTCTATTTACTCCCTCGCTAAAGCTCGGGAGTAAAACTACCTCGTTACAATGGGTTATTTTAGCCCCTCGTATAACAATCTACTATTACTATTGAAGCTTACAACAGTTAAAATAGTAATACATTTTAGTTACACTCAATACAGTTAATTAACCACTCAATTAAATTTCTAGCTTTTTCTTTTTCTTTGAAGACTCGCAATAAAAAAAATATAGACAATCTAATTGGGCAAAACCGTCACTTAAATCCTACTGATACCCCGATGACCTTACGAAAGACTTGGTCTTTATTTTATTTATCCGAAAATCAACATGTAGAATATTGTATTGTTACACCTTAGCTCGCGCTAACCTTTATATATTCTTATTCCTTATCGTTATTTTGTTCGACAGCGATGTTCGATGTTTACCTGTTTATTACGCAATGTACCTATTTAAATAATTCTTCCACGATATTTCCTGTCACCTTGAATGTAGGTATTTGTGCATGCAAGAATAAACACGAATGTGTAAGCACTTTATAATAATAGGTGCAGGTAACATGCAATTATATAGGTGTATTTAGCGTTGGTCTGGCTGTAATTGCCAAGGTCCTGGGCTTGATTACAATATAAGGCCAATTACTAAGAAATGGTAGGAAGAAGCTGTTTTAAATTAAATACCGTTTTTTGTCCATTACTAGTGTTCCTGCCTACCCTTCAAACTAAGATAGAAAGTGTTTGACTGCTAAACAGATTTCCTTCCATCGTGGTGTGATTTAGGGTGCATTCAGAAATATGGCAATGTCGCAGATAGCTGTCAAGTATTTCGCTGTTCTGATGAATTTGTCAGTATAATATACAGTATTTGATTTAAAAGTTTCCAAAAAGCATTTGGAAAGTTAACATATTGTTAACTGGACTTTAAAGTCAAAGTCAAAGATTTATTTGCAGATAAATATGGTTGCAAAATTTCTTACAATGGTGGTATGATAGTAGCTTAACATATTTAATCATACGTAACATAGTGACATGTAACTTTTTGGTACACAATTACATCATTTTAATTTAAACTGAAGGAATTATTTTATAGTATAGAAGGAATTCTCAATTAACCAGCTGCGTAAAGCCCTTCTGAAGCAGACCATTGGAAGTTCTTTAATTTGGTTAGGAATTTTGTTATAAATCTGAATACACATAGGATAGCAACTTTGCCCATATAATTCCGTTTTCATTCTAGGAATAATTAATTCATTAGGATATCTAGTTTTGAACATAAGCTCTTCCGAGATTCACCGAGTTTCCCCATAATCTTTCAATATTTTTAACTTACAAATATTAACTTCATAATCAATATTTTTAAATTGATCAAAACAGCAACGATTCTTTTCAAATAAAGAGGAAGTGGGCATTGAATGAATGAAGATAGTCATTCTTGTAAAGCAAGAGCAGTGGTGGTCCAGTGGTATCGGCCGCGACTTACAAGTTGTAGGTCGTAGGTTCGAACCCTGACAGGCGCTTTACTTTGTGTAAATTATTTTCATCACCACTGCTCTCAAAACGATGAAGGAAAACATCTTGAGGAAACCGGCATGTCCTTGAACTAAGAATTTGAAGACATGTGACATCTACCAACACGCACTGGGCCCGCGTGGTGGATTACGGCCCACTCCCTCTCACAAAGAGGAGGCCTGTGTCCCAGCGGTCGGAACATTATAGGCTGATTATGCTAATCAAAACAGCGATATTTATTTGACAGCAGTTTGCGACGTTGCCAACTTTCTGATTAGGCAAAATGATAATTTGTTGTATCATATACGTCTGCTCATTTCCTTGGAGAATTCATAAAATGACCAAGCCACAAAAGTTCCAATTTTTTTTTTTTTTTTGTTGTTTTTGTAGTAATACTAGCTTACATACCAAATTTCAACTTTCTAGGACTTCAGGAAGTACCCTAAGAATTTTCATGATCATCAGTGAGTCAGTGACGAAATCAAGATTTTTTTGATATCAATAAAATCTAAAGTATAAGAGCTATGCAACTGAAACTTTATCTATTGGTATCATATCACAAGAATTTTGTTTTTCTGGAATAATCCAAACCAAAGTTATGAAATTCAAAAAAACGACGAAGCGCTTCGAAAAAAGGTAGGTCATCTTGGCGGGCGTACTGCTGTGCCCCCAGACCTGGCATCAGTTTTTTACCTACAAGTCCTATACCTATCTTGGGTACCTAACATTTACATATTCAAGTACCGTAACTAGGAGACTTATCTGATTTAGGTGGGTATGTAAATGTGTTAGGGTGTTAAAATGTCGCATGTCTTGAATTCGAGACCTCTAATTTGTCACTGCTTTTTAGGGCCCACACATTTTTCTGTCGGAAAAAACAAAATATGTGTGGTTTTACGACAAATGATCCTTTTAGGTAGATTTATTTTGGAACGTAAAATATCCAATGTTATTATTCCTTAAATGTTATGTACATCTATAATTTGTGTATACATTAGCATTAATACCTTTCCTAATTACTATTATTATCTTGAATCCAAATGTTGAATGTATAATTATGCTGTTCGTGTTCTTTAATAAATAAATAAACAAATAATATACCTTTAAAACAAAAAAGTGTATTTTTATTAACGAGTCGATAAGTTTCAAACATATCTATAATAAACAACACACACAACAATATTCTATGTAACTTTCTATATTTTAGGGCTTATCAAATGATGATCTAAAAGAGCCAGTGGGTACTTAGATATTTGTAAAAGCAAGCGAGCTATTCGTAGAAACGTATATAGTTGTCCAAAAAAATACCATAAATAAAATTATTTATGTGCCTTCACTATCTAAGCTAACTTACCCTCATAAATGTTGAAAACCAAACGTATACAAGTATGCATAAACGGAACCTCTTAAACGCCTACCAATAAAGTAACAAGAACATAAAAACCGCAAACTTGCCACGACATTTCCTTCAGTATACGACTTGAACCTAACACAAATCTTGTGTACACTGTATATTTCCTTACTAGTCCCATTAAGTAAACAAACACGGTATGAAAATCACTGGTTTTTGCATCGACATTCACACTTGAAGGTGGAAACGTCTCAGGGCGAAATCGCTAGTGCTGTCAGTGTCATCATTGCTGTGGAATATTGACGCTGACAGCACTTGAACACGGTTTAGATGTTCTGATCACGTTCAGTTTCACTGGTGAAAGTCGACCTTCATCATTATGGTATATGAATACAGTATGAATTACACCAAAAAAATGCTTTGATTTCAAAAATCTAAATCTCAGTCCACCATATTTGTTAACCAAATTAGACACGTAAAGAAGAACAGACTTTACAAACATATGGCAATGTATCACCTCAGTTTTTATACACCATCCACTAGGCAGTAGGCAGACCATTAATATTCTCGTATGAGGTCGTATATTTATGTAGCAAATGCAAATACTCTGATTTATTTTGGGGAAGGCACGCGATATTCGTGTAGAATAGATGGGGCAGAAGATCCAGTTGAATACATGAAAAATATAAACAGACATATTGAGAAACTCCTCCTTTTTGAAGTCAATTATCAAATTCCAAAGTGTAGTTGAAAAGACGTTGGAAACAATAATAACTATTATAATATTGTCCTGCATACCCTACTATACGTGTGCTTATAAGCAACTTTTTATCACAGTTAACATGAGAAGCATTTCTATTCATTTCTAACATTTTATAAGTTGACCTACTGTATTTATTTCCTAACTCTGTGGTATTACGACATATCGTATTCGCCAGTGATGGACATAGCGTGTCCGAAATAGTTGAATTTATAACTGTCTAGGAATTAATCGGTAGGTAAGTTTTGAATTTTTTGTAATTTAGTTTATTGTTAATCGATGGAAATTATTGATTCAGCTCATTTAACTTTTATATCAGATAAAAGTTAAATGAGCTGAATCAATAATTTAAACAAACAGTGTCTATTGTTTTTAAGTAATAAAATAATACCATTCTTTATACATAGAGCTATCTAGAGTTTCTATTCTCAAAAAAATATAACTTTGGAAAGAACGATGGATAGATAAATCGTTAGAATAGGCCTTTAAAAATATGTGTAGAAATTTGTAGATGTACGAGAAATGTTACTGTTTATTAAACTCATATTATTGTTGTAAAATGTCGGAACACAGCTGAGTTTTTCTTAACTGTTACAAAAGTTTACCCCGTTCGCTTAAAATCTACATATTTTAAAACTCCAAAATTGACATTGCTTTCGAATCACATGCAAATAGCAAATTGCCACACTGATCTAAAAATAAAAGAAGAATAAAACGAACGTTTCACTTATCCAAACAGCACACGTCCTGAAAATCTAAGAAAATAACCGGTTTTCAGCGCTGAAATACTTGAAATGCAGACCGACGTATGGGAGCTACATGACTGAAATTTTGTAGTTTAAATTACTATAGATAGCTTCCGGGAATAATTCGATAAATTATTGCTGTACCCTGATCATGTTCGGAATACTGGAATATTGCGATGACGCGCCCAATTTACAGCGCGATGTTCTCTGAAGCCATAACATTCGGTTTTTTACCCAGATGAAAATCAGATGATTTTAAAATGCGGTTTTATTCGGATACGTCTTGCGGGATTGTTCGATTAATTTTGGTCTTAAACAGTGCCACCATTTTTTAAATCACGAAGTGAGGATATTATAATTTATTTATATAAAAACTAGCTGTTGCCCGCGATTTCGTCTGCGATCAAGATGAAAAGTAGCCTATGTCCTTTTCCAGGTCATGGTCTACTCATGTGCCAAATTTCATCCAAATCCGTTTAGCCGTTTTAGCATGAAAGTGTAACAAACAAACAAACCTACTTTCGAATTTATAATATTAGTTAGGATTGCAGATAGTACTATCTTTTTATCAGCCTCATATTTTATTAGGAACAATATTTTTTAATTGGTCCTTATACCTTTTTAACGCGTGCCTACCAACAAACTCAAATCCTAAAAACCTAAAACATCTGAATCAAAATAGGTACCTTCCTTACTCATTCCCTTTACTCAAAACCCACGTACCGAAACTTTTATTCGCAAAACAGCCAACATCTAAACAATGACAAGCACCCGCAGTCCCAAACATTTTCATTTCGTTGTCAATCCAGCTCATTGCGAGCATTCCCTTTGACTGCCAGCCAATTCGTGCCAACCAACCCACTCAGATAACATCCCGGAATGCACTACATTAGCATAACATCAGCACTAATTCCAATCTAAATTTAGTGTTGGCTATGTCGTTATTTGCATAAGAAACCGGTTATTAGTTTTAGTGGCACTCCCTTTGTCACATCCCTAGTGTCGTAATTTGGCGCGTTTTCCATACGGCGGACATATTTGTTTAGGGTTTAAGAAATGCTAGGCTGTGGTGTTATTGTTGTGGCTTATGATAGCGTTTATTAGTTTGTAGGTTATAGTAAAAGGCTGAATAATATATTATTTTATCGCTTTTGGTCATAGGTCTCGAGTTGAAGCACGCACCTCTGACTTTTCGGATTCATTGTGCGTATTGTATAATTATCACTTGCTTCAAAAACGGTGAAGGAAAACATCGTGAGGAAACCGGCATGCCTGAAAGATATTTCTTGGCGGCATGTGAAGCCAAGTTAGAAGCCCATGGGTGGCTTTAAAAACTCTGCCACTAGGTTAAACCACACGTAACGTCACTAACCACACGAAAAGAAGAAGAAGATCGTTTTTGTTAGGTCTAGATATTATCGAGTAAAACTTAAGTTGTTTAAAGGTGTACAGTCTGCATGTTTTGCACGAAGATATCGTTTAATAATTGTCGACCTATGGAAGAGTCCTACTTTCAAATTCAGGCGTAATTATAATAACAATTGTACCTAACTGCAATTTTGGTCAAGACATGTAACATTCCACACAGGTAACTGGTTCGCTTAATTACCTCAAAGCACCCCAATTATACGGTCAGACATGACATGTGTTGCCCCTAGAGGCAAAGATGTCCTTTATTATGAGACATAACAAGGCATAGCCGTGATGCAACGTGTATTTAGAAATTCTGACTCCTCAATGTGCAGATATGAAAATAGGTTAAAATAACAATACAAGTTCTTCAGAAAGGTCAGGTGTACGCAACCGACGTGCGTGT
This sequence comes from Agrochola litura, assembly GCA_949152395.1. Taxonomy (NCBI): domain Eukaryota; kingdom Metazoa; phylum Arthropoda; class Insecta; order Lepidoptera; family Noctuidae; genus Agrochola; species Agrochola litura. The sequence continues at coordinate 25,228,865 of OX424501.1, forward strand.
ATGACCAGATGTATGAACATAAACAAAGCAAAAGGAGTATGTAAGGATCGTAGCAGATGGCGTTCTATAGTTTCTGCCTACCCCCATGGGAAGGTGTGTGTTTATGTATGTATGTAACAATAGTAAATGTACAACACAGGGGGTTTGATCTTCCGATGTCGCAAGAAATCGCGGCACAGCGGACAGAACTCCGGCGGGATCTCATGGCGTCATGGAGAGTGCGATTGTTGCAACCCAGCGCTGGGCACGCCACAATTGCGGCGATAAGACCCATCTTTGAGGAGTGGCTTGAGAGGCGCCACGGCGTCGTCACCTTCTGCCTGACGCAAGTCCTCACCGGACACGGCTGCTTCGGGAGGCTCCTGTTCAGGATAAGGCGGGAGAAAACGTCACCATTGTGTGGATCGGCCTGAGGATACGGTGGAGCATACGGTGGAGCATACGGTGCAGGTCTGCCCGGCTTGGGCGGAGCATCGCCGTGTCCTCGTGAAGGCGATCGGCGGCAGTGATCTCTCGCGTCCGGCCGTGGTTCAGGCCATGGTACGGAACGAGAGGAAATGGCAGGCCGTCACCTCCTTCTCCGAAGTGGTAATGCTCACGAAGGAGCAGGTGGAACGCGTGAGGGAGAGGCAAACTTCGCGCCCTCACTCACCTAACCGCCGCAGGAGGAGACGCCCAGGGCGTCGGGAATCGAGAGCCGATTTCCGGCCACCGTAGGCGCGGGCTTGCAGACGGTGAGCAATGGGTAGCTTGCTGTCCGATAAGGACCAGGCCCAGGTCGACGGCGCGTTGTGTTCCACGCGCGCCTCAAAGAGATGTCAGCAGAGTTGACGGGGTCCGCCAGGGCCAATGCCTGCCGGGGGTTCGAAAAAAACCGATAGGGAAATCGTGGCCACCGGCAACAGTGCAACCGAAGGAACACGGATGGGTTTTAGTTAGTAAGAGTCTGATACGCCCTCCCCCTCCGCCCAGAGCGGGAGAAGTTATTTGATAATATGCCACCAAAAAAAAAAGGGGGTTTGATCTATAATTATCAGGCAATCATTAGTCGCTAGCTGTCATTCTACACAAAAGCTTATACATGACAGCTGACATTTAAAAATGAGCTCACATTAAGTCCAATAAGTGATGAAAGTATTGGCACTTTTCTACATTCACTAGATTTTTTGCATTTGAATTAATTTTACAGTGAATACTTGTCTCCAGATCTAACAAACATTAAAAACATACAACAAAACATTCCCTCTTAAAATATTTTCATGTTTGCAGGTACAATATTTTAAAGCTTCCTTGGCTCATCTTCAAAAGTTGGACACTGCCACTCGTTTGAAAAAAAAATTAAAATAAAATAAAAAAAAATTGGAACTTTTTGAAGCCAGTCCGTATTGTTTTTAAGAGGAGGCTTGAAGTAAAAAAAAAGAAGAATGGATCACTCATTAGTGACTTGTCACTCGTATCCGTCACTTTGGCCCTGAGATCCGGAGGTTTTAGGATAATTTGTCGATAAAAAGGAAGTCGTTACAAAGCCTTAAAGGGATGCTCTCTATTCCTTCGTTGTTATGTAGGTATACTTATCTCAAATCTTAACAAAAAGTGGTATTATTGTAGAGAGTATCTTAATAGACTCTGCAAGGAGGGGAGGTTCCGACGTGTTGTATTTTGAGTAATAACGTTATTAATTTAAACGATGAAACCTTTGTACTTTATGAACCCGTACATACGTCTGTTTCGTTTGTCGGTTGTGCTTACATAAATAGTTCATCATCTGCTTAACTTTTTCCGAACTAACTACATAAAAAGTTTAAAATTTAAAATTAAGAAACGGTATTACCAAATAGCTCATGAATTATTTATTGTTATTTCATTATACAAAAATGAACAAAATAACCCTGTACAGTGAAAAGATGAAAAGCGACAACTTAAGTAATGATAAGTCGTTCCTTGGGTATCGTTCTCAACGATTAATAATTGTGTCTAACGAGAATTGAATTAAGACTGGTCGACAATTTACAAGCTTTCCACTAATTACAGCTGGCACTCTGTCAGATTTGTTAATGTAAAAGGACCAACAGTTCTACGATTGTATGAAAATTCACTTACCCTCATTCATTTTCATTAAGTTTCCATTATTTGAATCACTTACGCAATATTACGTCGGCGAAATTCCGATATTTCGTTTACCCATTCTTGATCATTTGTAATCACCTCACAAATAAGCCAACGACAGACATACCTACGTACACATTTTGACGTTCAAAAGTGCCATACATGGGCCTATTTGAAATAATTGATTTGACTTTACAATCAGATAGTCAAAATGAAAGATATCACTTGTGTTTTGCAATTAAGCAAAGTGCATCTCTGTTAAATTAGTTATATAAGTTCACTACGTTCAATGTTGCCAAACAGTCTCGTATGAGCAGGCGAATGCTAAATAAAATTAGTTTCGAGAAACTTCTGGATCTGCACTTGTAAGGTAAGTGTAATAAGTGTAATTTATTTTTCAAAAATATACATTAATTTAATTATTATATGGTGATACACTATATGACATTTGTTTCCATGAACATATTTTGAATATCTGTGTCTGAACTAGATATAAAATATCTGTATTTCAGACATTAGCGCGGTCAGTTTAATGTTATGTAAATGTACGAGAAATGGAATTTAAATAATTCTTATTGTAAATATTTTTCTCAAAAGACCAATACAGTGTGTATACTGCACAAGATTCTTAATGATGATTTCAAAAACGTAAATATTTTGAAACCTAAATATTTTACTTCGCGCCACGACGAACCAAGTGACACAATAACTATTGTTTATTTTAACTCTGTTGTAACTTCCTTTGTTTCCTTTAGGTTAACTTTTTGAGTTTAGTTAAAGATTTCATCTTGTTTATTTATTAAAACCATCTCTGAAAGGTCTGAATTGAAATTACCTATTTAAATACTAACTTTAAAAATACATAAAACTGTGGTAAACTCACCTGTTCATGCTTGTGATCCTTCTTCATGGAGCCGCCATGGCCGCCCCCCGTGCTTTGTACCGTATTCATCTCTAACACAATGACATAACACACTAATGATAAACCAACTAGTTTCAAAATGGACAGTTTTCACTACTTCAGGCACTGTTTAAGTCATTTCGTTCACAGCACAATTATAATTTAATTTTAATTTTTTTAAACCTTTTTGATATTGCGGAATGTAGCTAGAATTAAGATATTAATATTACTTATTTTTCGGAGATTTGTATTGAAATGATAAGAAGCAGGTAAAAGATAAGGAAAATAATAACGCGTCTGCAATTGGATTAACTTTGATGAGGAAAGAGAATCTGGTAATGAAAGAAATAACGTTAATAAGGTGTTGACCTACATGTGTTTATATTGCGAAGTTTATTATTTTTGGGTAGATTATATTTTAACAATTAAAGTGAAGATGGATGGTTAAGGAATCATAAGAATTTATTATGATTGACATGGATCTCTGTGAGATGACAAGGCCACATAAAATTCTTCTTAAAAAAATTTGAACACTTTTTTATATTCACTTTAAAAGTATTACGATTGAATCTCTGTGTCTTCTTGACAATACCACCACATGTAATACTTCTTAAATACTACCTATAAAATAAGAAATTTCAAGCAGCAACCTGTTCTAAAATATCATTGACTTAAAAATCAGGCCTAATTTCTAAGCCCACCGAAACTTCATAGCCCCAAAAATAGCCTCATCAGTATGCAAACTAGAAAGAAACCTATACACTCTTTCCGACTGACCCAATTCTGCGTTTCAATAGAAATATAAACGACGCAGGGGGCGCGGGGGGGGGGGGGGGGGCACCCGATTTGAGGCCTCATCCGTAAGATTTGCATAAACCAATTTGCGGCCAGTCACGCGAGCTCCTAATGCCAGCAGACGGGGAAGCACAATATCGCGACAGTTGCGACACTGTTGCGCCACTTGTGTGTGTTGTTTAGGTTCTTGTGGGTGGTTCTTTTGGACTAGAAACTGATAGTTTTGAAAACAAATTAGTGTAGATGAGGAACTGAATGAGGACTGAGGACAGATTGTGTTTAGTTTCGTCTGAGTTTATGTATCAAGGTCATTGACCAAGTTGCTAGAAGAAATCATGGAAGTTGGCGATAGCGCGAAGTACATGACAATGGTGTCACCTAGAAAACACTCACAGCGCAGTGCATAGTCACAGAAAAAGAAAGAATTAAGAATTAAAAGTAATCTGGATAAATACCAAATTATTTGTCATAGGTCCTGAGCAACACATCAAAAAAAAAGTTTCAATAATTTCTCTACATTTCCCAAATATACTGACACAAGCTTTTCTTAACACTGAATACTGCTTTTTCTAGTGATCCATTTCACGAATTCCTCTAATCAGTCGTCGTTGTATTAATATAAATTCGATTGAAATTGACAACCAGTCGGGTTCCTTATAAAGTAGTAAGTACAGTGAATGGGCACGACTTGCAGCGTGAATACAGAAGTACTCGCGCTACGACACGAAGTAAATGCGACAAATGAAGTAGTTTTATTATACCTGCTACGAGGTTACGGCGTAGCTGGCGTCTATGCGGTGCTCGCTACGCGTTGCGTGATTTTTTGACACTTTGTGGCAGAATCAAGTTGCAGTCGTAAGAATAAGATTGACTTTTGTCAAAAAATATGACAAAAATAAAGAATACTGAGAACATGAGATTGAATGACAAGAAAGCATGTCAGTCTAATTACTTTTATGATACTTTATATTTTTAACATTTTGAACCTTTCCAACCTCAAGCGGCTGGACATTGCTTGGTGGAAAAATTAGAAAAAAACACTGAATAATTATGATAGGATTCAAAATCTCTACGATTTGGTCTCAATTTCTGGTTTTCGAAATACTCGTAATGGTTAAAAAAGTTACGTATTCGTTATGTATGTGCCTACTTTGTGTAGCACTTATAAGTCTTAATGTAAGAACGTTAGCGGTCATTAATGTCAAAACATAAGCACGTGTTAACCTAACATATTGATTGATCTACATTTAATCCATTTATCTATAAGACCCTCACTAAATATCAATACACTGAGAAACTGCCATCTAATCTCAACCCCAGACCTAGCCACCGATATCCCCAGACCGCAAGTCCCTACAAATAAATTAAGCGACATCATAACCCTATTGACACTTCATCACAATAATCTCTCCCTTAGAGCCTCCCATTAAGAGGCTCTTCCGATATAAATAAGGCTCAGAGCAAGTGTAGAGCTCCTGAATATACCATTATGTGTTGAGATGAACTTAACTGAATAACTTGAGTCAATATCGTAGGAGATCGATCGGCGTCTGTTTTTGTTTATGTTTGTGTTGAGTATCTTTTGAATAATATTGTTTTGTTTTGTGTGGTCTGTTGTAGAGGAGTTTTGATTGGGTTTGCCTGTTTGGTTAAATTATTCTGATGAAATATTCTGTTTAATAAATAGTCGTTTAGCTATGTTTTAGGTCCACGAAAATACTCGTATAAGAAATTAGAAATAATATAAGATCGGTAAAAAATATGGAAAAATGTTTTGATAAAATCGTAAATTTTTAGTTCGCTTTAAATAAACACGTTGACCAACAAAACTCACAACATAGTTTTTGATTGGAATCAGAAACAAAACATTTATTTAACGGTACAAATGTGTATAATTGTCTATTGTAAAGATTAACATTAGTAAAGAAATACGCAATCAAGAAGTGCCATTGCCTTGTCAGAAGAAGCGTGATAAAAAAATAGCAACATAAAACCACTTTTAAGATTTTCACAACTACAAGAAGGTTGCAGGATTTTGAAACTATAATGCCTGAGATACTTTATGAATACTAACGTGAAACACAGCTAACCGACGAGACACCAAAAGTTGGGACAGCCCACATTCTTGTACAACTATGAAAGCTATATAACTTAATTTGGAAAATTACCTAAAGGTCGCAGACGTTAAAGGTTTTTGCTTACAATTTTAGCTAAAAGACAACTTTGCCCTGAAGTTTTAGAAAAAGGTTTTTAGGCTAGGTTAGCTGACTGGTTGGTTAGCGTATTACAACAAACACAAAACTGATTTTTTATCAGGCCTTCAAACTATGTACTATCCAGTGCCCTGGGGGCCTACCACCAGCTCTTATAGCAGTATTATTATAATCTTACTTTGACTTTTCGTACCATGACGTCCATAAAATAAGCTTATTGTAATGTTGAAACAATCTTATTTTCTTAGCGATTTTGGTGACTTCACCTCTAAAAGTTCATTCAATTCGTACCACGACGTGACTTTTGACAACTAGCAATATTGTTTTAATGTCAAATTTAGCAATCTTAAAAAAGTTCCTCGGACTCGACGGAAATATTATTGTTTTGCAATTTATATTAAGAAAAAACATTTTCGTGTCATGTAAAGTTAGTAAAATGTATTTATTTACGTAAACTTGCCGAATGAATTGTGTATCTATAGATTTTAGTACATGTGTAATTAATTTCTTGTTTGATGGCGAATGCAGACGAAACATTTGAGTTTTTAGAAGCGGATAACGCAGAAACATAAAAATTCCCAGAGTACCTCTAGCTGCCGCCCGGAAACCCGACTGCAAAATTAATAACAAAACACTAATCACTGAGTCTGACCACAATATATTGTTTCGAACTATCTTCGTCAAAACATTACACATTTCTTTGTTTTAAAACTTATTCACTGAGTAACCTTAACCTTCCCTTGATTCCATGTCGACTTTGTAGCCAGTTAGATCATAAATTCATTAGCAAATATGTTAAAATAAGTTCAACCTCGTAGTAGTTATGCACTTGTAAACAAAAATATCGCTACATCGAAGCTGTGTTCAGAGTTACGCTGCAATCGATTAGAGCGTGCTAACACCCATACCGAATTAGTGTCAGCGCGATAACAATGTGCAGTGAATCGTCATACATGACGTCATAGCATGCGCCATCTTGCGATAACGCTGACCATGCACTAAATTAATAACACCGTGAGCGCTGTCAAAATCACAGTTGTGCTGTTTTGTTTTGAGTTGCACCATATCTTTAAACTAACGTGGCATTTTGGAAATTGTGCTTCTGACTACAGTCGTCACCTAATCAAAGAAGAAGAAATTTGTTGTGTATACTCAAAGAAATACTGTAATCCAACCATCTTGTGCAAGCATATCTAAATCGGTACGCAAAATATTGATGTGAGCGATTAATGCGTAATTCCGAATGCGGCCCGAGTTTCAAATTTCGTTCTGTTAGCCGTAGCTTATTTTTAATTTTTTCAATTGTTTTTCTTATTTTTCAAAGCCAAATCTTTTAATATTTGTGTCAATTTCATGGAAATTACTCATAAAAATTAGATTATAATGCAAAGTAATATTTTAAGTAAAAGAAAATAATATTTAGCTTCAACACCAATACCTCGTGGTAGCGATTCGGACCAACGTGTGAAAGGGACAGCGCTATACAGTTCACATAGCGTTGTTTCTTTTCTACTATAGCAGGCAATAGACAAATCTTACAAATAGTTCGTTCTTTCCCAGCACTAAGCAGGAATAAAACATTCTTGAACGATGAAGATCGTGGTACGAATATAAGTTATGTTATTGTAAGCTTGAAACAAAACTCTTCTGAAATAAGATTGTTTCGTAAAAGATTGTGGTCGGCCCCCTGTAGCTTTTTGGACAATGTGACAAGTGTCAGTTACGAGAGCACAAAGTTCCGTCAGATTATCGTAATAATTAATATTATTTGCTTCGTTATGTTTTCATCAACTCAAAGACAATCCATTTTAAGAAATTAATAATTTCAGAAACAATATGCATAGACCGAGCTCAAAAAAATATTCTTATAAAAGTAACCTCTACCTCGCGTCAGCACTCTTTTTGCTGAAGTGAGTTTTAAACCAATTTAAAAAGGTAGACTTTAAACGGAGCCTAGAGGATTTAAAGCTAAGTACTGGGAGGCTGTGAGCGCATCGCAGCAGATTCTGTTCGAGAAACGAATGGGAATGGGACAGGAGTTTAAAATGTAGGTGAGAAGTGTGTTTTGTAAGGAGAATGAAGTGTAATGTGCAAATGATAGTGCATAAGGAAACATGTTCACTTTGAAGGAAGTTTTTTATTAGGGTTCCGTTGCCAAACGGCAAAAAACGGAACCCTGTCTGTCCGTCTGTCTGTCTGTCCGTCCGTATGTCACAGCCACTTTTTTCCGAAACTATAAGAGCTATGCTGTTGAAACTTGGTAAGTAGATGTATTATCACACAAAAATAGAAAAAAACAAATAATTTTGGGGTTCCCCATAATTAGAACAGAAACTCAAAAAAAAAAAAAATCATCAAACCCATACGTGTGGGGTATCTATGAATAGGTCTTTAAAAATGATATTGAAGTTTCTAATATCATTTTTTTCTAAACTGAATAGTTTGCGTGAGAGACACTTCCAAAGTGGTAAAATGTGTGTCCCCCCCTGTAACTTCTAAAATAAGATAATGATAAAACTAAAAAAAATACATGATGTACATTACCATGTAAACTTCCACCGAAAATTGGTTTGAACGAAATCTAGCAAGTAGTTTTTTTTTAATACGTCATAAATCGTAAACCGCAATTTACCTTTCATTCAATGTTACTTGCTGCTACGGAACCCTTCATGGGCGAGTCCAACTCGCACTTAGCCGCTTTTTTATTAAATAGCCAGAGCTTAACCCAGTACAACCATACAGTACTTTGGGATTCAATGGAATAATAACTGAATGTCATGGTGAGCCGATATGTGATGAGAGTTTTGTTGTGATTAGCTAACCAAAAGGTTGCTGCTTTACTTCTTTCCCATTAATCAAAATCAAGGCTCATAAGCAGCTTTCTACATATGAGAAGCATTTATCATACAGACGGACAAAATTATTATATAGACTACTGTTAAAAATGGCCTTCTATTTATAATATTTGTATCACCGCTAAACACTTATCACTTATCCCTCAAACTCCTACTTGAAACTTTAATACCGCGCTAAACAATGGCGGCATTGGAGCCGGTAACATCGCAGTAATATCGCGGCATTATCCAGCTATGATGACGTAATGACACTATAGCGGTATTGTTCAGGTATGACACTTTATTTCTGACGGTAGTCATCGCTATGTCGGGAATAGAAGAGTTATGTATGTTTGGGAGATATTATTATTTCAACTAATTTATTGAGAGTGATTTTCAAGAACGCGTTACGTTTAGGCACATTTCATTACATGAGAGAGAAAAAAGATATTAACTCTCTCTCTATTTGTCTCTCACTCTGAATCTCTCTTATTCTTTATTTTTTAAGAAGTTTCACTTCTATCACGTGTACGGTGCTGCAGTTGATTTTTTTCTATTATAAAACGCCGCTACCTACTTTCTATAGATTTTAAAATAAAAAATAACAAAAACGCAAAAACAAGAAAAAACTAATATAACACTGAAATCTGTTAACCAAAACCTGGAGCCCCAAAATTCATAGCCTTACATAATGTACCACATAATATTACATTCAAAGTCTAAGTGAGTCATAACGTTCATCCCACAACCCAGAGGAATCCCGGTTTGATCTAAAAGGTGACAAAAAGCATCCCATGTTTCTTTACCACAGAGCGTTTGAAAACATAGAGATGGCCCATTTTTTTGCACTCGAAAATTTTTAATTCTTTTGAATTGTCAAAGGAGTCGGTATTCAGAAAGATGAAGTTAGTTGCTCCATTAGCTCATTTGTTTTATGATCTCTCCGTGCACATCCTATGTAGCAGTGGACGGTTGACTTTAACATTTTGCTATGCCACATAATTAAATCCCTTGCCCAGCATTTACTCGAACTTGCGACCTCTAGACCAATGCGCCAGTTTACAAAAAAAAAAGCAATCGGCCTCTCTATTCTTCATAACGCTGTGTGTTAACCCAAAGTCATCCTTCTAAACCTTATCGTTATCCTTTACCCTTACCCCGTTACCCTGTGAAGACGTGCTTCAGGGAAATAATAGCTCATGGCATCCTTCAGGGGATTCCTTCTACGAATATAAAGTAGGTTGCGTCCTGTTTCGTCATATTTGCGTCCCAATATTGGATTTTTAAAAGATTCCTTTTATTTACTGGGTAGAGGTGAGACCTGAGGGAGATAAATTAATGTACTAAGAAATATCTTAAGCGTTTTTTTTCACCTCTCTGATATATAATAAAAATATTATAAAACAAAGTTGCTTTTAGTTTCTGTCTGTGTGTGGTCTTGTTTATATTTTGATATGCAACGGATTTCGACGCAGTTTTCACCACAATTTGGAGAATTTATTCTGGAAGATAAATTGATGAATGAAGATTATATTTATTTGCATTAAACTTAGTTAAAGCACAGACTCGTTTTGACATTGGGCACGCCACAATTGCGGCGATAAGACCCCTCTTTGAGGAGTGGCTAGAGAGGCGCCACGGCGTCCTCACCTTCCGCCTGACGCAGGTACTCACTGGACACGGCTATTTCTGGAGGTACCTGTAAGATTTCCGGCCACCGTAGGCGCGGGCTTGCGGACGGTGAGCAATGGGTAGCTCGCCGTCCGATAAGGACCAAGCCCGGGTCGACGGCGCGTTGTGTTCCACGCGCGCCTCAAAGAGATGTCAGCAGAATTGACGGGGTCCGCTAGGGCCAATGCCTACCGGGGCTGCGAATATGGCCGATAGGGATATCGTGGCCCCCCAGCAACATGGCAACGGAAGGAACACGGGTGGGTTTTAGTCAGTAAGAGTCTGACACGCCCTCCCGCTCCACCCAGAGCGGGAGAAGTTATTTGAAAATTTCCCACCCAAAAAAAAAAAAAAGACTCGTTTTGACATGGAACACTAGGTACTACTTGCAGTATACGAGACTGAGACAATATTATTAATAATAATACGTTTAATTAAAGGACCATTTTTATTAAAACGTCATTGTCAAAACAACAGAAAACGAATCTAACGATTTAAATCTTTGCTTTCATATCATAAATCCATAGCAGTCAGAATAAAAATTAAGTTCCTCTGAAGCCAATCTCTTTCGACTTACATACATTTTGAATACAGCACAATTTTCTCTCCGCCAAAAAGTCCCTCAGGACATAAGAATGAAATATCGTGTTCAAAGTAAAGTACAACTAGATTTGGTACATTTTTACTTTGAATGAGTTTTCTCAAAATTAAATATACAATATCGTTTTAGTGGCTGAAAAAGCTAATGAAATCATTTTGTATGTTCGTCACAGGCGATTTGCTAAATCTATATAGGTAAATAAAATGAAATGCTGTTCTTAGGAAGAGCATCGCTTGAGAACGGCTGGACGTACTTTGCTATTTTTTTGTATTCATTATTGAAATTTTGTCAGGGCAACGTCAGCTAGTGTATAATAAAAATAAAACTTAATAAATTAAGTACAGGGATAATCCTAAGGCTACTTTACTTTCAGTGGTAGTAAGTGACACTAGCCCTACGGTTAGGACTTGTACACATGGCGATGATCAGTACAAATTTTTTAATAATTTTAGGTTCACGTGGCAGTTAAATACTGTATTTTTTATAACCGTATGAACAGTGGGATGTTGATGTGTGATCACAACTTTTTACCGTAAAATATCGCACTGATCATGCCAAAATATAGCCGTGTGAACGGGGTCTTAAGGAGTCTGTCGGGCAAGTAAGAAGTCGTGAATATAAATCCGTACTGTCAAACTAGTACTGCGATCTAACTAGTAGTACAAGCAAAATAGTTTAGATGAAAGAGTAAATAGAAAAACCTACTATGAATGTGCAGACAAATATAATAATAGTCAGTGCTAGCCTAGAACAAGTTCAGTACCAAACACAAATTTAACCTTAAACAAGTCAAATTATCAAGTTTAATAATCCCGAAAACGACACTATTTTGACCAATTTTTACGGCTTGCGGTCACTGGCAGAATTTATCCGACCAACTAACCGTGGAAACTAGGATAAAGTAGATAATTTGGGTAATCTCCTAAAGGATATATCTACGAATACTTCTCTGGACCACACAGTTTTACCAAAACGTTTAATTGAGTTTAGGACTCGGAATGTTGACAGAATAAAGGTTCATTAGGAAAGAGGTGACAAAAAGATGGAACTTTTTACCAGTAACTTCATTGACGATAATTTGTTATCTTACATAATAATATAATATAATAATAGTAACAAAGTCAAAACGGTGTGTTGAACATTTTTGAAAAAGTAATTAGTACGAGGTGTGGGAACGAGTCTGATATCGAAAATGTCGTTTTTAGAATTTTTGTCCGTTTGTCTGAATGCATGTTCCGGATTGGCGCAAAAACGGATGAAATTTGGCACAATATGTGTTGATCCATAAAGTGTCTACTTTATGGATCAACACATAGATAGTACGTTCACGTGGAATATTTTCCGAAAATCATGCGGACGAAGCCGCGGGTAAAAGCTAGTTCAGAAATAAACGTAAATTGTTAATACGTAAACTTGTAATTTAATTTAAACTGGGTTGCTGTTTTTTCCAACTAGCTTAATCTTTCGGTGAAACTGCGTAGAATCTTCGAGGATCCAATACCTACTCGTTTTCCTGGCTGGTCTAATAAACAAAAGCTAATTAAATAACTTTTCATTCATTATCTTCCGACAGTTTCCTCGGGAGCTGTTGCGGGTAAGCTATTGTTCTCACTAATTAACGGTTTTGCCAGTATGTAGTTAAATCTCTGTGGTTACACTGAGAAAATAAAAGACTGTGGTCGTCTTTTGTTCTGATACCGGATAATAACTGCCTCGTTGGTATTGTGGTCGCAACCACTACTACTGAGCACGAGGTCCTGGGTTCGAATCCCAGGTCGGGCAAAGTGTTATTGGGATTTTTCTTTAGGAGTTTCTGAGCAGGTTACAACAATAGAAGTAACCAAAATCGGAATATTTATCAGCATGCATAGCATGACAACCATAGAAATAGGCTTTCTACGGGTTTTGTCGACGGAAGAATAGACAAAATGACAGATTGTTATTGTTTATTTGTCATTTTGTCTATTCTTTCATCGACAAAACCCGTTTCTATTGTGGTCATGCTAAGTGTGCTGTAGGGGTTAGTATTTAATTGTTGCGAATCGAAGCAACAAAATAAAGTGCTGGAACTTCTGGACCAAACATTAAATGTACCTATCTGAAGTTTAAAAATAACTGACCGTCGGGGTTTTAAATCTTGTTTCCAACGTGGTCGAAATCAAGATTTCCAATTTTTATTTATTTATATTGCTTCCTGCTTTCAGGCCACATCTTCCTAAATCACAAGTTTAACGATATTAAAATAAAATTACGATATCCTTCCAGCAGTCGAGCATAAACCAAACTTGGAACAATACCGTCTTATATTACAAAAGGACACCACTGTTACGGCATAGTTAGGTCCCCGGGGTCTAGAATAAAATATTACAATGATCTGAAGTACCGCGGAGATGGAAGTCGGTTACATTGAAGCTGTGGTTGGAAAAGATGGTGTATTTTGTTAGTAACTTGTATTTTCTTTTGACTTTTTAACCGAGTTCTTAACGTCTTGAGACATTGCATAACTTTTTAATTAGTCGAGATTTTTTATTCATATTCTTTAAGGCACCTCTATAGGTCATGAGCTATTCGAATACCAAAAATATTTGGCCTAGGTCTTAAGGGAGAGGCGTGGAAATAAAAACGCCGAAAACGTTGAAATACGTTTGTGTTTTTAAACTTTTAGAATAAAACGTTTTGCCGCCAAGAACTTAAAAAAATAATATTGAAAATGAGTTATAAGAACGAACCCTTGTAGGATTCTACATTTAAATCAGGTTAGATTTTATTGCCTTTCCTTTTAAATGTTTTTGACGGGAGGATGCTGCTAAATCTCTTGACACGGAGAGAAGGGATGACCTCGTCTTTGCTTTTAATCACACGATACACGGTAAACATTCCTACTTACTTATTAATTTATTGCGCGTATTATGTGCTTCTTTTGTCTTTTACAAACGACCCTTTATGCAAAAGTATGTAACTTTTCGGTTAAATTACACAAAATTGAGTTGAGATCTCATGATGTTAAATAGATAGTGACTCACGTAAGTACCTGTCTAAAATCAATTTAATTCAAAAGCTTTAAATTCTCAAGAAACCTGTCAGCATATTGAAAGGTTTGTATCGACTACGGCTGGTAATGAGAACATACCTCGAGCTGTCATCATTCATAACAACACACGTCACAAATGTTATAGGTAGACTTGATAGTTCAGTGTGCTAGTTCACTCATATTGTGAACGAAGTCTCTAGCCCGTACATAAGGACCATGACATATGTTAAAGTGGATCCGAAAAAACAAATTTAACTTAGAGAGATGTATTAATGATTCCAATGATTATAATTCTGTAAATACATATGTGTTAAAAAGTCGCGCATCATATTTTGATCAAGATACAACCTGACACTGACCTGCAGATTGCAAAAAACGTAAGAAAATTTTAACTTCGCGGGCTACAACTGCGGATTCATGTTAAGGAGGAAATAATGTAGGCCTGCTTTATCAATAATGTTTGAAAGTTGGGTTGATGATTATTAACTTAGCTTGTTGGAATGACTAGAAAATCAAAGTAAGCCTTTGTCTAGAGAAATAAGGCAACCAATTGAGGAGTCTGGGTTTGAACTTCTACGTAAGTAATTTGATACCTTACAAGGAGGTCACAGTCAAAGATTTTATTTGTTTAGGCATGTGTAAAAACAGTTTTTGTTAATAAAATAATAAACAAAATATACATATTATGTATACTTTGTTTTGCCGTTGAAGGCGTACAAAATAATATCAAATAACAAGTACATACATATTAAACTCACGCCTTCTTGTCATGCTACCCCCATCACAGATCCCCCAATGCAGAAACCATAGAATGCCACCGGCTACGATCCTTACATAAATCCCTTTTGCCTCATTTAAGTTCATACATCTCGTCATACACGCACGACGTTTGCGAGTACTACACACCTGACCTTTCTAAAGAACATCACCAATTATTACAATGAAATACAATATCTAAGATTACACTTAAAAAGTGTACTTATACTGTAAGATATGTATATACTTTCCCAAAATCTTTTAACTGAATGCAAAATATTTATTACAATAGTTTTCACTCGCTGAACCAGTAATAAAATCGTTTCTTCAACAGTGCTTTTATTTGCAAACTAATCCGATCTATATACCTATAAAGTGGCATCAAATATCACCTTGAACTATTCGCAAACCCGGTCACCTCTGAAGCGGAGAGATTTCTATATCTTTAATAAGATTCCAATCGTGATGAACGGCACCAAATTATTGCGACCATCGGGCTCTGATCCGCGACCTAAATAATATTGGTCTTATGGTACAGTCAACTGCACGTACAGTAACAATTGGCATGATAATGGCATCGCCAGTGTATAATATCTATGGTCATAACAGTAGACAATTTATAGACATTTAGTAAATTTTATAATTTTAATCTTTTTAATTAAAATGTTATTAATTTTCTTTCGAATACTAGAGTAATATTTAAGTTTTTAGCTTCAGTATTACTGTGTTAAAGTTTTGTAATATGCGTTTTATTTGTTCAGAATAAACTATTTTCTTTATAATACGTCGTAGCGTTATTCGTGTTGTTCGGTTAACTGTACGAATTCAGAGAAAACTGATTGGATGTTTTGTTGTGGGTTATCTTTTCGTACTGGTGGTTTATTTATAGTAACGATGTCTCATTTTTGTTTATTTTGGGTTATTTTGTGAAGGATGTCTTCTGTCTAGGTTTTTTTTCTTTATATTGTGAGATCAATATGATATATTATTATTGTGGATGACATTCAACATCAGTATTTTTTTTTAGAATTCTATTTATTGATAACGATTCTAATGGCTTTTTTTTAAGCTTTTCCTATAATAATAGCACTTTAATTAAGACTGACTTGTTGATCTAGTAATCGTCAGCGTTACTGCTAAGTTCTTGGGTTCGATTTCCAGGTCGGGCAGTATTATTGGGTTTATCCATCTAGATGTCTCAGTAGCAGCCCTCAGTCTGGATTTGTGCCCGGTTGATGGCCATAGGCTCGCCCCCTATTACATGGGACTTAAACAGAAGTAGCGAAATGTGAGTGTACTATAGTTTCACCTCTGCGTAACCCTTCGGAGAACACTGGCGTGATGTATGTGTTATGTAATTATGATAATCTTTAGAAAAATGACAACAAAATCACTGGTTTTTTTAGAGTTCTAAAAGATAATGAATTTACTTGGAACTTGCGAAAAACACAGATTTTCGTTATTCACTGTAACTATTACAATATATACTGTATTTTCAATTAATTTATCAAAGTAGTCAACTAATATAATAAATGACATGACTGTTTTTGGGGCAGCCATAATTAGTTCCCCTTGAGAATGAGAGGTTTAATTAATCACATACGAGTATGTTTCGGGGTCGTTTCGGGTTAGTTTGCTTGTCAAATAATAACTTTGATTCGCATTTTACTAAAAGACACTGTTGAACATATTTTGGTCCTTTCGGGACCACGCGTATCGATTGATTATGAAGCTTAAGTTGTAGGTATTTTTTCACAATCACATCATAAATTGGTGATAGGTATTGTAGATTGTGTCATTCAATCTGCCTAGCCTTTTCCCAACTACGTTGAGGTCGGCTTTCAGTCTGACCGGTAGCTGAATATCAGTATTTTACATGGAGCGACTGTCTATATGACCTCCACAACGCAGTAACTGGGTAATACCATACCCCTTGGTAAGACTGGTTGTCAGACTTTCGAGCTTCTGACGACCCGTAACGACTGTCAAAGAGCCACAAATGACAGCCGGGACCAACGGCTTAGCGTGCTTTCCGAGGCTCGGAGGAGTCTCGATATGTAAAGATGGTCACCCATCCACGGACCAACCCCGGCAAGCGTAACTTAACCTGATGGATCGACCCATGCGGCTGTTATAACTTAGCCACGGGCTCCTCCATATTGTAGATTGTGTATCACCAAATATTTCATAAATAAAATTATTAGTGACCTTATTGGTGATGTTCTTCAGTAAGGTCAGGTGCGTGGTACTCCCTACCGACGTGCGTGTATGTCCTGCGGGGTGATTACGTAAAAAAATTACAATAGCAATATGGCTTTAATTATGACAGTTCAATTCATTGCATTATTCACGTTGTTGAGCCGACAAATTTTTCGAACATATGAAGCAATGGATTCGCAATATACTTTAAAAAACAATAAAAAATCGTTGGTAATCCTTAAATAAATAAAATCGTTCAGATTGAGATTTTATGTTACGCAATTAAGGTGCAGATGTATGAACGTAAACGAAGCAAAAGGAGTATGTAAATTTCATAGCAGGTGGCGTTTCTGCCTACCCCCATGGGAGGAAACCGTTAGTCCCGCAGCTTCGCACGCGTAAAGGTCGGAAATTGTTCCCCAGGAACGTACTACCGGGATTCATAGTATCCTATGTCCTAACCCAGGTCATGGCTTATCGCCGTGTCCTCGTGGAGGCGATCGGCGGCGGTGATCTCTCGCGCCCGGCCCTGATTCAGGCCATGGTACGGAGCGAGAGGAAATGGGAGGCCTTCACCTCCTTCTGCGAAGCAGTAATGCTCGCGAAGGAGGAGGCGGAACGTGTGAGGGAGAGGCAAATTTCGCGCCCTCGCGCCCCTAACCGCCGCAGGAGGAGATGCCCTGGGCGTCGGGAATTACAGGCAGATTTCCGGCCACCGTAGGCGCGGGCTTGAGGACGGTGAGCAATGGGTAGCTCGCCGTCCGATTAGGACCAAGCCCGAGTTGACGGCGCGTTGTGTTCCACGCGTGCCTCAAATAGATGTCAGCAGACACGCCCTCCCGCTCCACCCAGAGCGGGAGAAGTTATTTGATAATATCCCAACCAAAAAAATCCTTAATAAAGGATTAAGGATTTTTTTGGTTCATCTAAATCTGTTCAGCCGTTATGGCATGAAAAGGTAATAGACAGACAGTAATAACCCGTGGAGGTGTATCAAGTTCAAATAGATATCTATGAACTTAGATCTACGGTCGTCCCTTGGAGAAGAAAATCAAACTTCCAAGACGACGCAATAAAAAAATACGGCCTTTCATGCCGCATATGTTGACACTCGCAAATAAACCAAAGCCTATAAATTACAAAATCCGAAAATTGCTAATTTATAGTTATATAATATCTAACTGCAGTGTTAAGTTTGTTCTTCAATCTGTCTTGAAGTAACATTTAGTCTATATTTCATCCAAATCCACTCCACTCTACTAAAAGTTCTTTTTTAAACTGACGTCGTGGAGGGGCTTGCGCGCTCCGATCTCTAGGTCTGTGTCGGTAGAGTTTACTTTACCGAAACTGGTCTAGGGTGAAGAGCCAGACCAAGAGAGATACATAAACCCGCAGGGCAGCATGTGGCGAGCAGTTAGGCAGTAGCGACCCCACGGAGTCCCTCTCCCGGGAGAAGTCTTGTTCCTCACCTCTGGCCTACTTTTTTTGGCCGGCTGGAGTGAACAATGACGAAAAACAGAGCTCTCACCTCTTTTTTCCTTTATTGGCCGGTTTGAGTGGAGATTCGCAAGCGCGACCGTGCTCGGAAGAAGGAAGTATTCCAGTAAGATGCTGGTAAGGATCTTAACCGTACTTCCAGGATTGTCCTGATAGCCATGGAATACCTCTCTACTCCTCTTAAGCACCTCAGGATATGTTGCCCACTTGTCGCTACGACACTATGTGCTAGCGGCTGTTTTCGGAGCCCATTATGGAGTATGCAAGTCATCCCCTGTCATTTTATCTGTGTATTTGGCCATAATTCTTTAAAACCAGTTCACTTTAGCCACCCAAACCCATCCAACATCTTTGTTTCCATATCCTGCAATAGTCCTACACCAACCGGGGGTTATCCTTGGGTGCAATTGCATAGTACATACAGGGATAATCGTCGGTTGGTGCCTCATTTAATTAAAAACGTCTTACGGGCCTTTGCGAGTTGGCTTCGGCCCCAGGGTACGCCTTCCGAAAGTCCGGGACCTCAGGGTCCCGAGGAATGTCAAGAGATGTAAAAATAATAATATATGTAATAATAATCTTTATTGCAGTCCACTGAACCAAGTTAATACAATAAAATAGCATACATACACAAAAACATAAACTCTAGCATATAAGGTTACAACATAAGTACTATAACATAATTAGGTAACACGGCAGATTGACGTAGGGAGTAAATTTGCTTAACAGTTAATTTTCCTAACTGTACCAAAAACTTAATGGTACAATATTTTAAGATTTATAAAAAAAATAGACGGGTTCTTGTGACAAAATCATGTTCTCAGAAATTATTCGTTTGAAATAAAAGCTGGTTGGAAATAATGAGGCGTAGGATATAAAGTATCTCTTTTGTGAAAAAAATACCTACAAACATACCGCTTTGTTTGCCATAAATATCTATCGATTTTCCCTGAGAAGTGTATATAAATAAACTGATAACAAAATGCTCTCAAGTTCTCTCTCATCTTCTATTTTTATATTCCACAAGTTTGTATGAAAATAAATTGTAGTCAATAATTCATTGTAATGAATGCAATATCATTAGTTAATGTACGAAACTGTTTTATCTAAGTATTTATTGTAAATCTGAGTGGGTGGGGTATTTTATTTTAATCCTTTCTTAACATTTTAAGCATTTCTTTTCTTGCGAAACGATTATTTTTAAAAGGTGTAGGTACTTAGTATTTTTAGTATTCCCAAGATGTTTTGAAGTTCCACTATGTCTTTTAAAATGAGTCGCATTTAGTCCATGCCATTCATGGGATCCCTAAGCTCGGCTCTAAATACCACTTCAAAACAATTTTTGAAGTCTGAGTATGTTTTTCAGGGTCGTGATTACAGCAAAATTTACCCTTAGGACCAATGTTTTAATGGTAATTTTGCTGTGTGTGTGTGTTTGTGTGTTTTGGTGAATGTAGTAATACGTTTTTACGAGAAAATATTACTTATTTGCCTATATAAAGGTACCTAGCAACAATAAGAGTTGGGGTAGCTAATGAACCTTTTTTTATTGAAACCGGGCGCGTAACGAGACATATCTAGTTACGCGTCCGGGTGCCAGTAACTGTCCCACTGCGGGATAAAGAACGATTGTCACACAGAATAGAGAAACTTGCTCACTTCGTGTTGACGTTTTCAGGCCGCTACATCAGTCAAGGTTTTCTTGCAATATTTTCTTTAACACGTCATGCATGTGTTACTGTTATTTCTTTCATTACCAGATTCATTTTATTGGAAAAAATAATAACAAAAAAAAAAAAAATAATTCGAGCTCGCGTTAAACGTTCTGTTTGATATAAAAAGCTCTTTTCAGGTTCTTTTAATAGGTATTTGATGTCTGTTTCATACTCAAACCATTTCATTGATTTTTATAATCTTACTTCGATGATAAATATTAAGTAAAATGTAAAATTTTGAGAAAACAATAAGTCCAAATAAAACTCAAATGTTTATTTTCTTATTAGGAAAGTGCTTCATGAAAAATATAGAATAGTGAATAAAATAAAATTTCACAAAAGCTCTTGTTATGTTAGTGCCCTAAGACAACAGTCCGAGAACTCTCACAAACTCACAATGATTCCCGAAGATAAGAAAATACCTTATGTTATTGCAATAGCCTCCACTACTGATACTCTGCACGTAACAAAGAGTTCGCGACGTTATCACCACACACTATGTTATTAGGCCACTGTTATTTTATAACACGAAACACTTTTATTTTACAATGATAACATTTATCCCGAAAAAACGTTATTTTTTTAAGATTATAATTTTAAAACATTTGTAATTGGAACTGGATTTATTTTTAATATTCAACAACGACTTATTTTTTAATTACAAAATTCGAATTACAAACACTAGATCACTTATTTTAAGATAAAACACGAATTACGATAAGACAAAGAGAGCGAGGAAATTGAAACTCTATTTACTGTAAGGAAAGGTTTAAAATCGAGTGTTAGATACAATCCACCTGTAGATTTAGTTGTAATAATAATTGATATATTTTTTTGTTTAGGTTTTTTTGTTAAGTCCTAGTTTAAGATGATGGTATTGGTAGACGAACATGAGTTTTTAAGGGGTAGGATAGGTTAGTAAGATGGAAGATGTGGCCGGGTGCGTCCGGCGCGAGCCCTGGCGGCTTGTGTACTGAAGGTTTGCCCGGCAACGGCGAACTGCGGAGGATCGTATGCGGATCCGTGGCCGCCGTCGGATCCGGCCCGTTGCGGTACGAGCGTCCTTCTTTGAAGGATGCGTGCAGAATTATTGTGTACTTTCGTCAGTCAGGATCAAGTGGTTTTTTATTGTGGATACGCAAGTAGGTACCTATGTATCTTCGAGGTACTTACAATGTTTATTTTGTTACATTGTTCTAGGGGTATAGCTATTTTTGTTTTGGTCAGAAGTTCCAGCATATTTAGCAACCTTCGTTTTAGGCTTACTTACCTTGATTAGACTTCCTTTTAATCTTTTCTGACGAAACGCATAGACCATACTAAGTAAATAGCACTACACCAAACACAAGTAGGTAAATTGTATATTCAGGTTTTCCTATTCTGGTTAGTATTTGCATAGTGAATTAGGATCACTTTTCAGTAAACAGACTTAATAGGCTAAAAAAATTACCGAAAAAAAAACATACTTACCGACAAATACGGACGGAACGGATAACTGATTTGTTTTTGTAATTTCAAACAACATCTATTAAGGTTCCTAAGCTTTCCTAAGTAGTTTTGTTTTAAATTTTAGTTTTCTGCGACTTGCATTTTTAACTTTAAGTCATAGCTATGTATCTAAATCTAATAATAATGTTTGCTGTGCCCTGACAGGGTCTACAACGGCTCTTAGCTTTAAGCCTTTTGTTAACATCTTGTTTTTACCTTGTGGAACGCAAATAAATGAATATAAATATGAATATGAGCTTAATTTATTTATAAGGACCAATTTCACATGAGCCTTTTAAGTAATAAAATTCTATCTAAGATATGTATCTACGTATCACATTTGCTGAAACGAATTTATTAGACAAGATATCTGTAAAATATTCCGCCCAATTTACTTTAATGGTTCTAAAATATAGATGTATGATGCTTTAAATATAGCACCCAATTTAAGCTAGTTAAGTTTCATAGAGAATTTCCTTTTAAAGAAAATTGAAAAGTTATTTTTCTTTTGTGGTGAGACTAATCGTAATGTTCATACGCTTAAAGAAGATTATCTTAGGCTCTTTAACTAAATGAAGTCCCTTAGGACCAAAATTTAATTAATCTTCTCGACTTATTTTCCACGTGAACATTATTATATTTTATATAACATATTTATTTACTAAAATAGTAGCAGCTCGAGAAATTTATCATGAGGCTTAACTATAATAATTTTATTAATTACAGCTGAAAAGTTCACATCTTAAGCTTATAGTATGTAGTCTACAGACTGACACAGGCCTTACATTTTCTAACAACCGCTACAATAAACGATCGAGGGACACATTCACCTAAAATAATAATATTATGCAATTAGTTGTTATTGTAATTGATATCGCTGTTCACACCGATTGATGGGCTAAATCAACTTTTCTGTTGAAGAAATAACTTGTAATCGTAAACACATTAATTGTCTTACTTTTTTCACGAGCAGACAGGAGTCTCGAAAAGCAGAAAGGGTATTTAATTGAAATCCTTACCTGAAACAAAAGCAAAACACAATATTATTAATTTTGAAACTAAAATAACAGAAATTCTTCATTCAAATGTTTATTCGATTTCCAATTTGTTTATTCCATATTTAATTATTTGTTTAATACATTTCCAATTTATTGTTTATTCCATTCCATTCGAAAGTTTTAAGAAACAAAATGAAGGTAACCTCTTTTCTCTTATTATTAGGGATATAGGACACTTGACCTCGAACCCCGAACCAACGACTGTATCGAAAGAATCCTTAACTGAAATACTCTTAAACCAACGAACCGTCTCCTCGGGTTATTGTGATACCAAACTGGAGTATTTCTGTATTTTGTTGCTGGGTAACTGGGTCCTGTGGGAAATCGAATCGCTTTCCGTGAGTCAGCTAAATTGAACAAATTCGACATTAAGTAAACAAGCTATGATGTATTTCGGAAGCTACAAACATATTGGGGGGCCAGTATGATAAGGTTTTTTTGCATCTGCGATAGACTATTATCTATCTGCGATACACATGCTTTTGTCCTGATGAGTATGCAGTGGAATTTACAACCCCAAAATATTTACACATACAAGTAAAACTTGTTTCTTTTGAGTGAAGAATTTTTATCAACATTAAACACACTGTAGACATCATCAGTTTTCGTCAAGTGAGATCGAGATCAACAGCGTACCCATGAATTAATAAGAAAACATAACTTTAAAGCTCTACTATTTGATTACATCACTGCTACTTATTATTTTATAATTATTTCTCATTAAAAAAAAAATTGGCTGGAAACGCAAGTCCTTAAACGTCCTCGCCACGTGTCGAGGTATTGACGGCCGAACATTAATGACGACAGATTAACCATCAGGTGACCTCACTGTGTCAACACCAAACTTGGCTTCCCACTTTGCAGGTCAAGGGTGCGCAAATTATAACAGATTTTACTTTGCATAGGTACCTACGTTTTAATATCTTCCACGTGTACCATAGAGCACAAAATCGCATTGCTGGCAGCGTCTAGACGGCAGCATTAATAAGATTCAAAGCGCAGAAAGTGCGTTAGGAGCACGACATTTTTACCGGACCGCTTTGAATGTCGTCAGTTTGTATACGTCATTTGTGTCGTAGTGCTAGTACATGGTGACACGCTTGGTTTGTATGGGGAGTGTCGCCTCTAGCAGCGGCCGCCGAAGCGTCTTCGTGCACGAAGGTACACGAGAGTACATGTCACAACGTGTTCCTTCATCAGCAGTCAGCTCTGCTACCATTGCTGATTGGCTAATATTTTTATCACGGTGTGAGGTATGTATTGTCACATAGTGCGTACTTAAACGAGGGAGAAAGTGCAACCATCACTTATATTATACAAATACACTTTAAAATGGCTTATGTATCTTTAATTTTATTACCATTTAATACAGCCCTATCAAATCGGAACATAGCAACGTTGCTTGGCAGCAGCAGTAGATGTAGACCTACATCTAGATAGTGGTAGAAGACCTTCTTCGGAGAAAGTCTTTCACAATGAGCTCTACTGACATTGTGAGTTCGAGTTTAAAAGGTGATGGACAATTTTTTTTATGTCAATAATTTTTTTAAATTTATTATTATATATTTAAATTCGATGACCTTCAAATTATTGCTGTATTATGTAATAAGCAGCACAGAGTACCGTACCAAATAACTGGGTAGTGGATGTCAGATAAGCAGTCGCTCCGTGTAAAATGTTGGTATTCAGCTGCATCCTGGTAGACTGAAAGTTGACCTCAACATAGTTGAGAAAAGGTTAGGTAGACGATAAATGTAATTGGCAGAAGTTACCTCAACATCTCGAGGACCATATTTAAACCAGTTCACTCACTAACTCAAGCAAAAGAGTCCAATTTGTAGACTGTCAAAAAGCTAATACTTTTCGTTTTATTGCTATCCCACCATTAGGAAAACCATAACATAACTCACATAGCCTCGTTTTGTTCGCAAGCAGGTAAATTGAAAAACTTAGTCGGCAAGCAAATCTACTGGGTACTTATAACTGAGGGGTAAAAATAAATGGATCATCATTCATAGGCATTTGTAAGTATACCTATGTATAGATAGGTGTAGGTAAAGCTTTTACGAAGCTCTGTTGTATCATTTCGTTAAGCATTTTCGGGAGAATGGCCAGAGAGCATGCGGGTTAAATAAATAGCGGTTTTTGAGAGCGTTTATTTGTGAGTACCTTTTTCGTTTGAATGGTGGTCGAGTGTTTGATGTTAGCAGCGGGTACGGTTTAATTCTTGTAGGGAACTAACATATTGTATAGTAGTAGTTTTTTCGGAACTTGCCGCTCAATATTTATGGAGATTTTAATCTGTAAGTACACCCGCATCATGCAGCGAAAATCACAGAGTTGTTTGAGTTTTTTCAACACGATAAAACCAATTAATTTAAACTTAATAAAACGTTACTGACCTATTATTAATTAAGGCATGCCAAATGTAACTTTGTACAATTGTATAATTAATTGACTTATAATATTGTAAAAAATGCTGTACCCTTACAAATGATTAGATAAATGTAACAACTAATTACCACATGAGTGCAATAAATGTTTGCATTTGAATGCATCTAGCATGGTTTATTTAGAAGATTTCTATTTATTGCTCTTTTTCTCAATCAAAAACAAAACTTAAAACACCTGTCCTAGAACACACTTCCAAACCCGTAACGAACCATAAAATCTAGAAATACCACCTCTTTCTTTTGTTTCATATTCTTTTATAAAGAATTCGCTGATTGTCAAAGAAACTATCACTTCTGTACGTGCTCCCTGCAGAAACAAAGATTGAAGCTGCTTTCGAATTCTAGTCATACTTGTGGCCAACTTTAGACAAAGCAAAGTAGAACCACAAGGTTTTTAGTTTTACTTCATCATTTACAGTAGGTAAGTAGGTATATCGAATCTTAACTTTTCCCTATAACATAACATTACGTCGGATTGTACAAATGGATAGGCAGAGATGATTGTGTTATCCACATTTTGTCCGTAATTCCACCTGTACAAGAGGGTAATTCTACCCGTCCTATTGAACAACTTTTGTTAATCCATACCGATTCGTAAAACAAAACTTTTCATGCATGCATCGAAATGGTCTGTCTACTGTTGTATAGGCTTTTTTTTCACGAATCGGATATGAGTTTCATAGAGCAAGTTTTTTAGTATGACGCTAGAGTCACCATCTTGACGAATCGCCACTCTGTACAAATCTCTGGTAATTATAAAGTCAAAGTCAAAGTCAAAGTCAAAGTCAAATAATTTATTTCAATTAGGCACAAAAAGGCACTTTTGAACGTCAAAAACAAAAAATAGAATTGATTCTAGTCGCCCCTTCCAAAGGGTAGTTTTCGTATGGAGAAGAATGGGCAAGAAACTCCACCGTTACTCTTTTAAAATGTTTTACAATATTTTGTATACATTAATTATATAATTATATGTGAAAACGATGCACCTGGAATAAGATTTATATACCACAATAGGTAAAAATAAAAATGAAGCAATGATAGAAAAAATAATTATGTAATGGATACATGGTGTTCACATATTTACAAGCATTGTAAAACCTATACGATATTCCTAAAAAAATTACAAGTGATACTAATTCGTCAGTGTGTGAGTTCAAGTAATCACAGAATGTAAAAAAAAATGTTGTAATATTTAATTACACAATTAAATTAGCAACCAGTTTGATTTTGTCTAGACTCAAAATTGTCCTATGGAGCTAGACCAGCACGTTTCCAAGCATTCTTATCTAGGATATAATCCTCTATAACATAACATCGCGCCTGTTTTGCCCGTTGGGTTTGATTAGGCATAAAACGGTTTATGGACATCAAATACGCATGCTGGTCGCTATGCTCATGGCCCGACTCCTAAAGGTCATGGCTTCACGATGGTGTCTGCACAAATATCAATGGTGAAAACCCTGGTATTTATTCTCACCGGCCACTGAGCAACTACTAAGCGCAAATAAATATAAGTGCTAGCTTTATAGAAATAGAAATCATTTAAGTACTTAAAAATTTAATGATAAAATCTTTTGCACCACTGTCCTGCCATTTTGACAGTGATATTTCTTGACGTTTCTTTTTTACATAACATAGCTGAATTTAAAGTTTTAGACACTAACCCAACAAGATCTACATTGTGTTCAACTGTTTCAATCGAAGAATTTTATTTGTTTTTAACTTTTCTTTTATAATCATTGTTTTCTGTTTTTTTAGTTATGAGGTGTATTTTTCTGCTGTAATGCCAATAATCGCATTTTTCTTTCTTTCTTTTTGTTTTTTTTTTTTATCATTCTCACTTGCTTTTTCCAACTCACTTTAGACATTGGCAGAATAGTCGACATCAGCTTTGCTAGCCATTTATTATAAATAGAATTTAATAGAAAGTTTAAGACTTTACTTATTGTCACGAGATAGGGCTTAAATAACTATCATAGGGTTTATACGTAGGTATTATTTAATTGCTTTTAACGCTATATTTTCTTATAAAAATTTACTTAATTAACATTAATTTAAAAACAGGAATTGCCCCTCTGATTTTGTTAAGGTAAAGTAAACTAAAACTATTGGTATATTTTACTTGTATCCTAAACAAGAAAGTGACAGAGCTTCCACACGTTGGTATAATAAGTACAGTTATAGAATACCTACTTTGTTGAATATCTGATATTCTCAATCCTTCCTTTACAGCTTTGCTGTAATCTAGTTAAAATACAAACATTCAAACTCAAGGAAATTCTACAAACAGTAAGAAGGGAAAATCGTGAACACGAAGAAGCCATCATTTATATTCACGATATTCGCGTCCCGGTGATAATGACTACGTTTAATATTGAAAAGGTATTAAGCAGGTATCGAGGACGAGTGCCGAGTGCCGAGAGACGAGCGGCCGGGAGCCGAACCATTCCGTATTCATAAATCTACATTCTAGGAACGAACACAGTCATTTTTGTGAGAGCTGAAGCTTAAGTTTCCTGAGAAAGCGGTAGATACCGGTATTTAAGCGGTTGCAAAATGTTGGCAGTATGAAAATAATATTGGGAGCTTATACTTACGGCCTCAAGCACTGGTGAAATTGACAGATTTTTATGACAACAGTCATTTTGTGGCAATTACAAATATATATGAAGGTACCGCTTTCTTTCACAAAGTTTTTATTAGAGAATTTTTAGGAAAGTTAACGTCTTTTCAAAAGTAGAACATAAATGACTACAACTGTTCGATAGCAAGGCATGGTAAGGTATCATTATTACCTCTAAAAGATTTTTCTATCAAGAGTTCTGTCACAAAATGAAAATTTCTATAAGAAACAGAACAGGCAATAAATTGCATTCTTCTTCTACAGGTTAATGTGGCAATATTCTTGGGTGTTTTCACACTTTAAAATATAATTTAATCTTCTTTAAAGAGTCTCAAAACTTAATTTATTCGCTGCTGTGCAAATAATTATGTTTAAAGGAGTACAAAGATAGTCCTTTTGTTTATTGCAGGATGGCGACACAAGTATGTAGCAGTAATCCTGGCGCACAAACATTAAGACAAATTAAAGAGATAATGCTGAAATTAATGTGAACATGTACACGTTAGGAAGTAAACACTACCCTTAATGAGTTTTGTAAGTATCATTATGTCAACTGGGCCTTAACATTAATTTAACCACCATTGTAAATACCAAAGCAGCTGTTTAGTTACCTAATACATTTCTACCACTTGACTGTTTCGAAAATGTTTTATGCTGTTGATAACAAGCCTTACGGAATATAGCCAGAAACATGTCGCCCGAAAACAAAAACATGTTTCTGCAACAACAACGCCACCAATAATACCTAGTAGATTATTCATCAAGGGGATAAAGCCAGTGTTTTATGTCACGGGCGCTATATGGATTCAAGCTAGCCAAGGCGAAGACACATTTATCTCTCTGGAGAATACTCAACTTTTCACATCTTTTACGAGGAAGGTAATCATAATCATTTATTTAAAATAATGTCATTTATTTTTTATAATAAAAAGGCACAGGCTTCAACAGAACAATACATCCTCGTGCGATGACGTAGCAACTATGACGACAGGACTCTTTAAAACGACCCAACAAAAGCAACGACTATACTTCAAACAAACCAGTAAACTAATAAAGCAAATTAAAAAAAAAACAAAAATACGAAAAAGTTCAATAAATATGTTGTTTGCAATCGAGTTTTTTGTCTTTTTAAATAATTTGGTTTATTTCAAGCTTTTTAATTTATTTGTTTATTTAGAATTGACTATTGACATTACTAGCTTTTATTTGATACCAATATTGTTGTAATACATTTTTTTTTAAACCTTCCCTTTTTTGTATTTGCTGATGCAATATATTATTATAGCCTATATAACCACGAATCTATCAAAACTTGCAAGTGGAAAAGCCACAAATAGCTGAAGTGAAAATATTGTTCGTTTTTAACAGCGCCTTATGAAGAGAAACAAAAGTGTAAACTCTTACCACAATAGCTGACGTCCAAACGTTTCTTCTCAAACTTGTATACTTTAGCCATTAGCCTATTGCGTCCAAGAACTTTCTCACTTCCAAAAGTATACAAATAAAGAGTTACAAACTTACAAACTTCTCCATCTGGTTTCCATCCCCGATTTCGTCATAAGTCTACAATGGTGTTACGTCACGCCAATGGCGTCATAGTGCTCACGGCGCTTCACTTGGCTTGTCCATTAGCCGCCTGCAAATGGGTCGCTAGTTTTTTGGCGATGCGACGACGTGTCATCAATCGTAGTGGCGTAACGTATGTTCGTTTTTTTTTTTTTTTTTATGTGCGAAAAGAGCAGCAAATTGAAATGCTCGCAACTACACATGTATAGGAAAAAAATGCAATGTAAAATATGTTCTTTCAAGGCAATATTTGTCAGATAAGATCGCAGTTTATTGATAACTAGTTTCTGCCCGCGACTTTGTTCGCAAGGGAGTCGTAAATACACAATATACTAAAATAACAGCCACATTTTTATAAAACTCCCTTGGCCCCCAATCCAAAGCATTGCATCGCATCGCCTGCCAGCGTTATTACTTCGTGATATAAGTGTTGGTATAAGTGTTCTTTCTGACATTTTTTCATTTTGCTCCTAAGGGTCGTGATGTTAAATAGCCTATAACCTTCCTCAAGAATTGGACTACAAATATAAAAAATATATTTCAAAACCTACTGGTAGTTCCAGAGATTAGCGCGTTCAAACGAACTCTTCACTTTGTTATATTAGTATAGAAGATTGCAGGCTGCACTTGGGTCAGCTTTGACAATATCAGAAGTAAGGAAAGGGTTAGCCTATTATTTTGCTGAGAAAAAGTAGACACAGTATTATTGACTATAGTTTCAAAACACCGTGAGTTTTGAGTCACGTTTGCCCATCAGCGAACATTAGTAGATAGACATCTGATATTGAAGTAAAACTTTCCTCAGACAACGGTTTTACAAGCAGACAATCCAATTTATTTTATTTCCTTACCAAGCTGATTTTATTTGTAGACTTACTATGCTATTCTTTGTTTTCTAGATCAAACTAAAAGGGATCCTCTTCTTTTTCTTTTTCGAATCCATTTTATTCAACCACTAATTCACTGCTTCCAATTTGCAAAAACAATTTAGACCTCACCGACGCAATTTTCTCCGAATCACCCCTTTTTATAAGACAATAGTACACTGTACAAACTTCCTCTGTCCGTCCTGTTGGTCAATTTGTTGGAGAACAAATTAGCTGCGATGTGTCTCACAAAGTTGATAAGTAGCAAGAGCGTCGGTAGTGCATTTATTAGTATCTACAGATATAAGAACACATGTGTCCCGACATCAACTGTCGGGCAATTGCCCACCAGACACAACACCCGTCTGGTCGGAGGATCCTCCCTTTTCTATGGTGGATGAGTGAACTTTACACCCTGTGCCTCATACCACTATAGATGTTTTGTTTTATAATTATACTAGCTACGCCAAACAATGCTCCTTTTTAACAAAACTCCTTCTGTCACGGTAGATGTGAAGTCGCACAAATAAACAGATATACTTTACTTTTTTAGCATTTATAAACATCATTATCATTATTCAAGCCTGCGACTTTCACAGGAAGACAAACCCACCCCTTTCACCCCTCAAGAATCACCATAAGTATTAGTCAAACAGTGAATTTATAATCATTGTCAAGCAATCAAGTTTTAATTCTCCAAAAACATACAGGAACGAAAAGCGCCGAAAATTAAGAACAAAAAACTGTCTGATACAAAATGGAAGAGAAGAAAATTCCGTCCCACCATTGCAATGCCTTTGTCTCAGTCCTCAACGTGTGCGATTGTGACAGCCAAAAGGAACGTACGTTTAAAAGAGGAAAATCCTACTTTTATAGGAAAAATCTTTTAAAGGAAATTCGCGTATGCCTGCCTATTAGTACCTTTCATAATTTAATAAATCCCTCAATATATTGGATATTGGAAATTCATCCATCTTTTACTCGAAATATGAGCTGCTGAGCATACTATACAGCGTGTATCAGAAACATGAGCTGCTGAGCACACTTTATAGCGTGTATCAGAAATGTGTGCTCATATTTAAGGGTGTGGTATAGACCATCAAATTGAACAACTTTTTCCATGGAACCAACATCGTTATCTTGAAAATATAATCACTTCACCCATACATTTGGGTCGAGTACGTACTGAAGTTTTGTATGGGACAGCTGCGCATGGTGTACATAATAAAAAGTATTATATTCTATTATTTTTTTCGTGATTACGATGTTGCTCCCATGAAAAAAGTTTTTCACTTTGATGTTAAAAAACACACCCTGAAATATGAGCACAAACTGATACACGCCGTATACCTTTGAATTATTTTCATTGTGGATTTTAGGGTTCCGTGGACCCGGTAACTAGGCCTACGTTATCTGTCTGTCTCAGGCAATCTTTAGAACCGAAACAGCTACATAATAATATTATATTGCATACCATTGCTATCAAATGTCACTGAGAATATCAATGACATTGAGTCATCAATTCACTTCAAAACCATACTCCGCTTCAATCAAGTAAAAAATCCGTATCTATATTTTTTTAATTTATTGGAAATTTGGAAACCATGCCTTTTAGCCTTTTACGGGCACTCAATCAATCTATTAAAAAAAACTAGTAACAGCACGGTGATTGATTGAACGGTGAAAATGTTTGTAAGACCTTTTATATTTTAAAGTATAGGAAACATTTTTATTGTTTTAATTTAACTCAAAATTGAATTTCTGAATAATTATTACCTACCTACTAGCTTTCGCCCGCAGCTTCGCCCGCGGGTGCGCTCGCGTGAAGATCAGAAATTACCCCACGGGAACGTACTACCGCGACAAAAAGGATCCTATATGTTAATCCAGAATATAAACTATCTGTGTGCCAAATTTAATCTAAATCCATTCAGCCGTTTTTGCCAAACAGCCCAAACACACAAATATAAATAAAACACATTTATGATTTTATTGATGTATTATATCGCCGCCCCCGCAGAATAAACGCGTAAATGCTATTGCGGTGGTTTTAATGTTAATTCATATTCGTTATGTATAAAGTTAAAATACATCACCTCAATTTTTCCTGATTTTTATATCAAGTCTTTACGAAGTTCCTTACACACGATATCCCGTAACATAATGTTATAATTCCGACCTTGATGATATATTATCCAAAACAAAAACTTAATCACCTGTTACATTATCACAAACTTTTCGACTGCACCAGAATAAGCGTTTACTAGTTCATTAATGGTATCACTGTATTGGGAAAAACGCAAAGAATATTCAAGTAATATAACACTGCAAAACAAAAAAATTGCAAGCAGGCCTTCACCTCCTTCTGCGAAGCGGTAATGCTCGCGAAGGAGGAGGCGGAACGCGTGAGGAAGAGGCAAATTTCGCGCCCTCACGCCCCTAACCGCCGCAGGAGGAGACGCCCGGGGCGGGAATAGCGAGATTTCCGGCCGCCGTAGGCGCGGGCTTGCGGACGGTGAGCAATGGGTAGCTCGCCGTCCGATAAGGATCAAGCCCGGGTCGACGGCGCGTTGTGTTCCACGCGCGCCTCAAAGAGATGTCAGCAGAATTGACGGGGTCCGCTAGGGCCAATGCCTGCCGGGGCTGCGAGTATGGGCCGAAAGGGACATCGTGGCCCCCGGCAACAGGGCAACCGAAGGAACACGGGTGGGTTTTAGTCAGTAAGAGTCTGACACGCCCTCCCGCTCCACCCAGAGCGGGAGAAGTTATTTGATAATTACCCACCCAAAAAAAAAAA
Source organism: Agrochola litura (assembly GCA_949152395.1). Lineage (NCBI taxonomy): Eukaryota > Metazoa > Arthropoda > Insecta > Lepidoptera > Noctuidae > Agrochola > Agrochola litura. The sequence continues at coordinate 25,262,035 of OX424501.1, forward strand.
GGTACATTTAAGAATATTTTTCGCTTTTACATCATTACGTGTTTTAGACACGAAACAAATAATCTCAGTCTATCGCACATATTCGTTACATATTCATTTCATTTGTGAAATGTTTGACTAGATGTGCGTTTCTGATAGGAAACTCTTCCTTACAATAGCTTTTAGCTAACTGCGATAAACCTGCTGCTGTGATTTTTGCCATTCCATTTTGCGGTCATAATTAATCAGTAAAATGTAGGTGCCTAAGCAGAATGATTCTTTCTTTTGTTATTTGGGAGCAGACGGCCCTACTGATAGCGGTCACCAACTCATTACTATTATTACTATTACATCGGTAATAGTAGAGGGGTCGCAGGTGCGTTTCCGTCCCAGAGACAAAGCTGAATATTGTCTCATGTGCCTGAATATACAGGCAATCAGGTAAAAAAAGTAAGTTCAAAAACTAAAACTCGATTGCTGATAATACACGCTCTAAAAAGTATAAAACAAGAAAATATTTCAGACAGAAATCAAGACATAGGTACAATTAAAAAAAAACATAACATCACGCCTTGTTTCCCCGAAGGGTTGGGCAGAGGTGTCCCTGTAGCAGGTACACCCACATTTTGCCAGTTATGTTTAAGTCCCACGTAATAGGGGGCGAGCCTATTGCCATCAACCGGGCACAAATCCAGACTCCGAGCTGCTACTGAGAAATTTCAGATAGAAAAACCCAATAAACATACACACATAGTCATATCATTTTTTGTACATAGGTACAAAAATGCCATTATAATGTTGTAGGTGCACAGGCATGCGACCACGGCTTTACCTAGACTGTTTTTGTACCTATGTCTTAATTTCTATCTGAAATATTTTCTTTCATACTTTTTAGAGCGTGTATTTTCAGCAGTCGGGTTTTGGTTTTTGAACTTGTAGCGGTTAAAAGTCAAAGTCAAAGTCAAAGTCAAATAATTTATTTCAATTAGGCACAAAAAGGCACTTTTGAACGTCAAAAACAAAAAATAGAATTGATTCTAGTCGCCCCTTCCAAAGGGTAGTTTTCGTATGGAGAAGAATGGGCAAGAAACTCCACCGTTACTCTTTTAAAATGTTTTACAATATTTTGTATACATTAATTATATAATTATATGTGAAAACGATGCACCTGGAATAAGATTTATATACCACAATAGGTAAAAATAAAAATGAAGCAATGATAGAAAAAATAATTATGTAATGGATACATGGTGTTCACATATTTACAAGCATTGTAAAACCTATACGATATTCCTAAAAAAATTACAAGTGATACTAATTCATCAGTGTGTGAGTTCAAGTAATCACAGAATGTAAAAAAAAAAAAAATGTTGTAATATTTAATTACACAATTAAATTAGCAACCAGTTTGATTTTGTCTAGACTCAAAATTGTCCTATGGAGCTAGACCAGCATGTTTCCAAGCATTCTTATCTAGGATATAATCCTCTAATTTGTAATATGCTTGTTTACAAAGAGTACTTTTAATATGCGTTTTAAATTTTCTTTCAGTTAATTGTAATATATCACAAGGTATTTTGTTATAACATTTAACACAGTACCCCATAAAAGATGTTTGTACTTTGGATAATCTGAAAAATGGTTGATCTATTTTATCTTTATTTCTAGTATTAAAATTATGTCTATCACTTATTTTCTTAAAAAGATGCAGATTTTTCCTTACATACATAATATTTTCATAGATGAATTGGCAAGGTACCGTCATAATATTAATCTTTTTAAATAGTTCCCTGAGAGATTCGCGACGACATAGATTATAAATGGCTCTGACAGCCCTCTTTTGTAAAAGTGTGCCTCTTTTGTTACACCGCCACATACAAACTACGCATCATAGACATGACGTCACACAAATCCTGCATCGGGCTATTAGAGTTTACCGAGCGATCGACATAGATAAGATTTCAACTTCAAACCAATGGGCAGTTGCCCGCTAGACACAACACCCGTCTGGTCGGAGGATCCTCCCTTTTCTATGGTGGATGAATGAACTTTACACCCTGTTCCTCATACCCCTAAAAACTTACTTTTTATCTTAATTATTTTGGGGTTATAATTTCGTGATAAAGGATTTGCAGAGCAGCATAATTTTTTTTAGTTTGGGTTTTATTGTATAATAATAGGTATTAATTTTACAGCCGCGTCGTACGTAGCAGCCTCACATTTGCTTGTTTTTAAAAAATTTAAACATATTTATTTACTTAGAAAATATGATACATATACATGTTTTTAATGTGCTCGTCATGCCTTTTCATTTAATACCCAACATGGCACAAGTAATTTTTGTTTTTTAGTTCATTAATGTGACGTCACATAGCCTACAACCAGCGGACAATCAAGACGCTTCCAATGATACCTCATTTGTTAAATTATTATCGGTAGTTTAGAAATTGTGAGGTAACAGATGAACATACATACATACATTATACATACCGGTCAAAATCATAACCCTCCTTTTTGCTTCTCCGTAGTCGGGTAAAAATGGGTTGGAAAATGTAATGTGACTTTCCCGAGTTGATGTCTTTCAAACAGAGGTCTACTTATTACAAACCTAATACTAAATTATTTACTTAAAAACTTCGAACATATAACTACAATTTTTATGATTTTGCAGAGTAGTAACTTCACTATCGTTAACTCAAAAATACTGTACTACTATTTCATAATTTCAACGCTGCAGCAAAACAAAGGAGAGCGCACATGATCCCGAAGGTACAATATAATTGGCCCCTACTCAAATGAAATAAACACGAATAACTCGAGAGCAGCAAATAAAGTAAAATAACATTAACATTTTAAATTCCAGCTTATTGCCTTCCAAGGTAATTTGTTAAGCAAAACAGACAGATCTCATAATGTTACATATTCATTGCTATTGTTAAAAAATATGATAAGTTTGTGTGAAAAGCCAGCTGAGGGTTCTGTACCTAGTTGAAAAGCTTTTTCTTTGTGAGTTTCAGAAATAACCAAGGTATTCATTAATAAGACACCTCAGTTTCTCGATAAACATCGCCAAATATTCTGAATTAAAAAGGTCGTATAGGAGTTTCCTCAAGAGCAAACAATGTGATCAATTTGCTTGTGCTTGTTCTTTTTCTGTTTCAAAACAGTCATATATATAATCTTTTTTTTTTATTGGCACTTGGATAGACCATTTTCTGGGTTAGGACATAGAATACTTTTTATCCAGGTAGTACGTTTCCGTGGGATAATTTTCGAACTCCACGCGGGCAAAGCCGCGAGCACTAGCTAGTTCTTACTAAAGACCTTATTAGACGAAAAGATATTATAATTAAACGATTCCATATTTCATACCAAACCCTAATACCCAGTTTGAAATTCTCATAAAATATGGAGAGCACGACATAATGTAAAGCAACTTACAGGTTAAGTACGCACTTGTAATTCTTTCAATTTACGATCGAATAAATTCTGTTTTGAAAAAGTACCTATTAAAATTGGTTTCTCAGCTATTATATTATACTCCAATGACAAGTGTGAGAGACAAAGAATTATAAGAGCCATATTTTGTTTAACGAACACGTGCCAATTGTTTAGATCGGCGGATTTTAATTTTGTTTATTATAATTTTACGTGCTGTTTTTTTAGAAGAGGAATACACATATTCGTAGTTCTTAGAATATTCTCGACAAGAAAATATGATACTATTATGGCTATACACCTCTCACCTCTGCCCAACCCTTCGGGGAAACAGGGCGTAATGTTATGTTATAAAACATTAATCTTATCTAAATAATAAAGATTGAAAAATCCATTTGAGTTATGAGGTTGAAATGTGTCCAAATCTGTTCAGATTTTCATCTCACTTAATTAGTAACATTTGTACCTTTTATAAAGTAAATTAGGTACTACAGGTACCTTGAAACCATAATAAAACAAAGATAAAGCTCTAAAAAAGACAATAAAAAAAACAAATAACGATACAAAAGTTAAACGAATTAAACAAATAAATTACACGAGCACGATGTTGGTTTTGTAATGTTTCCCCATTCGCCCCAAGCTATGCGACGGAGACAAATTGTGCAAAAGGTACTTTTTCAAACATTTATTGAGTTTTATTTTTTATTTGATATCATTTATAATTTGGTTTTTACGAGATTTCAGTAGGTATGAGTAAATAATTACATTATTTTTCGTGTGCCTAACACGAAAATCGTTGGCAAACAAAGGTCATTCACACATAGGTACATAATAACCACTGCACTGCACCGGATCGGTATACCTAACCTCATCGGCTCGAGTTGAGGCGATGCTGATTCTGTGTAGTGATTACCTTGTATACATACCGGGTTACACGAGCCTAGTTTTTTTTAGCTAGGATAGCAAGCAAGTAATACCCTGGCTATCTAAATTAATAAATGAATATGAATATCCTAGTTTGAAGACGTGGCCACGAGCTACACAGTGTTAGAAATAGTTACAGTGGAAGTACATTCTCGAACGAACTCTTTCACCAGGAGCTCTTTACGTTTTTAATATTTGAAAGGAAACATATTAAAATACATGATGTTATTATTTCGTTACGTCGTTGTGTTGCCCGGGGCAATGCGACGCGACGTGTACTAATGAAACTCTTGCTACGTTTCATTTCTCCTTAGAAATGTATATTTTTTCTTAAAAATTATAACACAGCGTTAATTTAACACGTATTTCACGTTTACGTTTTATGACGGTATTTTAATTTAATTAAACGTTATTATTTATTGAGTTATTATAAATTTTCTAATATAGCATCTTAGAGCAACCTGTACTTACAGAACTGTAGCGCAGAGGTCATTTTTCTCGGGGACATGGATCATAACATTGCATTAATGAAATTAAAACGAATAACGTGCAAACAGTAGGCGAATTGAAGGAAAGATTAGAACAGAACACTAAAACAGACTCAAATTCAAACTCAAAATATTTACTTCAATTAAACCATTTACAGACACTTTTGAATTGTCAAGGGGACGGTCGGTCAGAAAGATGAAGCTAGTTGCCCATTCCAAAGCGTAGTAGGTAGGTACCTATGGAGAGTAACGGGCAAGAAACTCTACGGACACTCTTTTAAATCAAAATAATATGGTTACAAAATATTGGTTACATCATTCGTGTTGAAATTATACTTATGAGAACAAATTAAAAAAAAAAAAAATAAGCTGTGACAGCTAAGAGATGACCAGACCCTGCTGACGGCGTCCGTTCACGAACATGACGCATGGATCAGCACCAACATCGTGCGGTCTACCGGGGCACCGGTGTGAGCGCGTTCATTGAGGTGGCAGCCAGCTCGCCTGTTGAACGCGTCCCAGAGGGTCATGGCCATCCGGCTGTCCCGAGGATATTGCACGGTCTCCTGTGAAGCGGCGAGTCTCCTTGCCGGATTACCGCCATGGGATCTGGAGGCAAAAGTCGCGGCGAGACGCCGGGGCTTAACTCCGCTGCCGCGAGAAATCACGGCACAGCGGACAGAGCTCCGGCGGGATCTCATGACGTCATGAAGAGTGCGACTGTCGCAACCCAGTGCTGGGTACGCCACTATTGCGGCGATAAGTCCCCTTTTTGAGGAGTGGATAGAGAGGCGCCACGGCGTCCTCACCTTCCGCCTGACGCAGGTCCTCACCGGACACGGTTGCGTCGGGAGGTTCCTGTTCCGGATAAGGCGGACAAGCATACGGTGGAGGTCTGCCCGGCTTGGGCGGAGCATCGCCGTGTCCTCGTGAAGGCGATTGGCGGCGGTGATCTCTTGCGTCCGGCCCTGGTTCAGGCCAGGATACGGAGCGAGAAGGCATTGGAGGCCGTACCTCCTTCTGCAAAGCAGTAATGCTCGCAAAGGAGGAGGCGGAACGCGTGAGGGAGAGGCAAATTTTGCGCGCTCACGCCCATTACCGCCACAGGAGACGCCCTGGGTGTCGGGAGTCGCAGGCCGATTCCCGGCCACCGTAGGCGCGGGCTTGCGGACGGTGAACAATGGGTAGCTCGCCATCCGATAAGGACCAGGCCCGGGTCGACGGCACGTTGTGTTCCACGCGCGCCTTAAAGAGATGTCAGTAGGACTGACGGGGTCCGCTAGGGCCGATGCCTGCCGGGGTTGCGGGGAAGTCCAAAAGGGATACCGTAGCGCCCGGCAACATGGCTACTGAAGGAACACGGTTGGGTTTTAGTAAGTAAGAGCCTGACCCGCCCTCCAGCTGCTCCGCCCAGAGCGGGAGAAGTTATTTGATAATTTCCCACCAAAAAAAAAACAGAATGTAATGTCATACCTAATATTTTATTTAAACAACGTGCCGCTACAATACAAATGGCGACATTATTTTAACACACGGGTAGGGCTAGTGGCCAGTAATATTAAAAAATATAATAAGATAAAATAAGTCGTAAACAGAAAATTGGTTTTGTTTTTGTTTTGATTAAGAAGGCGTACGTACCTGCTTAGATTAGGGGTTAAGTTTTGTTTTAGTATTTCTAGAAAGTTTTATGTAAGAAGACTGTTGGATTGCAAAAATATCACTTTATAAAAATGTATAACATCATTATTTTCAGGACTTTAAATCAACAGGTTGTCCAAAATGACATCTATTTCAATATTTTTCGAGGGTAGGTACCAAGTAACGAAATACCAGAATACTAAGTAAAAAACACTCAACAGATTTTTTTTAATTATGTACACCAAAAAAATTACAAACATTAATTTAGAAATTTTACATTAGACATTTACACACACACACATTTTTTACATTATAATACTTATAAATTGGGTGCACCTTGTGTTGCTCCGCATCGGTGTCATTGCGGTGAAGCTGTCGACAGTCTCGGGCACCATGGCCTGTCCTGCTGCAGGAGCGCAGGTCGCATAGCACGGCACGCCAGCATCAACGACATTATTCGTCGAGCCCTTGTCACCGCCGGCGTACCAGCGGTATTAGAACCAAACGGCTTGGTACGTGACGATGGAAAGAGACCAGATGGGATGACGTTGTTGCCTTGGAAGGTGGGTAGGCCTCTGGTGTGGGATGCAACCTGTGTCGACACCCTTGTGCCATCCCATGTTCCTAGCACGGTGGGCTGTGCTGGCGCTGCTGCTGCGGCTGCTGAGACCCTCAAGCGGCGCAAATACTGTAACCTTATAGGTAATTACAGTTTTGAGCCGTTTGGGGTCGAAACGCTCGGACCATGGGGCCCGAGTGCGCGTCTCCTTTTTAAGGAAATTTCTCGTCGACTGGTCGACACTTCACGTGACCAGAGGGCTGGCTCGTTCTTTGGCCAAAGAATTAGCATTGCCATTCAACGTGGCAATGCTGCCAGTCTTCTGGGCACGTTTCCGGATGACAGCGATGCGGACGAATACTTCGACGCCTAAGTGTCATTTAGTTTTTATTATTTTTATTTATACAGATAGTTAGTTAGTCTTTTAATTTAGTACCTAATGTACTCGTAAATAGTTAGCTGTGTTAAAAACTCAAAAGAATAATGTTACCCTCCATCTGTAGCAGTTGGGTAGTTACAATTGCTTGTCATCAAGAGTCAAAAACCTTGCTAATATAAATTTTATCGATATTGCAGTAACCTGTTGTCGAGTACCTCTCGACAACAGGTTACTGCAATATCGATAAAATTTTCTTCAAACCAGACTTTCATATTTATAATCTTAAAATATCATACAAATCCTTCCTTACTAGAGCCCCTTTGAGCTCAAAGAAGCTCTTCAGTTAACCCAGCAAATGCTGGTCATGACAGCTTTAAAAAGAGATAGAAACAGAACACATCAAACGGGTTACTGCTTTGAGCATAAAAGGCTCTCTGATAAACGACACCCTGTGTTTAAAGGTAGAATGATCCATAGCAGAGGTACAGAATATTTGAGAACTGTGTCAGTATGTTCAACTGTTGACGAGGACTGCTGACGACTGAGGTAACGGTTGTCAAACGAATGTCTTTGACAGCAAAGGTATGTAGGCAAAAGACTGTTTCACCAGTGGTGTAACCATAAAATTGGCCGTTGTTGAGTTATTTGGATAGAGGCGACGCTTGGTAATCACTATGTAAATAAGTATTGGGATGGTGAAAAAGAAAACGTTATGAAAATGAAAACATTACGCTGAACATTTAAAATTAAAAATTATTTAAGAATAAGTAGATGCTCTATCATGTTTTAGCTTATATTGGGTTATAGACCCTCCTCCATTAAATCTTGCGTACGATAGCAAATTCCTTCTCATTTTAATATCTACCGATTTAAAAGCTAAGAATATAAAACTTTAGAATTTCATCAAAGAATGATTGCCTCTCAAAAACTTAAAATCGTAAATCTAACCTGTCTCTTTCACACATTTTCATTGTAAGGATATAAAATTTGAATGTTCCAGATCTTTTATTAATTCATTCTACTCACTCCATAACTTTTGTTAAAATTAACACGTAGAATATTTTAGTTAAAATTATTCATGTAAATGTATGTAAACATTATGCTGATGCTGACACATTATCGCAGCTTTATACAAGAACAACAATAAACTGTAACATTTTAAATTACATCAGCCTATTATTTTAGTGCAAATTGTAACCTCACATCAGGTAACAATTTGAAATTGACTGCGGTTTTCTGTCTTAGCAATAATGTGTTACCACTGATGTGCGACTGGCTGTACCTCCACTGGGCAAAAGCCTATTTTCATACTGAGAAATAAGGCTTCTATTCTAGCTTAAATGGTCAGCAAAATAACTATCTAGAATACCTTAAGGCATAAGTCTAAAAGGTTCATTCACTGTAGCAGTAATTGAGATGTCACTTTCATCATTTGAAGGCTTATAATTATAATCATTGTGGTTCTTATTTATAACTAGTAACCCGCCCCGGTTTCGCACGGGTAGCAGAGCATAATATACCTACATTTTTTCTATCATAGTGTCGTATCAGCCTGTAGCGTCGAGCATGTGGGTTAGATCCAAATGTAACTGCTGTTTATCCTACTTGGACTATTTTACATCATTATATTTCAGCTTAATGAATTATACACCTTATCCTTCCTCATGAACCACTCCGTCCATTGGTGAAAACTGTATGAAAATCCGTTCGGCAGTTTTTAAATTTATCGCGTTCTGACAGATAGACAGCGTCGGAAGGACTTGGTTTTATAATATTTAGTGATAGCCTTCAAATCTACCAAAAATCTAATTAACCTTTCCTTCCACCTCACTAGTTCAGCAAATTACCGAAAATAATAGCGTGTAACAGGAATAAACAACAACAGTCGTTATGAATGAGAGAGAAACAAACGGAGTACATACGAGACCAAATTAAATACAGTTAGTTAATTAGAATCGCTATGGTGTATTTGTATTATGTAAATAAGTGTTTATGGATGTTTTTGCTATGTTAAATATTGGGACGTGTTTACGGCTGCTAAAGCCTGTGTTTTTCTAAGAAAGTGGTGCTGTCAAATGGCGGAACAAAATGACGGTGGGACAGGAAATGACTGTGGGCACTTACTCTAATTGGACGGACGTCATTTTGTGGCTTTAAAAAATGACGGCAGCGCTTTCATAGGAAACCTAAGCTTGAGACATAAATATGTATGCGACGGCTACTGGGATTTTCAACACTTTTAAACAATACTCTTATAAGTAGATAAGGGTTATTGTTACAAATCTTCTTGTCATTACCCCTTGTATATTTCTTCATTCGAGTCTGTATTGTACAGGGTGTGATTTTTCCGGATCGTCCAATTGTCATTTGATTTATCATCATCTTCATCATCAGGCAGCGCTGTTCCACCCACTGCTGAGTACCTATATATAAGCTTCCTCCCTTTTGTGTCTAATTTGATTACTGGTAATTTATTTTTCCCATTTATTTGGAAAACCTTAAGTAATTAGAAAACGACTCGAATAAACATAGTATAAAAGTCAACGATATTTTTCTCTATTCGTATAATAACTAACACTGTGCTACTGAAATTACATGTGACATTTCCGTGCCTACACGTACGACCTTTATACTTGTAAGAATTTTCTTCGAGAAAATGAAAACTAAATTAATTTTGTTTCTTTCAACTCTACGCCCGTCTGAAATATCAACAATTTTGACCTACAAAAGAAATGTACGCGAAAAAAATTAATTAAATTGTGCGTCAATTTATTAGTTTTCGTAAGATGGGTTGGTTTAAGTCTAGGGTGAATGAAATTAAGTATAAGTATTTAAATTTGCTAAATGGATCCAAACCATTCTGATCTTCTACTAGCATTTCTATGGAAAACTTGCTTGTTGTAAACAAATAACATTTTTGCAAAATGCAAAAATCTCTAAAACAGAACGGCACCGACGCATGCGATTGTTAACCTAATTGGCTGTTGTCAGTTTTTAATAAACTAATGCACCGTTGCTATTCCGCTCACTAACGACTTACAACAATGTTTCCTTTGTGTGGTCGAAAATACACTGACAGGAGCTTTTTTGTTTTATTTTCGTGGATTCGAAATTGGAGTTCCAAACAGACAGACTGACCAGTGAAAATGCATCTCTCAAACGCGGCATATTTATTTGTTAGGTACTTGTTTTGTATTTGTGATGTGCTACTATGCCAAGCGACCTGTTTCATTACCTACTAAAGAAACCAGTCAAGAGCGAGTCGGACTCGCGCATCGAGGGTTCCGTACCTACCCATTATACTACCATAATAAAATTGGTATAATTTTTATTGGTAAAAAGATATGGGCAAATTTAGATTTTCGCGAAAACTTGTGAGTACCAAAATTTACCTTAAATATCAACTTTTTTTTATTTTTCGTAATTTTCCCTTTTCTTGTGCTGAAAGACCTTGCTTATAACCAAATTTGACAATTCTAGGTCAACCGGAAGTACCCTATAGGTTTAAAATTAAGGTAAATTTTGGTACTTACAAGTTTTCGCGAAAATCTAAATTTGCCCATGTCTTTTTATCGTATTGACTCAGGACCTTGATTTTTATACACCTAATAGAGACTATAGATTTCAGTATCTGGTATAAATTTCAACTTGCTAGGTTACCTGAGAAAATTGGTGGTGACACACGGACAGACGGACAGATGGACAAGAGAGTGATCTTATAAGGGTTCCATTTTTTACCTTTTGAGGTACGGAACCCTAAAATGAAAACGACTCGTAATTTGAATGCTTGAAGGCTGAAAATAAAGGCTTGTGCAGACCAGCGCGACACGCGACGCGACACAAAGGCACCGCTCGTCGCGCGACTTAAAATTTGCAAATTGTAAGCATCTGCCTTGTAGGTATGTTTCACTAAGTAGGCCTAGGCACTTAATCTTATTTACCAACTTATTCACCAACCAACTATGGCTATGGCCAGTAGTTTTTAAGTAAAGCCCTCGTTAGTAAACAGCCTTTCCCTTAACACGATATCCCTAGTAAAGAACCGCAAGAAAGATCCATAGGCGTAGTCATAAAAAACGGCAGCTTCCACTTGCGTTCTTATCTAAAGGGGGGAAAAAGAATAATGAGGTGCAATAAGTGACAAATTGTGGGACAAGAGGCACAGGAGAGATGGGCAACAGAAGGACCAATAGTATGAGGGATAAATAGAACCATCAAACTTCACTACACTAAGGTAAAATAGACTAGGCAGAACTGGCCATAGAAACGTGGTTAGTTTATTTTTAAGGTAAATAAACAAAACATAATTTGTTATTATAATGTCATCAAAATGTTACCAATTAATACATAATAATATACTTGCGTCTTGCGCCTTTACGTCATTGCGACAGGCCCAGACGGAGATGGCGGGATGAGTTAGACTCCTTTAAGAAAGATTGTTCCTTGGCAGCTCTAAACAGAGCAAGGTGAAAAGAGAGTAGAGAGGCCTTCAGCAGTGGGACAGCAATGATTTAAAAAAAACTTGCATATACCTATCTCTATTGGTTCATAGGCCACACAGAGTACGGACACGCAATGCCGCCGGCCGCACCGCGCCGGTAGTGTAGCCGAGCGCTGAAAGTGCATTGAGCGCACAACTTCTGTCATGGATCGCCAACCAAAGCCGTCAGTTTTCATAAGTCATTTGTGACGTAGTTCTAGTACACGGTGACACACTTGGTTTGTATGGAAAGTGTTGACAATGCCGTCTCTGACAGGGGCCGTCGAGGCGTCTCTGTACTCTGTAATAAGCCACTTTCTATAAAGTTATTTACGAAAATTAAAATTAAATCCATGGCTATTGGTTTTTGAGGCCATTGATTGGCTTGAAAGTAGGCCTTCTGAAGCCTTTTTATATTGTAGGTACCGCGTATCGTACCCCATAGAGTAGGGTTATTACGGCGGTCGCAGGCGATTGATGCTCATTCCATTCAAGTACAAAAAAGATAAACTCACGCATTTTTCCTTACTACCCCGACGGATATTTTGCACCTACGTAGTGGTTTCCATACCTGGATCTACCAATGACACTGTTTCTAATGTTAAGTCATTCTCTGAATTATTGTGAAAAAATAACATAATATTTAAGAATGTTATCTATTTTTGCTACTTTGAACGGGAAAAAGAATTAAAGCTTCCTTTGAATACGAGTTAAGGCTTGTTCAGACCAGCGCGACACGCGACGCGACACAAAGGCACCGCTCGTCGCGCGACGAGCGGTGCCTTTGTGTCGCGTCGCATGTCGCGCTGGTCTGCACAAGCCTTTAAGTGTACAAAGAAGAGGGATTCTTATCTGTGTTTATTCGAAAGCTTTAATCTACAACTTATCTCTTTATATTTTTCATCTTTAGACAGGATAGAATTAAAAAATAAGAAAATTTTAACATCTTCTCAAACCCTAGAGAAATCGTAATTAAACCGAAGTAAATCTCATTGTCTTTTAAGGTTAAATTGAGAAAAAAATCTTATAGCCTTTTGTTTTTGTACAGCCTTCGTTTTTGCCTGACAAGAGAATTTGTTCTGTTTCAATCATAACATTCTTGCTGCCTTGTATTTAAGGATAAAAAGGTTTATAACAACCGTTCCAACAAAATAATTGAATTAGGGCCGATTTTTCAATCCTCAGATAAAGAATCAAATAGCGTTTATTCCACAGATAGCATGATTCTGGATTTTTCAATAGTCAGGTAGTCAGTATCTGACGAACAAAGCCCGAAACGGAGGAATAAACTTATCTGTCTCTTCAAGCTTCAGTTAGTACCTTATTCTAGGGAATAAATGATGTTTTGACGTTTGTTTTGTTTGGGGTTTTAATTTCCTTTGCCTCTGCGTGTTTTCGTGCTTTTGTATTGTTAAAAACATGGATGTTCTTGATTCAATTGACGATAGTTTTTTTTAAATGTCTTGAAATATATTAATTTACTCACATTTTCGGGACGACATTATTTAACTATTTTAAACCACTAGGCTCATTTTTTAGTACCAAGTCGAAAACAGTTAACACACAGCAAATTTCTTTATAACTGATCTATTTTAGGTAAATACTTGTCTACTCCTATCAACTTAGCTACAAACAACAACAAAAAAAAGGTCGCCTTTTGTGGCTGACCATCTGTGGATCTAAACAAAAGATAAGAATTTCTCGTCAAAATGTCAAACATACGTTTTGTTTCTATTCTTATCTAACACGTTGAATACTGTATCTGTTCATCTCGCTTGCACATGATAGTGTGAAGTTGGTTAACAAAGACCCCCCCCCCCCTTCAGTTATACGATTGAAAAATTTAAAATATTTATTCGCCTGATAAACAGCTAGATAATTTTATGCGCTAGACAACTATTTAACGATTTATCTGAGGATTGAAAAATCGGCCCTTAATGGGATAAGTGAAACACGAACAAAAATGATCCTATATAAAAACGACTCACATCTAAGGGGCCCTTGTACTACAAATCACAAAAAATGCGTTAAACGTATTTAAAACATGACCTGTCTCTGTCTTCTTCAAATGATTGACGGAAACAATGTTTTAAATGTATTTAGGAGTTTGTGGTGCACGTGGACCTTCGTTTTTAATTCATTGAATGAAAAATATAGCTATAAGTAAACCTTTTTTATAAGCTAATGCGCCAAACATTTTTATTTTATAATACCCAAAACAGCGGCTTGACTTTTATAATCCAATTATAACGCTTGAAGAATTACAAATTAAAATTCTTAACTTCGACAAACATTCTTCTAATACCATCGGACAGGGGTGAGCAAACTTTTGGTAATTTTCATCAGTTCGGGTGGTTACACGTTGATACAGGATTATGAAACGAGTTTTGAAAGGACTCTCATTTTGTTATATTTTTGTTATTGTTTGGCTTAATAGACGTTGTTTTATTCAATAAACGCAAAATATTTAAAATTAAAATAATTGAAACCTTTTCTATACCTTAACACAGTTTACAGTTATGTGTTTAAATTATCTTATTACGGTCGGTAGTTACACGAGTTCATTTAATCTAAACTACGTACATTTTTAACAAACCGCTTCTGCTTCTTTTTACGCAAAGTGAAACACAACTTTCATGCAAATGAGAACCTATTTCATAAAAGAAAAAAATATGACACTTTCCTTAAACGAATATTACAAAAGAAAATATTATTGCCGCATTGAAAAATTCTACAACAAAAACAAAAAAAACCATGCGGCATTACCTACGCGCCGATAAAGATAATGTCACCTTGTTCTTATTTGCATAACTAACGTGCATGTACCTATATCACACCATTTCATAGCACGCACACAAAGACAAATACAGAATACAAACACGTCTTAATGTTTCCTTCTCACTTTTGCATCTGTTTTACTTCTTTTTTAACTAATGTGAAATATAAACACTTCTATGTGTTTTCTTGACACACAATTTATTGATAGTGATTGGGTTAACGAGCAGTTTTACACAAAGTAAGAAAGAAGAAAAGTCCGAGAGCTTCAAAATTGATGCACAAAGGGTGCTGGCCTTTCCGTAGATACGTTATCCATTGGATACATCATGTATCAGAAAGGTGTGGGAAAAGATAATCAGCTGTCTCATACAAAACTTCAGTACCTACTCGACCCAAATGTACGGAACACGGGATGATATTTTCACGATTACTATGTTGGTCCCATGTAGAAAGTTGTTCAGTTTGATGGTCTGTGCAAAATCGTTAAATATGAGCACACCTTTCTGATACATGCTGTATACATTATTATAAATTAAAGTCACTGTTCATGGCTGCCTGTGTCGCGTTGTTATTCTAAATTCGCAACAGATTTTGATGCAGTTCGCCTTCATTTAGAAATTTTATTCTGGAAGGTTTATGTGTACAGTAATATTAAACTCACAGTGATGTTTTGTCAAGTCGTAAAAACTGTACAAAGCAGGGGCGCGTCGCTAGTATTGTATAATATACACTATGTGGTGCCTGAAAAGTGTCTGACTGTGAATTTAAATGCACTCTTGCTTTATTCGGTTTATAATGAACCTTTTACAAGCTCTATTTTATTTGTATGAGATTATTGTTCCGAACTTATCTGTTTAGTAGATAATATTATCACTGACATGTATTGATAATGATCTGAGTAGGCGGAGTAATATGCAAACAATAATTAAATTCGACAAATGGTTTCCGATTGCTAATCGAAGTACAATTTGTGTAGGTGGAGTCTGACAAACGAATAAACATCATAATTCCGATACTATTTTGGTTACTGATGAAGTAGTGATAATATTTTTTATATGTGTAATACAATACTTAGGTTCATACATTAATAAAAACTTAACTAAGTACTAAATAAATTGAAATCAAAATGTTTCGCATCCCTGATAAAAATATGTTGGGTCGCAGTAATTAAATACCAGTTTATTTACTTCTCATAATTAGGTTTAACTAGGTATCTCATTAGAAACAAACAACGGATCATAAAAATAAAGCACGGGTTATAACAAAGGTATGTTTAACTCTTCCCAACAATGACAAGTTAGCATTAGTATGCCAAAACTAAAAGCGTCAAGTCTTCGCGCAGTTCCGGTGGGTGGCGGAAATACGTCATTACCGCTGAGCCACAATGGCGGCTGTCTTTCTACCCGCATCGCGGTGTTTGCAGTCATTATGTCGCACCTCCGGGGTGTAGGTCATGTGTAGATAACTAGGTAGGAAGGTGGGAGAATCTGGAGTTTGTCACTTATGATGGGAAATACCTAATGGGCAATTTAATATTGTATCTTAGGTAAAGACTGGGTGAAACTTGAAATAACTTTACCTGAGTTTCATAACATAACTAGCAACATGTGGTTGTTTCCCTCTGCCTAACCCTTCGGCAAAAAGGCGTGATATTATGAAAATGTGTGTTACATACACACATTCAGTTTGTACACAAACTTATCCAAACATTCTCCAATACAAATAATAATGGATTTGCGTTTTCTCTTCTCGATGGTACAGAATCCAAAACACAATACATCTAAGATTAATATATAATATTTAATTTTAAGAATTACTTCGCAAAATGTAAGTAATCTTTTAATGTAGGTGTCTGTCTGTCTGTCACACAGAATAAGGTTGTTATTTCATAAAACTTGTCAGCAAAATTCGCTAGTATTTTCACCTGGACATGTCATTAATTTCTGTCAACTTAATTTCCCGAAAAATATGGTGGAGCTTTTATATTCGTTGGCAAACATATTCCGGAAATATATTTTGCTAACAATGTCCCATGGCTCCATTCATGAGACGTTATTCGTGAAATTAGATGTGAGATTCAAAATCTAAGTACAGAATCTGTGAGTTCATAAGTCACATAGAGTTTTGAGAGAGTGAGAGAGACTGTTACATAGACTTGAGTGAGAGAGACGACGCTGCCCTTTACAAAGCTAACTTTTGCAAAATCTCGATGTGCCATCATTTCTAAGAACGGCCGCGTACCTATATACTTACTACTTACAGGCTTTTTGATGTAAGACATCTAATGTGGCGGGTCAGATCTTTGGTTGTGGGCTTGGCGGTGGGGCTAGCATCCAAACAAAATTGAAATAAAGTTTTTTTTTTCTATAAAAAACATCTGAATATTTTGTTTTTGATTATGCCATGTTTTTTAATTATTATATCATATAAAGATATAGCTAAACCATCCTTTCATGCATGTTTTCTGTTCAAAATAGTTTCACATCTGCCAGGCGTCCCGCGTCCCGCGTCCCGCGTCCCGCGACGGCTCATTTTGTTTTTTTCGTTTTATTCGGTAATGTAAAAGAAAATGTAGCGTATTAGGTAAAATAAACAAGACAGTAATCCCCCATCATGGCACAATTCTCGTACAAATTGCGTCACACTTTTTGCGTCAGCTTGTAACGATCTCGTCAATCACTTGCTATCTCGCAGACGGCTTTAGGCTGCTTCCACCACACAGGCAGACACAGAAGATTCACTCTTATCAACTGTAGTGGATTCGTAGCAACAGTTATTTAACAAAATTATAGAGTAAGTACAGATCCATTCACCGAAACAATAACATTTAAACATCAACACTCAAAATTTTTTCGTGTGGTACTGTAAAGTCAGGAAAGTGCATCTTTGACACTGCTACATTATTCTTGCAAGTAAGGTTAATTGGATGTGTTAAAACCTTAGCGGGCTTTAGTATTTTTCATTCTCCCCTAACTGCATTCCAGTGAAATGAGTAATTTTCATGTGCAATATACGAGTAGATAAAAATAGTTTAAATTGCGCAATATTGTTGCTCGCAACGTCAAATGCTTTTAAAAACAATGTAACGCGACTTTTTACTCAATGAAAACGAGGCTTTAATCCCCCTTAATAGACGATGGAATCAAAGGCCACCATCTGACCTTCTAACCCTTGTCTGTGTTGTGCCGCTATCAGCTTCATCCCGCGGGATAGACGTGATCGAATTAGTCACATTGCCGGTAATAGGCTGTTGCACGGTTTAAGAGGGCCCTTCCCGATCCATCTATCGTGAACGCAAGCGTGGTCAAAAAGCATGTTGTTTCATCTAGAGCAAGTGAGAACTACTAGCAAGCAAGGGAGAACGCGATAACATTGTACGAAAAACAGTGTGCGGAAATTTCATAAAACTCGTTTCAGGAAATACGTGTTTTTGAGTAAGCTTTACTAGTTTGTGAAATAAATGTTTGTCATTTAAAATCTCCATTACATGTGCAAGGTTTCTATGCAGATGTTTTCTTTACTTTTCCAATTTATGAGTACATTATGAACGGCCAAAGTTCAGATAAAAATTGTGCAAAAATGCAGATTTTCGGAGGCTTGTACTGAATTTATTTCTCGAAATTTAAATTTTTTGGTTTCGTAGAAACCTAGAAATAGTGCACAAGATACCTACTAGTTTAAAAATTTCAAAGAAAGATGTATTACGACGCCATAATCACGTACGAGCGTTTGTATGAAAGGTATGACGGGTTGGCCGTTCTTAAGGGTTTAATACGAATGCGTAGGAGTGCAATGATACCGAGAAACACTTCTTGTTCATTCAGCACTTTGTGAAAGAACAGAACAGCCGGTGCAAAAACATCTGACAGGCTCTATCTACCAGTTTTCTCCTTTTTTAATTCGTACCTCCTCCTACCTCAATATACTAATATACACTAATATTATAAAGAGGAAAGATTTGATTGTTTTTTTGTTTGTTTGCATTGAATAGGCTCCGAAACTACTTGACCGATTTGAAAAATTCTTTCACTGTTGGGAAGCTACACTATCTCCGGTGAACATAGGCTATAAAAAAACTTTTTACAAAAAAAAAACAACCGACTTCAAAAAAAAACCACTACAAAGTGAAAAATAACTTTAATTTCGGAAGTCGGTGTCTTGGTTTTGAATTTTCGTTCTTTGTCACCGACTTCCGAAATTAAAGTTATTTTTCACTTTGTAGTGGTTTTTTTTTGAAGTCGGTTGTTTTTTTTTTGTAAAAAGTTTTTATTTTTCACTTTTTAGTGTTGTGGTACCTACCCCACACAAATTTGAATACCACTACCTGCTATGTAAATAACAGTAACAGGAAGTTATCATATCATCCACATACTAAGTGGGAAAAAATACGTATTATTAAAACTAACTCAAAAACTCCCCAAGCAAAGTTAATAAAATTTATATGGGACCACCTCTGAAGTATGATCTACCAAACAAAAAAAAAAAAATCATCTAAATCAATTCATAATTGGCGGAGTAATCGCGTAACAAACATACAAAAAAAAAAAAAAAAAACAACATACAGACGAATTGAGAACCTCCTCCTTTTGGAAGTCGGTTAAAAAAAGAATTATAACTTTTGAAATGTTTGTTTAATACCCGTGCGAAGCCGGGGCAGGCTGCTAATCTCTAATAAATCACAATTATTTTTAAACTTTCTAATAACATTACTAAATTATGATTTTCCCTTTAGAGCCAATATTCCAATCGTCAGATAGCTTTTATCTGGAACAAAATAGTTGTTTCACATATTATTTTCTCTACAATTTAATGTTGTCAAACCGGCAATTTTATTCTTTAGATAATAAATAACTGTCCATTGACTTCATTGAATAGAATCGATGTGACGATAAGTGAATTCATCGCTTTATTTCTCTCTCAAAGATAAAAAAAAACCCTTCTTTTCAAAACCAAACGGCTTGAAAACTCTCCATAAAGCAAAGCGAGCGTATATAAGTGCTTTCGATACACTACACACATCCAGCGGCGCCGCTAGTGTGTCAAATGTTTAGCTTGCTGCTGTGACGCAGTGGGGCGTGCATACTGATACCAAGTCCGTGCTACCGGCTGACATTAGAGTTACATGTTGCTCATAAAAGTTTGCTGAAAGTACGAGAGCTATTATATGTAGGAACTTTAAATTCTCACTCTTTAGGCAATGTGGGTTAGGTTAAGGTAATATATGTTAAGGTGGTATGTTGATGCCAATAGTGCTGGTAGGGATCAAACTCATGACCTATGGCTAGTCTGCGCCTGCTGACAAAATTACACCAAGAAAGTACATAGTTGTGTATAGTCGAATAAGCGAATCGGAATCCTACAGGCATCATTCCACTGCACTACCTATATTCATTTTTATTGTGTGCTTAGAGCTTACTGTGCACTTAAGAGAGTGATGTAAAACAATTGTCTACTCAGTAAACTCACAACTATGTTTAAAAGTAGTTGCCGGTTACAAAGCTGCCAGTACACCGAATAACTTGTTCGATTGCATAGTAGCACAGGAGGTAGTTTTCTAGGTGCTTCTTAAGGACCTGAATTACTACAATCAACGGAAGTTAGATGACGTTTTCAAGTTATTTCCACATTTTAATTTTAGCGTCTACATCCTTTTCAACACGATTCATTAAACTTTTTAACACTCGCTGACTTGAAGCGCTTTACAGCTGAATGTTACAGCGGTACAGCCCGTTCCTGTGTTTTACGCCCTTCATAACAAGAGATAACACCGAGTTTAGCACTTCGCTGAGTTACGACACTTGTAACATTTAAATTATACGCATTACAACAGAGGCGAATTATTCACGATTTTTTTGTGAATAATGTGCCTTATTCAGCAGAAACGCGAGGCACGATCATTTTTTAGGCATGTTTGCATTATAAATATTTCATATTCTTCTTTATTTTTTATATGTCTCTTGTTGTTGATGAATAATAATCATATTTTGTATGTTATTGAGTGACAAAGAAATTATAAGTCAACGCCACCCATGGACACATGCAATACCTGAGCCGTCCCAGAGACAAAGCTGAAATGTCTCAAGTGGCTGTAAGTACACCAGCACCAATAAATACACTTCAAACCGTAGTTTATTAGGAAACTTAAAAGCCTAAGTTGAAACCAATTTCTTAACGTAGGTAAATAAAATCAAAAGAAAGTGCTTTCCTATGTAAATGTGTAACATATTCAGTAAAGAGTAGTAATTTATTTCGTAACAGCAGTTATTTTTTACTCACAGTGTGTGCGACTTGCGTTATTTATTACAAGGCTCTGCTAATGTAATGTATTGCAACTTAGTTCAAGGGCTGAACGCGACACGGAAAAGACACATAAATTAAGTAGATATTTATTTCAAACCTTATGTATAATAGGAAAAAGGAATTAGAAGAAGTTAAAACATTTCTCACGACTCATATTTTTATTTATTTCACAATGCACAAAGCTACTGGGAACCTCCCAATGCCTGTCAAAGAGGAAATTGTCAGATGGGTAATTATATATACAGGGTGGCAGGGACACCGACGCGAAAACTGTTGGTACCATGGATTCAATACATGATTCTGAACCCCTGCGTTGAAATGTTTCGTCGGTTATTAAAAAAGAAAAATGCTGTTCCATACATTTTGACCGCGTAGGTATTGCTCTTTTCTATGAAATAGCAGATTTTTTTTTAAATTACTGAAGAAATATTTCGACGCAAGGGGTTTAGAATTATCTAATTATTGAATCCATGGTAACAATTTTCTCGTCGATGTCATGCCACCCTGTATACCTAGTTTTATTTTTCTTTTGTCTGGAAACGCATCTGCACATCTTCTTAATCTTGAAAGAAAGGAAGAAAGAAAATACATTTATTTAGCACAGACAAAAAGGCACACAACACAACATAATTAACACAAGTAAAAAAAAGGAAACAAATAAAAAGTTTAAAATAATAATTGAACAGTAAAGTTTAAAGTCCACCATATTAAATTTAGGGAAAATTTATATAGCCTGTCACCCGGACCATTATTACGAATCTATTGATACCTCATTCATCAAAATCAGTTCAGTAGTTTAGGCGCTGCGGTGGAACATACGTAAATACATACATTCATACATGCTAAAATCGGTAAAGCCTTCCTTTTGGCTTTACCGTAACCTAATGTAGGTGAAACTTCTTGAAACACTGCCAACTACGTACCTTGTAGCAAAAATTAACGGTAAAAATATATTTTATAAAAGGGAAAATATTTAAAAACTTGACATATAAAGTAATAGAAATAATCCTGTGCAAATACCTTTTATCTTCTACAATTTAATAAAGACTTGACATTTACTGAAATTTTGTCAAAGCCTTAATAATGGCGGCTGATGAGACCGAAATTAAATGTTGTTTTAATAAGAAATGGCTTAAGACACGCCTCCGGGCGGCGCGCGGCGGCGCGCGGCGGTAGAGGCCGAGTTGTGTCGCACAAACTGTTTCATTGCCACCCCGTAATGAACACGTCGTGAGGCCATGAAGTTAGGTAACGTGAGAATATTATACACGTTTGAACATTTATAATCTTTAAATAAGTAGCATATTCGTTACGGAGTTTAATAAAATTATCGTTTCTTAGCACGCTCACGGCTTACGTTTCGTAACATCATTTGTGGTGTCGGCGGGGCAACTAAGTTGCTGCTACCATTATATTGCCTATCTAAAGATTACCAAACGAGTTGATTGTCTATGCTAAGCTAGGTGCCGTAGAATTATATAAATTAAATGGATAGAAAGATAAAAATCGCAAATATAACCTACCTTTTCGCCACGTTACTTACTTTTATTAATTTATACCAGCCTATTTTTGTCCCACTGCAAGGTAAAGGCCTCTTCTCATACAGAGAAGGCACGAGCATTGATCACCATGCTTGCAACAAGACGACAAGACGGGTTGGTGATTTGAGACTTATATTAACTATAAAGTCCAGGTTTTCTCACGATGTTTTTCCAGTACTTTTATTAGAAAAGCAAAATTCTCACCAATACACCACTTTTTTAACCGCGTTTTGCAGCATAACCGTTTACCTAAAAATCCTCTAACAAACAAAAAGTTAAACCAATGCCATCTATCGCCTGCTACACAAAACATTTAATTCACCTTCACTACCGAACGAGACGCCACGTAGCCGACGGCAATGTCGTTAGTCAATTACTAGCTCGCCCCGCCCGTTTAGGGGCCCCAACTGAATTAAACCGTGGAATCAAATTACCGGCGATTTCATTTAGAACGCTCGCCTAGCTTAGCTAACTCTGTCGTGAGATACGGTGATCCAAGGAGACTGGTCTTTTGACTTTAATTGTGGAATTTATGCGATGAAATTCTGTTTTAGGGTAAGGTAAATATAGGAGTCTTTTGGGAATTCAGTAATTGTGTTTTATGGAAATGGTTTCATTACTTATGTAGGTAGGTATGTACTTCATTATTCGGTGTTTGTTACTGACTTTAGGATCTATGTTGTGATAGTATGGAACTCAATAAGAAATAAAAAAAAAACAAACGATCCCAAATTACAAAAATTGTGTAGCAATGCTAATCATAACAGTATGATTTTAAAATTAGATATTCAGTCAAGGAACTTAATTATTGATTAGCTTGACAGACTACGTTGATTTACAGAGCCTAAATGTATTTCATACAGTAAATGTCGTTTAATCAAGTTGAAACCAGTGCTCTACCCTTTCTTTAAAAAGCCAACTTAAAATATGACACTTAACAACGGTACCCTAGTTTAATAAAAACCACAATCATGTTACTACATCGTTTAAGTGCTGAAACAATATTATGATAGATGAACAGACAAGCAAGAAGTCTAGATTATTAGTTTGTTTTCGTACATTTAAGTTCAAAAATGTTACGACTGAGTAATCTGTAATCTGTTGAATCATATTTTTATTATTTTTAATTTTCATAACAGTGCCATCTGTAGACAGTTCCGCTAGCTAAAAGTTCCCTTGATGAAAGTAGCTAGCTGTTGGTTTCGCCATTTGCCACTAGATGGCGCTGAATTGAAACAACTGAAAACCTCCTTTTGAAACAATGCCTTTCACAAAATTGTACTAATATTTAAACTTATCAAATTGTTTTATTACATTAAAATTAAGAGGCTGCAAAAAAAAAAATGGTTTTAATGAGTCAAGCTACTAGCCAATAGATGGCGTTAGTTAATAAACAAAAGTGACATCCTAAAAGTTTAGAACGTTTTCATGATATATTTAATTTTTGAGATTACTTTTATTCACTAGGTATTTTTGCTCCGAGTTACAGAAACAACTTTACTAGTCAGAAAGAAACAGGGTCAAATGTTCGCAAATGTCAATTCTTAAAGTGGCTTCAGGATTTTCTCGAGAATATAGTAGATAACCACACGGTTCCCCACAACTGTATCACATTCGACTCTCAGGACAGTTCCAACACAAATCCAATAAGACCTTTTCCAATAGGACGCAAAGCTAGAAGACTAGGAGAAAAGGCCAATACAACGTTAAGTAAATCGAATACATTCCTAGGATCCAAGTGTATTTGTACTAAATCCCTTTACCCGTTCAGTGTGATACGGTGTGGGTTGATTTCCCATGGGGGCAGAAAGACGGAATGCTTGCTAGATCCTTCATGATTTATACTGAAGGATCTGTGTTTCTACTGGAAGGTCTGGGTTTGGCAGATGATTAGAATGAGTGATTTTGTTTTGTTTCCAGTATTTTGTGGCTGGGAGCGTGGAACACTGTGGTCGGATTAGATTTCAACGTGACTTTTGTAAAATCAGGGACATTAATTCTTAACTAAATTGAGTACCAACTTAAAGTGTCCGTATATTCAAATCACAAATGAAAACGAAATGGTTTTAACACTGCAAATTGATGTAACATGTCAGTTTCCGTAACAATGATTAATCTGACTGTACTTTACAATTTGGTCATGGTAAGGCTAGTAAAAGCTACGGGTTGTGGGTTCGATTCCCCGGACGAAATAAGAATATTATAAATTATACAGGTTAAGTTTTTAACCAGTGCGCAAACTTAAACACGTGACTTTACTCATCATTATGAACAACATTTTATTTCAGTACTTAATTTATTTAAAAAAATCTGCTGTTTCCTACATTTTGACGAGTTATGCGAACATATAAAAGCAGATTTTTTTTCGCGATTTCAGCTTTGGTCTCATAGTAAATGTTGTTCATAATGATGAGTAAAGTCACGTGCTTAAGTTTGCGCACTGGTTAAAAAAGTCCTGTATAATATTACTTTGGTTTAGAGATATTTGTAAGTAACATTCGTGCTTTTCAAAAACATCAACTGAAATGCCTCAGGCCCGCTTGCATCACAAATCAGTAAATGCGTTTAGCGCTAAACGTATCTATTTTATTTTATTTATTTATTTCCTTTACTTAGTCAGTCAACAGCGATACATAATTATAGTATGTTATAGATTATGTGAATTACAGTAGGTATTGTATGGGCTAATAATAGATTTCCCTGTATAAATGAGATAAGTATAAAACATACGAACGGAATACTAAGAAATATTTAATTTCAAAAGGTGCAATTTTAGATACATTATATAAAAGTAAAGTTATTTCAAAGAAAAAAAAAAATATGTAAGAGAAAAGTTTGAGATTGGAGTTTGTCATTTGCATTCGTAGATGGATTTAATTATTTGGTTTTTGAATGTAGGTATATTAAAGTTAAATTATATCGACTTGAGAGAAATCTGTGTAACAATTTCGAGCAACACGGCTCAATACACAATTTTTTAAACATCGTTCTGTATGAAGATGACAGATGCAAAATTATGTTTTTAATATAATTATTATGCACATTTAGCAATTTGTGGTGCAAGCGAACACAGTCAAATTTAATTTAATTCGTGTTAAATATGTAGATTATAAAAAAGGTTAATCTTCTAACGCAAAATGGCATTAGTGTCGAATTCATTGTCAGCCAAAGACCAGAAAAACGGTTGCCCACAAAATAACATTTACGCGTAATTTCCCGTTCAACCATTACCCCAAATAAAAATAATCATCCTGTCTACCCAACTGAAGTGGCTCGATTTCCTGCGGGTCGTAATTTGATTCCCTGTCTAGGTATTTCTTTAGCGCGATCTAGCTTGATTGATGACTCGGGGCCGACGTTACGACAGCCTTATTATCGGCATAAGTTCCCAATTTGGGATAGTAGCCAATGTTATTTGTGCTGAGTATAGTCTTGGTTTATATGTGAGGACATTACGTGTTTCGTTCTTTTACGGCAATGAATGGTAGTTCAAACAGACGGAGATTGTCCGGTTGACGGGAAATGAGGATAGATGATGATAGGATTTAAGGTTCTTTTAATACATTGCTACACAATGTTGTTCTGCATTGCTTCATTACAGCCGACTCAATTTCGTGAGTGAGTGTTTGACAACACGCGGCAAACCGCACGACCGCATTCATACTGTATTGTCCCACGGCGCGTTTATTCCAGGTGGTTCATAATTAAAAAGTGTTTTGAATATACATACAAGCATTGATGAAGTTTTGATGAAGAAGGTTAGGTATACAAAAACGTACTACAAATGTGCTGACCAATATAATAATAGGGAATGTATTATAATGTATATGAAGTTCTGTATTTGTAATTATTTGGTGTACCAAACAACTTCAAATACAGAACTTAATAATATTAGTATTTATATTATTCCTTTATTTCATTATTTACTTTATTATTATTTAGAATAAAATAATATAAAAACTTTTAAAAATATAAAAAATAGTATCCCCACCGGTATCGGGAACAGGGTCCAAGCTACCGGCGGTCAGGGCTCCAGAGAAAGGAGCCTTCTAACAATGCGAGCCGTGTCCAGGAGTACCGCTTTCTGAATCAAGCCCTTAATCCAGCCCCAACGAGAGCCTCCTTAGGTGTTGGTCGAGGCTCTTGGCAATTAAGCCATTGGCTGATACGACTATCGGCACAATGATCGCTGAGTCCACATCCCACATGTCGATAACCTCGCGAGCCAAGTCAAGATACTTGATTTGTTTATCTTTCTCGGCTTTCACGAGGTTCCCGTCATGCGGGACTGTTATGTCAATAATCATTACGCGCCGCTCTCCTCGATCCACCACCACTACATCAGGCTTATTGGCAACAATAGTCCTGTCAGTGATGATGGATCGATCCCAGTACAATGTGATATTTCCATTTTCGAGAACTGGGTCGGGCACATACCTGTAGTACGGCACTTCCGATTCCACAAGGCCGTATTTCAGAGCAAGTTGCTGATGGATAATCTTGGCTACAAGGTTGTGTCTATGCAAGTACTCTTCGTTAGCTAGATGAGAACACCCGGAGATAATATGTCGGATTGATTCTCCCGGACGGTGGCATGCCCGACAGATATCAACCGTGCCGTCCTTTACAATGAATCTCCGGCAATTGTTCGTCATCATAACTTCGTCCATAATTGCACAGATAAAATCTTTGGTTTCCCCAAAGAGGTCACCAAAACGCAGCCAGGCTACGGACGTTAGTAAACCTACATCGGGCTTATGTAGGGCCCGGAAATAGCGCCCAGGAAGCTCCTTACTCTGCCATATCTCCCTGCGTTCGTTAGTGTCAAGCACTACAGGCCTGCGCCAGTTCTCTTTAGCCAAGGAGAGCAGGGTAAGGCCCTTGTCCACCGCAACCACATCTCGATGCATCCCCACGTCGGTTTCTAGGAAATATTCCCTGAGACTGCATATCTCGCGATTGTGGAGTCTCTTAGCGTTTAAGAAGCCTCGACCTCCACATTTTCGCGGGATATACAGTCTCATTACCGATGATCGTGGGTGATGCATTCGATGCATTCGATCGAACAGTCAGTCTAGTTCGGTCTGAGTCCATTTGAGTATGCCGAAAGAGTACATCAAAACCGGCATGACCCAACCGTTGAAAACGCGCACCTTGTTTCCGCCTGATAGAAGACTATTAAATACTTTCTTCAGACGGCCAAAGAAACGCTCCTTTAACGATTGCTTCATGTCAGTAACATTGATGCCCAACGCTTCCGACATACCCAAATACTTATAGGTTTCGGATGCGGATAGTTTTCAAGGGTGCTAAAGTCGATTATGAGGTCAAAATGTAAATCCAAGATGACTGCTGCGAAAACTTCATGGGTGTCGTTTTCATAGTTTTCGATGGTGCCAAAGCCGAAACTGACATTAAAATGTTAATCTAAGATAGCGGCTGTGAAATTTTCAAATTTTTCGTCATCGGTGTCGTTTTCATATTTTTCGAGGGTGCTAAGGTCGATAATGACATTAAAATGTAAATCCAAGGTGGTGGTTTTGAAAATTTTCAAATTTCCCCAAAACATTAGTACGTATCGCAATGACGATGACACATATTCGTGGTACGCCATAAATAATGTTGGCCGATTTGAAATTTTCCTTAAGTTATAAAGGGCATAGGAACATTGACTAAGTTATTTGCATACATTTTCAATATGTGTTTTCCAGTTCATCTATTTATCGATCCAGATACCTAAGAATTTCGTTTAATCGAGACTAGTTAGTTAGATAGAGACTACTATTACTAGTTTTTTTTTATCATATGTTCTTTGTTCAAATTAAATGTAAGTTGTTTTTTCTAGATTAATTATAAAGTAATTTTCGGTAAGCCAGGTTAAAAACGGATAAACGAATTTGGATGAAAATTGGCACACGGGTAGACCATGACCTGGAAAAGGATATAGGATACCTTTTATCCCGATATTCCCACGTCCACGTCCCAGAATCAATGACGAACAACGATATTTTTTCACGCACCAATACATTCGTGTCTTTTTTACTTTAAACAGCTCTATTTGCAAGCCAAATCGAAAATTAAATACAACTTTGATAAGTTACCTTCTTGGTTGTCTAGTGTCGAAGTAAAAAGTTCGTTACATTTTTAAATTAAACGACAGATATGGATTTTCATACTAACAATAGCGGCCGCCTGCTCGCATGTGTTTGACCAGTACGGCATTTTAGATTTATCTAAATATCTTTAGTATCAAAGTGGTCATCTTCTGTCTATATCATCTGGTACTCAAGCGTTAAGGTACTTGTAACAGACGAGTACCTACAGAGGTACGTTTCCGCATAAAACAAGAATGATTGACTTTTATGTGATTACTCACAGCAGCCAATATATGAATGTGATAAAAGTTTGAGCGCTCATAAAATTATTGAATATCGATAAACCTCCGCAGGCGATAAGTTCAGAACAACGAGCATACTTCAATGTGATGTGTTTTCCATTATATTTGACATTACTACTATGTACAAATGCTATCGTCAGAGCAGATTATGAGAAAAATGAACTTACCGAGGCAAATAACCTTACAGTCTACGATATCTCCAACAGATTACGAACTCTAGTCAACATTAATTATGACAAAGACAGACTCAAACAACTCACAGAAAAACTTGATAAAATCAATCAATATGTAGTCGACCATAATTTGGTAGCAGAAGTCCTAACCAATGTGACAACGGAAACCAGACTGAACGAAACCAATTTTTATGAAGCTCTCAATGAAAATGATCATTTTAGATACTTGACGACGAATGAAACGAAGAATTTGTACCTAAAGTTGAAGGAAAAGATGACTCGTGATGATATTCTGAATATTTTAGCTGAGAAAGGTAAAAATAAGAAGTTGGTGAAGTCAGCTCGAAGGATGATGGAACACGGTGCTCCTAAGCATGAATACGATGAGAAGATGAATGAGGTAGTTGATAAAATGTTAGCAGAAGCGCCCAACGATCCTCACAAACTGAAAGCTAAAGAAAGTGTGTATTGGGGTACGTTGAAAATTAAATGTAATAATCATTTCAAGTTTATTTCCGCCGATTTAATAATAGGGAGTGTTCTTCTTCCATCGTATCAACATGAAATATATGAGAACAGTTCCTGCTATGGAATAATAGCCAGTCATTAAAATGGCTGCGGGTTGACCGTACATTGTCGCTGTACGTTGACGTACAGTGTGTTTAAGTACGCCACCATCGCTATTGATATGAATATTTTACTGCGTCACGAAACACTAAAGTGTCGATGGTTTTAACTTTTATTTGTTCAATAATTAAAATACGAGTATTGCTACAAAGCTATAGTTTTACTAACATGAAAGCGAAAAAAAACGCTTAAGGTCTGAAGCTAACGCGGTTTAAGTGACATAATATTCTGTGATGTTTCATTTCAACATGACAATTTCATTCATTTCAACATAACAATTTTTAAGTTTCACCCTTCTTTCCACGTGTTATCTCCAAATAACCATTTCAGTCAGTGCTACGTTACAGCACAACGGAATCCCAGTCATTTATAGCTATTCTTCTCCAGATCCTCAAGGTGAGTTAGAAGAGATGAAGACCTACCATGACAGCAAGAAGAGTGGGCGCCGCATCTACAAGGGCGAGCGCACTTCTATTCCGAATTACCCGTTCATGGCGTCCGTCCACCTGATGGGAAGGTTCTGGTGCGGTGCTGTACTGGTGGCGGCAGATCTGTGCCTCACTTCCGCTTCTTGTTTACAGCTGTAAGTATTCGGCGGAGGAATCTAACGCCACACGGATTCCCAAATGCGAAGAACAGATAATTGATTGTGTCTAGTAAGACCTAGGCTTGACATTGTCAAGTCTCAGTCTTGATGTAGTCGAGGCTTGAGAGAGAGAAAGACTGAAGAAAAGACGTATGGATTTTGTGAGGGATGATATGAATTATGATGATGATTTTCTCAGTAGCAGCTCGGAGTCTGGATTAGTGCCCAGTTGATGGCAACAGGCTCGCCCCCTATTACATGGGACTTAAACATAACTGGCGAAATGTGGGTGTACTATAGGTACACCTCTGCCTAACCCTTCGGGGATTACAGGCGTGATGTTATATGATGTTATGATATGAATGAAAAGGTAGGTAGTGAAATTTACGTTTAGTGACGATTGCCAGGGAGAGTGGGTAGCAAATTCATTTTGCACCGATCTCAAGTAACATGTAATTTCGTAAGTTTTTACCCGACTGCGGCGAATCAAAAAGGAGGGTTATGATTTTGACCGGTATGTATGTATGTTCATCTGTTCCCTCATAACTTCTAAACTACTTTTCTTAATTTGACAAATAAGGTATCGTTGGAAGCGTCTTAATTGTGCGCTGATTATGCTATGTGACGTCACATTTAATTTAAAATGGCGCCCGCTAAAGGACATTAAGTGATTAAAAAAAATGTAATGTTGCCATTTTAGGTATCAAATTAAAGGGCTTAATTAGCACATTTCAAAAATATATATATAACTAGCGAACGTTCCGCGGTTTCACCCGCGTAGTTCCCGTTCTCGTGGGAGTACGGGGATAAAATATAGCCTTTGTTACTTGCTGATAATGTAGCTATCCATTGCTAGGGCCAGTAGTTTTTAAGTTTATTCGTTACATACAAAAATACAAACCTACAAATCTTTCCTCTTTATAATAATATAGTATAATTATATAGTATAGATGTCGTGGCCAGATCTTAGAATTGATCATGTCATGAATTGATCGACTATTTCATGAAATGGTTGTGTTTCATAAAAAGGCCAGCAAAATTTTTATTGACCATATCGTTTAAACGTCAACGTTTAATGATATGTCAGTCGACGTTTGGCCATATCATTATGTAGGGTATCCATGCAAATATTACTGGAATTCATTAACTTTTAGTCATCTGGGTCTATGGATAAATAAAACATTTTAAATAGCTCTTTCATTCCAGAAGGAAAATAATCATTAAGATTTTAATAGTTAAATACTAATCTGTGAAATACGTTCCAAAGTCCATGGTTTTTTAAAGTTGCGCTCGTTTTTCGAGTGACTTTCATAAAAGCCACGTAGCTTGGTTTAATAAAGATGCTTCACTGCACTTTTATCTTCCATTTGCATATCGACGCTTGAAAGGCAACATTGACTAAGGACACGGGACTACCATGTCGCTTAGTCAATGTTGCCTTTCAAGCGTCAATATTTATGATTGCTTTTTCAATTAAGTTACCGTCCGCCGCCATGATGTACAGTAAGCGTTCAAAAGTGCATAAGCACGCTAAGAGTCGTTTTGCTGTGAACACGCGGTATAGTCCGTACATTTGTATGTGTAAACAGTCAGACGTCTGTGGTGTGTGTGGCGTACACACACCACAGAAAACGCAGTTTTGTGCTACACACTGTCGTATCGTCGCGGTTCGCGAGCGCCGCACTTTATTGTTAGACACGCATCATACGCGTGACCTTGGCCAGTGCATGGCATTGCTAAAATTCGAAAGTAAGTTATATGTGCAGATAGCAGAAGGCGTTAAGCGTTGGTCTTAGATTCAAGATGGCTATGGTTCTAATCTCGTAAATCACAGCGCTGTGTTTGCAAATATTATTATTTTTGTTTGCAATAATAATTTTTTTTTAAATATTGCTGACTTTTTATTAACTGTTGTTATTGCAATAAAGGGTTTAGAATAAAAAATGCGTGATATGTGATAATAAAATTAAAAAATATTTATTCGTTATATTTTATTTTAATTAAGTGTAGTTAACAAACTGCTACAATTATTTATCATTACTTCAGCTGAATAAGATGTGAAATAGATGTCTACAAACTTAGAAGCAATTTGTATTATTTTGACATATTAAAATTTTGAAATGTTTTAAATTTGAAAAGGATTTTTTTCACCATAAATATAAAGCTTTGATCATGGTCGAAGTAATTAAGCTATACCTAAATAAGAATATTAGACTACTTAAAATGTAAAAAAAAAACTACGGACAAAATAGTTGATTTTAAGGTTAAGTATAGGCAGTTTCGTTTAAATTAATTATTTTAAATTTTATTCGGCTTTAGTAAATATTGGTTGGTATTGAGGTTACCTATAGCTTAAGTATTCATTTTCTTTACGAAAAGAAGATTGAAACTAAACCTCAAATTTTAATCCTAAAATAATAATATTACTAAACTAATATTAAACATTTTCGGTCTATCTGCAAGAAATACGACAAACACCATATAGAAACGTGCTTAAAAAATTACCATAAATTCATGCAATAACGAATCTGTTGTTTATTAAGTTGGTACGGTCAATATTTTAAGGTCAAAAACGGTTTTCTAGCTGGTCTTCAGTGATGCAAGCCTTCAGAGTGCACGGCGAACGGTTCATAATGACGTGTTTTTAATAATTCAGCAAAATATCTCGTTGGTATGAAACCATTTGTTTCATATTCATTCACCATTTGACGTCGCTGCTACTCGATAATAATAGCCCCTTCCTCATATCTCTTAACCCTCACAGTATTTCTCTAGAACAAAGAATAACATTGTATTTATTACACAAAATACCTAATTATTTATTATTCACTAATCGAATTAAACCTCATAATGAGTTTAAAACTTTAAAGGCATCTTCTGTCTCAACAATACCCTTGATTAAGATTTATGTTTAGTAAAATATGAAATATTTAAATGATAACACTCACACTTAGTCCGGTTTCATTAGATATAGCACTATAAATGCTATTTGCACAAATAGCATTCGCTTTTACGCAGCGCAATAATAATTTTGATATCCGTTCAATATTTGCTTTTTGAAAATAATAACCACAACACTGCGCTAAATACTCGTCACCAACATTATCTACGAACCAACAAAGTTCTATTAAATGAATACTCGTAACGAACTGAATCTGTCTACCCCACAGAAATCGAAATAATTTAGTTAGTTTTCTGTGGTCTACCTGCTTTAATTTTTATGTGAACAAGATGAATGAAACAAAAAACGAATGATTATCGAACTAGTCATTGGTTGCAGACAAAGTGAGTGTGTGTGTGTGTACTGTGCGTGTTTATAGTATTGTAACAACTTATAGAAGAAGGTCGTAAGTCAAACCGAAGCGTCAGTCTATTGCTTTGTGAGATTGCTTATGGACTTTTGGTCGGTACTGTACAACAAAAACAAAGCAACATCAACGCCTCTACCGGTGTATAATCTAACTATTTTACGATATGATCACTAATGTTTGGCCACATCATGAAGTAGTCGTGCGTTTAACTGTGCATATTGTCAAACGTTGAGTATTCAATGGTCTGGCCAAACAACATCATGATGTGGCCAGCCTGCAGTCGATGTTCTATTTCATGAAATGCAACCATTTCATGAAAAGGTCCATCATTTCATGAAATGATCAATTCTAAGATCCGGCCACGACATAGATATTATAACCCCAAAATAATTTAAATAAAAATAAAAGTTATGAAAACTTAAACCCAAATACGACAAAAACGTCGACTGAAAGGTATAATAAACAAGACATAACAGACAGACAAATAAAAATTAATCTGGAGTAATCTGCTCGATTTATGCCACAACATGACGTGTGACTTCGGATTTTTTATTTGTCTATCTGTTATGTCTTGTTTATACCTTTTTAGTCGACTTTTTTGTCGTAGTTGAGTTTTAGTTTTTATAACTTTTATTTTTTATTCAATGTTTCTGCTTTAACAAACAGCATTTATCGTAAAATTGTGACATTTTTGACATTATTTGACAAATATTTCGCATTGTTAGTTATAGGGCCCAGCGCAGGTAGAAAGCGTACTTCATTTATTTAATTACTTATGCCAATAAACAAATTTTCTTTTTTTCTTTATAAGAACTCAAGGGTTGATAGGTTACATAATAAATAGAAATTGCTGTATTCCCCCACCGTGGATTTAACTCTGTTATTTCCCAGGATGCATAACAACCGCTTCTTCCGAGAAAACCCTCGAGTACTGCAAGTGAGAATAGGCAGCAACCACAGCAGGATTGGAGGCGAGATGATAGACGTACTTGAGGTGAGAGGCAAACTAGCAACAAAGACTTATGTCCTAAATGAACCTTGATCCAATTTTTTTTCATCTATAGTTGACATTTCCATACATTATTTGGGTGATAGGTACTTGCCAGTTACCAATCTATGAATTGAGTTCTAAAGTTCACATAACATTTGAAGATTTTCTTTCATTCGAAAGAAGCCGAGGACACATACTTTTAATCAGTTGATATTAAAACTTTTAGGGGTCAGGAAAACCCTTTCAAAATATTTGGGGTAACAAACAACTTTTTGACCAAGACGAAGAAAGATGTATGATATTTTTCATATTTACATACACTTTTGAAATGTTAAGTCGGCAGTTAGTCAGAAACTACGAATAATGTCAGAAAGTTGCCCGTTCCAAAACTTAGATCTCCATGGAGAAGAACGGGCAAGAAACTCCAAGGACACAGTTTTAATTCAGTTGTTAAAGAATTTTGGTTATTTAGACTCTACGTTTTGCAATTATTACCAACCTTCCCGCCTTCGCACGGTTTTAGAACTTGACAAAACATGGAGACTATTTTATTATGTTTAATGTTAAATATTAACCGATAAAGCGTCGGTGGAACACGGTGTTCCAATATTTGTTCCGTGCGTAAAGCGAATACTGGAACACCACCGGTGTCCCACCGACGCTTTATCGGAAGTATACTAAATGATGGTGAAAACCGTTACCTTAAAAAAACAATGGTACACAGACATACACGAAAAGTGACTTTATTTAAAATATGTACAGATTTGATTACCAAAAGTGATTATCTCTTGTTCTCAGGTCTATTTCAACCCTGGTTACAACCCTCGAACCCTGAAGAATAACCTGGCGGTGATCCGCCTCCGACGGCACCTGTTCCTCAAGCACCGGTCGATGATAAAGTACCTCGCCATTGACTATAATGGGCACGCGATGCCGTCCACCGCTGAGGTGTTGCTGCTGGGTTGGGGAGTCACCAAGGTATTGTTTTAATTTTAACAATCACAATTACGGTAAGAGAATGCAAATGGGCAGAAACGGTAGAATTATCTTTACTGAAAGACAACGACAACACCTATTTAAAGAATCAAAATAAACGTGTGCGGTCGGGGGACCCTGTCTCACGTATGATTTAAAACAAAAACAAAATCATTTTGGATTTACATTTTGACCTTTTGGTGGCATCTACATCGCCACATGCGAACTTCGCATCAAAGACCTCACACAAAATCCTGACGTCACACAAATTCCTTAGGTATTTATTTATTTGTTAACATAGGTATAAAGAAATACAGATCTTATGTTTGGTGAACAGAGCGCTATGTTATGCCAGGAGGCGTACAAATATGGTGTGCAAAACTAACTGAGGATACAAATTAAAATTTCTATTTAAAAATATTTGAAACACATGCATAATTATGGTATTAAAACTAGAAAATAAATTGATATCAATACTCCAATTATGTCAGACTTAAATGAGGAATTATTAAAATGTCAAAGAAAAAATAAAAAATCTAAGTATGTCAAAATAATTAAAATGTCAAAATAATTTAATGTCAAATTTAATAATTGTAATTCTAAATTAATTCATCATTCAAATATTCGTCAATGGTATAATAACATTTATCAATTAAGAACAATCCTATCGCAGGTATGCTGGAAGAGATTTCTATAGAAATAAGCATCACTTTTGTACGTTTTTTTCTGTTCCTTTCTTCTTATCTGTTTATATGTGTGTACATAAACTGTTAAATAAATAAATAAATAAAAATAAACAATTTCATTTTGTTCTTAAATTGTGTAAAATTTAATTATTTTATGGCGTCTGGAATTTTATTATAAATGCGTGGAGCCATACCCAGGACACTTTTTCTTACCAATGCAGTTTTACATTTATAATTATTCAAAGAATTTTTGTACTGACTACGAATTGGAACATTTCGTACCCTTGTCATTTTTTCAAAAAGGTTGGGATTGTTTTTGACGAAGATACTAATTTCTAATATGTATATCGCCGGTAGCGTAAGTATTTTTAATGATTTAAAGTACGGTGCACAGCTGTCATCTGTTTTCAGACCACACATGGCTCTAATGCACCTCTTTTGTGCCTTGAATATTAGTCCCTTATCCGGGGAATTACCCCAAAAAATAATTCCGTATCGTAGAAGTGAGGGTACTAGACCATGATAGGCAACAAGTAACGCGTCTATATTTACTTTTCTAGCCAATTGAAAAAGTGCATAGGGAGATTTTTTTTTTTTTTACATAGCTGTTCTATATGAGCTTTCCAATTGAGGTTATTGTCAATATGGATACCTAAAAACACACTTACTTTTACTTCTTCTAATAGTTGCCTCTGTAATTGACACACATTTTTGGAGCTTCAATTCTTTGATGGAAATGCATTACTTTGGTTTTCTTGAGGTTGATTATTAAATTATTCATATTAAGCCAATTAATTATGTCAGTGAGAGTATTATTAATGTCAATTTGATATGTATTTAAGTCCTTACATTTTACTATGGCAGTGCTATCATCTGCAAACAAAACCATTTGTTGTTGTGTCACTTTTGGCAAATCATTTATGTAAATGAGAAATAAAGGTGGCCCAAGCACGCTACCTTGAGGCACTCCATACTTTATACACCTGAAATTTGACACATACGTTCGTTCCATTTTGGTTTTTGTACACACTCTTGTGATTTCAGTACATTGCAATCTATTACTTAGATATGATTCAAGTAACTTTAAAATGTTCCCTCTGATGCCATAGCCATGCAATTGGTCTAGAAGGATTTTGTGATCAACATAATCAAAGGCTTTAGTCATGTCTGTGTAAATAGCGCAGATGGGAGTCTTTTTATCAACAGCAGACATAACATTATTTAAAAGGTCGAAAATAGCCATGTTAATTGTTTTACTTCTCCGGAAACCGTTTTGTTCTTTGCTCAAAATATTATATTTGTGAAGATATTGGTATAACGAGTTATAAATAACTTTTTCAAAGATTTTGGAAAAAACAGGAATTTTGGCTATTGGCCGGTAATTTTTTATATGCGCCTTGTCTTCCTTTTTGTGGAGCGGTTTTATTATGACTTTTTTCAAGTCTTCGGGATAGATGCCTTCGGTGATACCTATATTAATAATATATGCTAAGACAGGTGCTATAAGCTCAATTACATATTTAATTACTTTTGTAGATAGATAGATAGATAGATAGATAAAACATTTATTTAGTGCACACAAAAGACACACGTAAACACAATTAAATTATAACAAATTAAATAAAAACAAGATGCCAATGTAAAAAAAAATAAAATAAAGAAACATAAGTGTAGAAGTGACATTATGACATACCTACTTTGGAATAATTAAATATTTATAAGGTGCGGTGTGCGTCTCAAGGTTGCACCAAATGGGAGTCCAACTCAGCATATGTCAGGCAAATATACCTGACGCTGATATTCTGCTGGATCCCTGCAGTGACATACGGACGTCGAGCAGACGAGATAAATTAGTGTTGTGCTTGTGACAAAGTGTTATGCGTGGAGTACAATTATGTAAGTACTTACAAGTACCCTCAATTTAAATTATGTACCTATCTACAACAAGTTTTGCATTGGGAAAGGTTTTTGTTCGTTAATGTGTCGATTTTGTTTTGCTTACTTGATTATTTATAAAGTATAGAGTCATATGTATAATGTTTAAATGAATAATCTTAATATAATATAGTGGCGTAGGTGCAAGTAAAATAAACGTTTTGGCTAGTATAAAATAATAATGTTTACAGTAAATAAATATAGGTAAATAATGTGTAATTATAACTATAATCCAACATAAGATCCCCAGCTATTCAATTACTAAGTACCCCCTTATTTGTTCACAGGTTTGTGATCACGAGTTACGCTAAATAAACGGATTGAGTCGGGAAGAACACGACAGCCAGTTATATAATGGACGTGTTCGTAACAGCCATACCCAGTTTTTGCTGAGAGGTAATAAGAAACTGCCGCAGTCGAACTCTGAAGGTACCAAGACATTTAAGATTCCTTATCGGCGGGGGAATATTGTTCCAGCATTTGGATGCGGCGTATCGAAAACTTCCTCTGAAAGCAGCTGTCTTGTGTGATTGAGTGGAGAGTTGCTGCGAGCACTGCCTACTTGCGCATTCTCTTCTACTAGTGATCCAGCTCAGTTTATTGTACAGGTAGGACGGCTGCTTATACTTTATTACTCCAAATAATAGGCAAGCTAAGTGCAACTTACGCCGTGACTTCATCTTAAGGATATAGTGCTTATTTAAGAAAGGCGTTACGTGACATCTTGGCGGGATTGAGAAGCAGAATCGAGCGCAAGCGTTTTGCACCCTCTGGATCAGTCGATCAGTTCTTACCAGTAGTCGAGGGCCAATAACTGTGTCCGCATAGTTTAGATTGGATAGCACGAGTGACTCAACCAGCTGGATCCGCAGCTCCTCTGACAGATAAGGCCTTATTTTATAAAGGACCTTAAGCCGGTAGAAACAAGTGCGCACTGACTCTGCCACGTGCGCTTCGTATCTCAACCCAGCGTCCATGATCAGACCCAGATTACGTGCCTCACTGACTCGACTGACCGACTCACCCAGCAGGGTAACGCTGAGCGTTGCTGGCACTGCACTGATTTGGTTCTTGGTTCCAAACAGCATGTATTTGGTTTTAGTGGGGTTAAGTACCAAACCGTTATTTTCAGCCCAACATGCTATCCTGTCCAGATCATCGTTTAGATCCTTTATCGCGTTGTCATAGTCACTTGGCTTAAAGGAGATATAGACCTGTACGTCATCAGCATAAATATGGTACCTACATCGCTTCAGGGAATTTATGATATCCGCACAATACAAGATAAAGATGATGGGGCCCAGTATAGAGCCCTGTGGGACTCCCCTGCAAACAGAAGTGAGTGACGAAACAAGAGATGAGCCATTGCTTAGTCGTATTTCCACACACTGTTGACGGTTGGTCAGATAGCTTTGGAACCAGTGTATCGTATTTTGCTCAAATCCATAATAGTTAAGCTTTGACAGAAACAAATCTATATTTATGCAGTCAAAAGCTCGCGAGAAATCAAGTAGGACAAGGAGTGTGCATAGGCCCTTATCCTGTGCCGACAGAATATTATCTGTCACGTCCAAAAGAGCCGTAGAAGTACCACGCTGTTTGCGAAAGCCTGACTGTAGTTCAGGCAGAATGTGTTTATCTTCTAGATATTTTGACAGTTGCTGGCATACCGCTTTTTCAGCAATTTTAGAAAGGCAAGGCAGAATACTAATAGGCCTGAGGTCTTTCAAGTCAGTCGGATTTGTTTTTTTAGGCAGTGGCCTAACGATAGCAATTTTCCAGATCTCCGGGAATGTTGCTGAGACAATTGAGCTGTTCACAATATCAGTGATGGCTTTTAGTGTATGTGGGAGTGTAAGCAAAAGCATATTCAGAGTCAACTTATCACAGCCTTCAGCGTTAGATTTTAGCTGACGGAAGTATCGCAAAACCTGATCAGCAGTTACTGGTTGTAATGCAAAGCTATCATCACCATAACGATGAGACTCAAAAAAAGTGCGTTGCGATTTATTGCAGACAGGG
Organism: Agrochola litura; assembly: GCA_949152395.1. Classification (NCBI taxonomy): domain Eukaryota; kingdom Metazoa; phylum Arthropoda; class Insecta; order Lepidoptera; family Noctuidae; genus Agrochola; species Agrochola litura. Next base: position 25,302,242 of record OX424501.1, read on the forward strand.
TTACCAGGAACGTTCAGAAAGTGATTATTGATCTGGTCCGGATCTCTTAAGTGAGCAGGAAGGTCATCTATTTGTTTCTTAGGTAGTACTGTGTTTTTTAAATTTTTCCATAATGTTTTAGGATCCTTTATTTGATTATTGATATTGAACTTAAAATATGCAACTTTTTCTCTGAATATGGAAATTAGCACCAGAGATTTCAGCTGCTTGTAGTATGCCTTTTTGGACTCGGATCTCGTTTTACGGTACTTGGTCAGAGCGTCATTCCGCAAGTGCATCATCAATTTAATTGTATCTGTTATCCAGGGATATGACGGTTCTTTAATTAAACATTTCTTGACCGGAGCGTGCGCATCATAAATTGTTAAAATGTTTCTATTTAATTCCCCAACCATGTCATTCACATTAAGCAAGCCACAAATGTTGTCCCAGTGTATGTGCGATAAATCACTATCTAGTACTTCTCTATGTAATTGCTTAATCGGTCTGTACGTAACTGTATGGGGTTTATATTTACTACGCCTAATATTAAATTCGCACACAACAAGTGAGTGACCATTTATTGAGCCAAAGGGCTCAACAGATATCCCTTTGTGGTTGAGATTAGTACAGACAAGGTCGATCAATGTTTCGCTGTGGTCTGTAAAATGGGTGGGCGAACTTACCAGTTGTTTTAGGCTCAGGCTATTCAAAAACTCACATACTTTCTTAGTTTGCCCGTTAGCATTCAGTAAGTTAACATTTAAATCGCCGAGCAGTATGTAGTGATCACATTTTACTAAGGAGCTAATGGAGTCGGTTATGGCGTCGAGAAAGAGGTCCAAGTCAAAACGGGGGGGACGATACGCTGTGCCTATAGCAATTTTATTTCCATTTATTGTGAGGGTAATCCACATTTGTTCGATAGTATCGAATCTAGGGTCAATTGGGGTGGACCAGGTACGAGCGGTCAGGCCGCGTTTTAGATAAAACCCTACACCACCCCCCCGACCCTCATGCACAGAAAGCGGTCGTGGTGTATGGCGCAGGCGGTAACCTGGTACAGCGGGCGCTCGCCCCTCTTCGCCTGGTCGTAGCCAAGTCTCGTTAACTGCTAATACATCGAAAGAATGCCTTTCCACTGCTGCTATAAAATCATCGTGGTTAGTGCCAAGGGAGCCGACGTTTAACAAACCAACTTTAAGGTATTTTTCAAGCATATTTAATGCAATGAAATACACAACAAAATAGAGAAGCACTGTCGCAGACGTAAAGTGTTGACGTTTTCGCATTTGTCAAGGGACACAAAATAAAATTGTAAAGTAAAATTGTATGTAAATATTGTAAATAACTGTTGTAAACAACAAATGATTGAAATTCATAACAATAATTATAAACAAAGCCAAAAAATGCAAAAATAAAAACAATATTGTAAAGATAAAAAAATAAAAGTAATAGTTTTAAATAAGTGATTGTAAATAATAATTTTAAATAAATAATTGTTAGTAAAAATTGTATATTAGACATTGTAAATAATAAATGCGTGTTAGCCAGTGTAAACAATAGTTGTATAGTATAAGTTTTTGCAAATAATAATTTGAAAGTCATAATCGACATTATCATCGAATTGTGTCTATGGATACATGTATTAAAAGTGTGAATACCAGTCATGTGTTTGTAAATAATATGTGCATAATAATATGTTTTAAAATTTAAGTAATCTGTGCATGAAAACACTACCAATTTGCTGTAAGCTGACAGTAATTGATAAAATAGCTTATCTGTCCACAATTGACCAAAATAATCAACATTCTTAGAATATAATTTGCGTACTGTTGACCAATGGCGTTGAGAGCAAATTAGACTCCCACTCGGTACTACAGGAAACACACACCGCCCTGTGACATCACTTAATTCATAGAACAAAATAAAAATAAATCCTTTATGTGTAAAACAAAATAACAAAAAGATCAAACTGTTAACATCCACAGGAGCAATAGGCAAACGAGACAAGTTTACAGAACGCATTCGGATGTGATACAAACCGATCATTATCCAAAAATCCTACAGATATCGTCTTCACACCTGACTCGCTCTGCTTTTTGGTGATCTTCTCTGCGAGCTAAGATTCTCCCGTCTCTTGTCCATACATACTTCCATTTATGTTGACTCCCTGCCTGACGAGCGTGATAAAATAACTGGCGATTTGTCCGAGTTAGACGTTCGTTTACATAAACTCGGTGCGGCGGCCCAGTGATATCAAGGTCACTTGTACTCAAACCGCGGCGAACCCGAGCCGCGCGCAGTAGTGAGTCGCGCGTTGCGCGCCTTGCGAAGCGCACGGATATACACCGCGGTCGCTGCGCAGTGGGGTCGGCAGAGATGGCGCCGTCCGCGTCAGAAGTTCGATTACGGCGCGCGGATCCGACTCGCTCAGCATGAACGACGTCCCTCTCATCGATGACGACGCCAAGCTTTAAGGCAAGAAACTTAACAAGGTGTAGGGCGCTCTCGTCCTTGTTTTCCGGTATTCCGGTCACCTCAATGTCGTTGAGCAGGAGTTCCTGATCGCGCTCGTTCAATTGGCATTTCAGTTCTGCGATGGTACTTTCCAATGGATCCTTATCCGGTTGTATTGCTTGCTCCAGTTTGTGTTCCAGGGCGTCTACTCGCGCTTCAAAGCTATCCATCCGGTCATCAGAAGTCTTAAGGGAATCCTTTAGTTGAGCCATTTCTGTGCGTAATTTATGGAATTCCTGATGCATCAGGCGAAACTCGGCACGCAGCTCCTCCTTAAATAATCGCAGCTCGGCTGCCAAGTCGGGAGATAAATTAGTACTAGCGTCCTGGGCAGTGCTGTTTAATGGATCCATGAGCTCCTCGGGGCTACTGTGCTCCTCTTCCTGGGCAGGATCCACCCTACCCCGAACTGGTGTCTCCGTCTTGTTGTCACGGACCAGATTTTTTTTGCATTCAGGGCAGCGCCAAGTGTGTGCAATAATACCCGTATTAAGCAAGCCGACGCAAGCTCGATGATAAAAGGCATTGCACTGGCTGCATTTAGCGGCCTCTATCGGCGATAAGAATTTGGCGCAACCGCCGCACTTCGCTGCAGGCATGGTCCACTACGTTCGTAACCCCTTTAGATTATCGATCCCGCTAAGTCGTTCTGCGCAGTTTCAATAGATGGCGCTGTTTTTGAATATAAGCGAGTTATGGTTTCATGGGAGTTTAATAGGTTGTTAACACCATAGAACGACACTGGGGTAAACAGAGTTGAAGCACACTCCTGGGCAACACTTCACGGCTAGTTTTTAAGTGTCTTCACTGAAGTATTTTAATAGTTTTAATGTTAAGGGTAGATATTTTTCACTGGTGTACAGATTTATGTTTATACATTAAATACTATTGATACACTGCACTTGCGCACTAGATAATGTTTCTTGTCTTGGATTATTGTACGTAGAAACTTTCTGTATTAAAATTGTTCTTATTAAATGGGTTATTTTATTTATAACACTTTAAACAACAGCAAGGAGTACCGACTCACTGGACGTCCGTGACGTCACGGCCGAGATATACCGTCAATACCTACAGTACTAGTATTTTTTAGCGTCTTTGTGGCTAAAATAATATCAGATTTTAGAACAGGTTGCATGAACATTGATTGCATTATCAAATTATTTAACTTATTATTAATTTTAATGTCATTTATTATATTATTCTCAATGTCATCTATAAAGTAGTCATTAAATGCATTTGCTATGTCATTCGGGTTTTTGAAAGTCAAATTACCTGTTTTTATTGTCAGTATCTGTTCTTTAGGCAGGTTAGTTTTAGATCTATTGACTATCTGCCATGTGGCTTTGGATTTATTTTGCGAGTTGTTTATAAAGTGCATCGCGCAATTCGAGTTTACCGTGCGATCGACATATATACAAGATCCCGACTTCAACCGTCAGGCAGTTGTCCACCAGACACAACTCCCGTCTGGTCGGAAGATCTTCCCGTTTCTATGGTAGATGAGTGAATTTTACACCCTGTTCCTCATGCCCATAAAACCTCACTATCGATTTTAGCACCCTCGAAAACTATGGAAACGACACCCATGACTAAAAATTTTAAAATTTTTGGATACGCCAACTTGGATTATCATTTGACTTCACTATCGGCTTCACTATCGGCGCTATAGAAAACCATGAAAACGATACCCATGATGAAAAGTTCGAAAATTTTCGTAGCCGCCATCTTAGATTTTTATTTTGTCTGCACTATCATCTTAACCACTCTCTAAAGCCATGAAAACGGCACCCATGATGAAAAATTTGTACATTGTTTCATTTTGTTCAAAGACATGTTTTCTCTGTAAAAGAGAGACGGAGAAAGTCGCATGGAGGGAACATAACGCTTTTTCGTTACGTGACGATTTCTACCAGCTTACTCATACTACAAGCCACGTTGAAGATACTTTCCAAAAATCATTTTCAGTATTTCATGTATAGTTTGACCGAGACCGCTGTTCCGCGCCTTGAGTATGCGTGGCCAGACGCAGACGGGGCAGTGCAGGCCGCTTATTCGTCAAAACTGCCCCTCGCCTCGCCGCACACTCCTAAGGCACGGAACAGCGGTCTCGGTCAAACTATACTTGAGAATTTGAGTTTGTCTTCCGGTCCATATTTTTTTTAATACTTAACGTTTTATATTTCTTTATTATTATATAATAACAATAGATAAATAAAAATAAATAACGAAGCGCTATGGTGGTGTGCAATTGTATCTTAGTGTGGACACGTCTAAACAAAATATAGGTGTATCTACATTGTGTGTAGCATTTTTATCTTAAATATGGATAATGATTCAGTATTACCATCAACCTCTTTTCACACAAGTGTTTAATAAAAGCAGCCATTGTAACAGAATAATAGCTGAAAAGACCATCAAACAAGAATGGGTGACGTTATATACAGAAATGATGATGAAATAAGCACTAAACTTGTCGTTACGGTGGCTAATAATTGAGATTTTTGCGGCAGCCCGTCAAGTATGTGGGTTAATGGTCACAGGCAGGGGAGGCGACTTGTTGCTGCCTTCAATGTTTCTAAAGAGTTTTAAAAAAGAAATTGGAAAAGCCTGTTGAATACTTATTTGACGAAGGTAGTCGTGATAGGGTTTGTGTAATTTTTTTTCATTTATTTGTAATTTTGTAATTTAATAGTCTGTCAGAAATACTACCTTATACTTATTCTGAACTTGCTTCCGCTCATGGTTTCGCCCACGTGATACGTCGATAAAAAGTAACCTATATCCTTTACCAGGGTTCAAAGTAGGTATCCCCATAACAAATTTAATCATAATCGGTTCAGCCGTTTAGCCGTAAAACCGTAACAAATAAACTCACGTTCACATTTATAATAATAGTAGAGATACTTACCCGCGTCATGATTACGATGTTTGTAAAAATACACTATTTACGAAGTCACATATTATTAGTACAGTAAAGGTAACAGTTTTTTCAGCAAATTGACTTAGTATCAATTTAAATTGATATTACGCGGCAGTGTGTAAATCTGGTAAACAATACCTTTCCTTGAGTATACTATGTCCAGTATTATGTTATCGCATTATATTATACTTATAGCTACTTATTGAAGTTAAACTTCTTAGGCGGCTATTGGATAATTAGACGAGAATAATGTACTGAACTTTCAAGGATGCGTCGCATTTAGGCACATTTCGTTACATGAGAGAGAAGAAAGATGTAACTCTTTCTGTCTATCACACTAAATCTCTCTTATTTTTTATTGGAATGAAGTTCTTGCGGCAGGAGTAAACTGGTAGAAATCACTTAGAATAATAAAACAAATTATTAAAAAAAACAAAAAACCCGACTGCAAAAACTCAACAGAAAAGAAAAAAACAAGCATTATAATCTATAGGATTTTGGTAATGCAGGCGGGGACAAACAAAAGTTTCACCAAAATTTCAGGTTATTGGTTTGTCCCCGCCTATGCTTGATTATAATGCTGTTTTATTATAATGCTTGTTTTTTTCTTTTCTGTTGAGTTTTTGCAGTCGGGTTTTTTGTTTTTTTTAATAATTTGTTTTATTTCAAACTTTTTAGTTTTATTAATATATAAATAACTAGCTTTTGCCCGCGGCTTCGCCCGCGTGGATGTCGGAAAATAACCCACAGGAACGTGCTACCGGGATTCAGAGTATCCTATGCCCTAACCTATCTAGGTCATGGCCTATCCTATGCCTTTCATTTAGAAATCCGTTCAGCCCTTACGGCAGAAAAAGGTAACAGGCACATAATAAATCTATTTTAGGGTTCCGTATCTCAAAATGAAAAATTTTAACCTTTAAATGATGACTTATTTTTTTTTCTACTTCGTTGTCTGTTAAGACCTTTTTTCTCAGGAACAAAGAGGCATCAAGTTGAAATAGATATCAAAAACTTAGATCTACGGTCTCTTGGATCTGTAACGAAATCAAACTTCCAAGTCAACGCAATAAAAAAATACGGCCATTTATGCCGCATATTTTGACACTCGCAAATAAACCAGTCTATTTGGTAATTTCCGTTGGTCCAGCAGCATGAAGTTTGGCGAGAAGCAAGGTCAAGTAAAGAGGAAAATCCGAAAATTTATGAACTGCAAAGTTAAGTTTGTTCTTCAATCCGGGATCAAAAATTATAGACCGTGTCTTGAAGTAACATTTAGTACGTATTTCATTCAAATCGGTACTCTCCACTCTATTAAAAGTTATTTTTCAATTGAAAAGTTAAGTTTGTCCTTCAATCCTGATTTGCGAATTCAGGCACCCAATCAAGTACAGCTTTGAGACGGAACCTTTAGGGCGTAAATCCTACTCATATTTGTCCGGCTTTTTAACATAAATAAAACAGGTTTATATGATTCTAAATGCCTTACTTAAAATACTAATTATTATTCATTTTACTATTATCACCACCATTAATTTGTAATATCTACTCTAGTGCCGCCATTGAACCGAAGTAAAACCCACATGTTAGAAAGGTTAGTTTACGACTAATTGTGATAACTTTGACAGAGTGGGCCGATTTTAATTAAATATAGACAAAATTATATAATTCAAGATACAGACTATGGCTATATTTCCAATTTCCTTAAATCTCTTAAAAAGAAGACACAAAAAAAATCAATATAGCATGTGAATTTTAAAATCATTACCCAAACAGGTAAAATAGGGGGTTTACCTGTTTGGGGGATGATTTAAAAAAAAACGCCGAAATGTGTACTTCTTTATTTCTTAACAAAAGCATAAATTTTAATTTTCATATCTCTAACTTAAGAGCGGCCAACCCGTCATACTTTTCATACAAACGCTCGTACGTGATTATGGGGTTGTAACACATCTTTCTTTAATTCTTTTAAACTAATGGGTATCTTATGCACTATATCTAGGTTTCTACTAAATCAAAAAATAAAAATTTGGCGAAACAAATTCAATATAAGCCTCCAAAAATCTGCTTTTTTGCACAAATTTTATCTCAACTTTGACCGTTCATAATGTACTTATAAATTGTAAAAGTAAAGAAAACATTTGTATAGAAACCTCGCACATGTAATGGAGATTCTAAATTACAAAAAAATATTTTACAAACTTGTAAGGCGTATTGAAAAACACGTATTTCCTGAAACCAGTTATTTTTCGTAAAATGTTATCGCGTTCTCACTTGCTTGTTAGCAGTTCTCACTTGGGCTGGATGAAACAACAAGCTTTTCAACCATGCTCGCGTTGACGATAGACGGATCGGGAAGGGCCCACTTAAGAAATGCTGGATTTGCCATACAAACTGTCATCCCCTGTAGGATCTCTCATCTCATGCCCTTTAGGATTATTTTGGAGACAAAAAGTACCCTATATCCATCTCCAGGATGCCATCCATCTCTTTACCAAATTTTATCGAAATCCGTTCAGTGGTTTAGCCGTGAAAAGGTAACAAACATACAGGCACAGTTACTTTCGAATTTATAATATTAGTATGGATGAATTGATGATTGACTGCTTAGCTCTATAAAAGTATAGCATGATGATAATCATTTAAAAGGTTAAATCTTTAACTATCTGCTACATTCGTTCCTTATTCAGCCCAGTGAAGTATTGGAATAATTCAACTGTTGTATAGTGGTATATTGTGTTCATTTAAATAATGGTAACCTCATTAAAAAGATTTTTCAACATACAAAGGTATATTGTGTTCTATCTCTTCTCATTTCCTACGAAATGTATGGGAAGTTTTTTTTGCAATTTCTGACTTTTTTCGTACTCAAACCTCAGTTGGCCTAATATAGTTTTTTGATCTTAGTAATAAGAAATAGGATCGACCGGTATCAAAAAAGTTGTTGTGAAAATTGGCCATTTTCTTGCTGACTATACAATTTTTTCAAAATCTGTGAATGCAAATCAAAATGTTTCAAAAAGTTAAGGACAGTCTTCTTAGACTGTTTTCTTGTAGCGACAACGGTTTTGTACCTGCCCTTATTGCCCCATCTCAAAATCCACCCTGTATATGCGAATTTCCAAAAATCCGTTCTTAGCGAACGTCTACTAAGTATAAACTACCTCCCTACCAAATTTCATCTTTTTACGTCAAGTGGTTTTCGATACTTCGTGATGAAGTCAGTGAGTGTGAGTCGCGTAAGTGAGTGAGTGACCTTTCGCATTTATATATTTAGATTATGCATATGTATTTGGAATTGACTCATTACTAACTTTTATTTGATACCAATAATGTATTTTTTTAAACCTACCCCTCCTTTTTTTTATTTGCAGATGCAATATATAAATATTATATAGCCTATGTCACTCCTACTATTAAGACGAACCTAACGACACCTCATACATTAAAATCCATCAAGCCGTTTAGGCTACAGAGCGTGCCAAAGAAATAGACATACATACATACATACAAACATACATACATACATACATACATACATACAAACTCTCGAAAAACATTACCCTCCTTCTGGGGCAGTCGGGTAATAACTAAAGAGACGTCACGTAACGAAAAAGCGTTTGGCCCGACAAAGACAGAGAGACAGTGCCATCTAGTATAGTTTTTGGCAAGCTAAAAACTTTGGCTCTGTATTAAAAACAAAAACTTTTGACACTTGAAACCATCCTAGATGGCTCTGTATTAGTAAATAATATACAGCGAAAGGAACTTCATTCTAACCGAGTGTCCCACTTCACCTCCCGACTTTTTTTAAGAAGTCTAACTTCTATCATGTAGTTATACGGTGCTGCACACGCAATTTTTTATTCATTTTGTTTTAGATGTCCCAGAAATTATCGTACGAGCCTATATTCTTGCAGAGGAAGATCTTACCGGTGTACCCGAACATGTTCTGTAAAGAAGTGTATGGCGAGTAAGTACCAAAACCACTTAACTTTATAAACTATTATAAAGTTAAGTGGTCTGCGAACACGGCTCGCAACTACAAATCGGATGTTAACTAAATTCAATTCCAAGCACGTTGCGCTAGTGTGAGTGCCTGTCAGAGCGATATACACCAACAGTGAGCAATACTACCACGCACACATTGACAATTATTGCTTGACGCGTTAGCACTACTAGCTTTCGAAAATTGGATGTGTTACGTGATACCAAAAATTATGAATGAAAACTCAATATTTTACCTTTTTTTTTTCGATAATTTGTAATTTGATGATATAAGCTATGCTTCTGAAGAAACAATATTATAAATATTGTTTTTTATAATACAGAAAAAACAGTATCAATACATGTCATTTACGCTGTAAAACTGTGCGAAATTAAATTCAAATCAATTTGAAATTTAATTCATTTTAGAAAAGTTTTTTGGAAAAAAAAAAGATGTAGGAGCCTAAATAAACACTGTCTAAATCCGATTAACAACATAATATGGTGGAAATATGCCCAAATTGAAAATGATTTAGGTATTACGTCTGTATGGACAATTCATGCGTCGCCGCGTTCTTAAAGGCTCTTGAAAAAGAAATAGATGAACTTCAAAAAAAAAAATCAATCTATTTCCAAAAATTTCGGAAGTCGTTGTCTTAGGATCTGTATATTAGTTTTTTGCCACCGACTTCTGAAATTAAAGTTATTTTTCACATTGTAGTGTTTATTTGAAATTCGGTTAAAATCCTGTAAAAACCTGAGACCTTTGTCAAGCAGTGGGGCATCAATAGGTTGAGAAATGAAAAAACCTACAAGTCTCTACTCAAGGATAAGTCTTCCCCTGTCATTATTATTATAGACCCATTTCCTCTTTTGGAAACTTAGGGTGGCTGGTAGCTTGCGGCGATAAGACCCCTCTTTGAGGAGTGGCTTGAGAGGCGCCACGGCGTCCTCACCTTCCGCCTGACACAGGTCCTCACCGGACACGGCTGCTTCGGGAGGTTCCTGTTCAGGATAAGGCGGGAGGAAACACCCGGGTATCACCATTGTGTGGATCGGCCTGAGGACACGGTGGAGCATATGGTGGAGGTCTGCCCGGCTTGGGCGGAGCAACGCCGTGTCCTCGTAGAGGCGATCGGCGGCGGTGATCTCTCGCGTCCGGCCCTGGTTCAGGCCATGGTACGGAGCGAGAGGAAATGGCAGGCCGTCACCTCCTTCTGCGAAGCGGTAATGCTTGCGAAGGAGGAGGCGGAACGTGTGAGGGAGAGGCAAATTTCGCGCCCTCACGCCCCTAACCGCCGCAGGAGGAGACGCCCGGGGCGGGAATCGCGAGCCGATTTCCGGCCACCGTAGGTGCGGGCTTGCGGACGGTGAGCAATGGGTAGCTCGCCGTCCGGTAAGGACCAAGCCCGGGTCGACGGCGCGTTGTGTTCCACGCGCGCCTCAAAGAGATGTCAGCAGAATTGACGGGGTCCGCTAGGGCCAAAAAATAAAGACCTGTGTAAGATCCCAAAGAATCTTAACTCAGCATAAAAAATCAATCTACCTAGCCTTTTCCCAACTATGTTAGAGTCGGCTTCCAGTCTATCCAGATGCAGCTGAACACCAGTATTTTACATGGTGCGACTGCCTATCTGACCTCCACAAGCCAGTAACTAGGTAATACGATACCCTTTGGTAAGACTGGTTGTCAGACTTTCGGGCTTCTGACGACCCGTAACGACTGTCAAAGACCCACGAATGACAACCGGGACCAACGGCTTAACGTGCTTTCTGAGACACGGAGGAGTCTCGGTATGTAGAAATGGTCACCCATCCACGGACCAACCGCGACAAGTGTAGCTTAACCTGATGGATCGACCCGTGCGGCTGTTCTGTTAGTAATCTTATCTCAGCATAATGCTACGATATTTAAAAATTTAATACCGCAGCGCTAGTATTCTGATAGGGTCCGCTGCGATGCTACGGACACACCTACGGATTTAATAATAATATATAAATTCCAATAGCGGATTACAAAATAAATACCTAATACAATAATTTATAATAAAAAAAACAAATAAAAATAAAAACCGTAACTGTTTACAATAAATAGCATTTGACTGTAGAGACCTATGTCCAGCAGTGGACTGGTAACTGTGCTGGTCTGCTAACGATGTTGGAGTAGAGGATTTATAACCATTAACATACTCGTAAACGTGTTTATTGCAGGAAGTTTCTAGCAGAAACCATGTTTTGTGCCGGCACTCTCACGACCGGAGAGGGGGCGTGTGATGTAAGTATTGATACATCAAATACTTCATTGTATAGTACTCTTTATGTCCTTACTTCTTACTTTCTATTTCAAATATATACGTCTGTTGAAAGAAAAATTTAATAGTAGTCAATTCTTCTGCCACCATGCTGACTGGCTACAAATAGCTCACTTGCAGGGAACCTGATTGATAAGCAAAGTGACTAACTTCAAGTCTAACATCTTATAGTTCAGCAAGCTTATCTGACCCGGTAGCTTGAATTGAAACTACAGAAATCACTCTTCACCAACCAACAAAAAAAAACCAAATCAATCAATAAAGGCTTGTGCAGACCAGCGTGTCGCGCCTCTTTGAAAGAGCCTTAAACGTCAATCAAATCAATCAATCTCTCTCTCTCACTCTTTCTTTCCTGTAAAATTAGCAAGGTCTACCACACAGGGTCAGATGGGCTTGTGAGACTGTAAATCTAAAACCATAACTTTAATTCATGGTCAGTTATAGCAAATAATAATTGTTACACGTCAAACTGATAGACCAGGGCTGAAACCTTTGAAAACGGTAAAAAGTGAAAAAATATAATAGTAGGATGAAACCCAATGGAAAAGGAAGAGAATATAACAAAAATGAAAGGAAAAATAATTTACGGGCGATCTGAGGTCGGGAAGTGGATGGGGGTGCGTTTTTAAGGGTAAAAAACGGTTTATCTCGATTTCCGGCAAAACTACAAGTTCTATGGAAAAAAGTTCAACGGCAAAGTTGTAGGTAATAAAAAGATTTACAACTTTTGAATTTACAAATTTTTCAAATAACCTCAAAATTTATGTGAAAAATTCAAATAACCAAGTTTTTGGATTTTTATTTTTATCTTTTTCAAAAATTTATTTTTTTCTACGAAATTTGGTCAAAACTTACCTTTTTATGTCCCAAATACACTTACGTTTTTTGAGTAATTTAAGTGTATATTTTAATAAATAGTGTAACAAACCTTTTAAACCACCAACACGAATAGTTAAGTGACTACAAAATACCACTACTCGACACTAGATGGCGCAATACGTTATTTTTCTGAATCGCGGTGTCAAGATTCTCCATGATCTAATGACCTCTGCCAAAATATTAGTTTTTTGTGAGACTGAACCAGTGGTGCATTCGTCGACTACGTCCTACTTGGAATAGTTTCACTAGACTCCACTGCTCAGTTATGAGCAATATTTGACTTTAGTATCATTTTTGGTCTAGAGGACCCCGTTCCCTCCTTCGTCTCCTTCTAGGAAAAGGAGACGTGAGCTCGTCCTATATTATTATTGTACCGCATGCAGTCAAGATAATAAAATCCTAGTCACACTTCAACTGGTCTTCTTTGCGGCACAAAGAAGACCAGTTGAAGTGTGACTAGGACGGTGACGACGACATCCTTTGTTTGCTCAAAATTGTACATAATGATTTAAAAAAAAATTGTATTCCGAGTATTTTTCGATATTTTGCATTTTCTGAGAACATTTACAATGGTAATGTATATTTTTTTTACACCGTCAGAAAGTAGAGATTTCAACGAACAAAAAGCCCACCGACTTTTTGAAAAAAGCTGATATTTTGACACGAGAAATTTTGATTGAAAATTAGGGTGCTTTTTGATATTAAGTCAAAATAAGGTGAAGAAATTAAATATTTTAAATCAAATAAATTACAGTGTATTTGGGACATAAAAAGGTAAGTTTTAACCAAATTTCGTAAAAAAAAAAAAAATTTGAAAAAGATAAAAATCGAAAACCAAAAACTTGGTTATTTGAATTTTTCACATAAATTTTGAGGTTATGTGAAAAAATTGTAAATTCAAAAGTTGTAAATCTTTTTATTACCTACAACTTTGCCGTTAAACTTTTTTCATAGGACTTGTAGTTTTGCCGGAAATCGAGATAAACCGTTTTTTACCCTTAAAAACACACACCCATCCACTTCCCGACCTCAGATCACCCGTAAATTATCTTCCTTTTCCGATGGGTTTCATCCTATTGTTATTTTTTTTGGTTTCAAAAATTATCTACCCTGGTCTATGACGTAACTGACTAATTACAACCATTGTATTTCAAAGCACGATGCGGGTGGCCCAGCGATCCTATCCGGCCGGCTAGTAGGCATCATCTCCTTCGGGCCGTCTATCTGCGGGGTCCCGAACTCACCCACTGTGTTTACGAAGGTTGGCTTCTTCGCCGATTGGATAGAAACCGTCAACGAGAGTGTAAGTATTGAACTAATTCTACACAGAAACATGTCAATTAGAAGGTTCATCAGTGTTCGTAATCGAACGACCAACACGAGAAATAACAATCTCGATCTCGATGATGATAGTGTTTTTTTCCCTAAGATTAAACTGACCCCCAGAGAATGAGATCGAGATTGTTATTCCTCGTGTTTTTATTATTCACTTTTTAGTTGTGGTATCTATCCACACAAATTCGTATATAGTAGTATATGCTTGCTATATAACAGTGACAGGAAATTAGCATCATCAACATATCTACACTAACTGGAAAAAATATTTATTATTGAAGTTAACTCAAAAACTAAAGAATCTAAGTTTAAAAAAATGGGAGAACCACGCAATTTAAAGTAATATAAAAACAAAATTGGTCCACAATTGACGAAAATATCGATGAACATACATAAAAATATTGAGAACCCAGAAATATTAAAAATATTCTTTAAAACTCGGTTAAAAAGTTTTACACATACATAAACTCACGCCTTCTATCTAAGGGGGTAGGCAGAAACTACAGAACGCCACCTGCTACGATCCTTACATACTCCTTTTGTATCGTAAAAGTTTTAAAGTAGTTGGTATCAATTAAAACTAAAACAACTTTCTTTAAGGATTCAAAAAATATGTTATTTTTTCTTATGTTTGAATTACTACCTTGAAGCTCAACATTTGCAAAAATACAGTTACATTCCTCCGTCCCTTAACTTATAGTTTGTTAATGAATCAATTCTCTTCCATCCACAGATGGCAGCCGACTACTTAGGTATGGCGCGTACCACGACGACCATGAAGTCTAAGCTCAGTGGGTATCTGGCGACCTACAAGGTGGGGCCAGCAGGCCTTCCACTCACCACACTCATTGACCCACATATGAAATACGAGGAAAATTCAGAAACATTAATTGGTGAAGATGAGGAGATAGTTCCACTTACCACTACAGAAGCGCCCACAACAACAACTGACGCTGAAACTGAGACTGAGCCTGGGTTGCGTATTGCACACTCTTCCCCAGTGACGCCAGCCTCTGCACTGAGGCTCAAAGGAGGCCACGACTCAGATGACGACTGGAGCGTGAATTTAAGTAAATAAATGCGTAGAGATTTTGACTTGGTTTTTGTTGAACAGTGTAAGTCTGTACTGTACGAGTAGTGGGATATTGTGTTCATTTAAATAACAGTAAGTACCTCATTCAAAAGTTATTTCATCATACAAAGGTATATTGTATGCAATATTGCTCATCCCCCATAGCAAATAGCGAGATAATAATTTTTGAAAAGTCTATTGTAATTTTTCCATTATTTT
This sequence comes from Agrochola litura, assembly GCA_949152395.1. NCBI lineage: Eukaryota > Metazoa > Arthropoda > Insecta > Lepidoptera > Noctuidae > Agrochola > Agrochola litura. The sequence goes on from OX424501.1 coordinate 25,317,468, forward strand.
ACTAATAGATTATTTAAACCAATTTTCAAGTTAATCAAGCCACACAGTAAAATCAACCCCTGTAAAAATCAATACCCCTTTTCACCCCGTTAGGGGTAGATTTTCAAAAAACCCTGATATACGTGTTTATTTATTTTTACTCTAAGTATAAATACTGAGTTCCGAGTTAATCAGACCGCGCTTTAAAATTCTTCCATAATATTCAAGGCAAAGGCACGTAAAATTTAATCGGAGAGGCAACCGGATGGCGAGTGGTAATCTGGGTCCTGAAGTGATACCAAACCTCCCCGTACAGTCCGAATGATCCCCAAATGAACAACCAAGAACGAACAATCAAATGAACAAATGGGGGAAGGGGGCAAAACGTTTTTTTTTGACAAAACTCTAATAAGTGCAAGGAATTTGTGTGTTTCAATACCATCCGGTTGCCACCCCCCAACATCGTTATAATTGAAATAATGTCTTACGCTGTACCTATATAATAATTCTTGAAACTCCATACCGAAGATTTGTCACCGAAAATGAGGGTGATTTTTATCAAATCCGGATAGCATTGATACATACAAATTCCTTGCACTTATAAGAGCTTAAATTTGAAATGCCATGCCAAAAAAAAAAAATTGATCTCCGCCCCCGTCCATTTCAGGTCCATTCGGGCGGCACGGGCGGGTTCAGTATCACTTCAAGACCTAGATTACCACTCGCCATCCGGTTGCCTCTCCGATTAAATTTAACGTGTCATTGCTTTAACTAATACAAACTTTGGCACATCCCAATCCTCTTTTGGGTAGTTTAGAAAAACAAAAAAAGGCAAACTTTATAATTTACATAGATAAGTATTCGTGCCAAGTTTCAAGTTTATAAACTCAAGGAATAAGATTTTTCATACAAACAAAATTCCCCCTTTTCACCCCCTTAAAGGCCGAATTTCCAAAAATCCTTTCTTAGTGGATGCCTACGTCATAATAACTACCTGTGTGCCAAATTTCAGCCTAATCCGTTCAGTGGTTTGAGCTGTGCGTTGATAGATCAGATAATCAGTCTGCCACCCTTTCCTTTTATAGATATAGAAGATTAATGTGAAATAGTTATAGTGAATGTACAGAGTGTTAGCCGATTTTCGCACGGACGTAATAAAATCGCGGCGGGATTTTATCGCACACTGGATTTTCAACTCTCGGTGTTAAGCCGAGCGTTGACAATTCAACGCGCTAGGAGCCTAGGACGCACTCTCGTCCCAGCGCATTGAAAAAACACACTGTTGGATTTTCAACTCTCGGCGCGATTTTATTACGTCCCTGCGAACGTCGGCTTAGGCAGACGGTTGAACATACGAAAATGACGTCCGTGGGGTCGTCTGCTACGTGTTTGGGCCCAATAATTAGACCCAAACCACGTGGATTTTTTAAAATGTTTTTATCGGCATATACTTGAAAACAAAATATAGAGAACGTTTACGGTTGGAAAGGGCTTCTCAAGGCCAATCCAATGATAAACCCATAAAAAACCATACTATGACAGAGTAGAGCGGTGCCGGGAACGTAACAGAATGAAGGCGTCCGAGCGGATAACGACGACGTACACACGACTACACATTAAGCTATATACATTTCCAGTATAAGCTGATCTCGCATTATATAAGATTTCCATACAATGCGAAGTCAGCGTAAACTGGAAATGTATAGCTTGATGTGTAGCCGTGTACACGTATTCACGTACAACACGGCCGTGGCCACGACACAGCCACCCCTTTATTGTATATAAGTCAGTGAAAGAGCTTCTCTAAGGTCTAGTGATCGCAATTGTTACTGCTAAGCATGAGGTCCTGGGTTCGATTCCCAGGTCGGGCAGTGTTATTGGTTTTTCCATCAGGTATAGATCAGTAACAGCTTGAAATCTGAATTTGTTCCCGATTCGTGGCAATAGTCGAAATAAGGATTAATTTATACTATACAGGGCGGCAGGGACATCGACGCAAAAACTTTTACCATAGATTCAGTATATGATTCTGAAATTTTTCGTCGGTTATTTAAAAAAAAACCGGCCAAGTGCGTGTCGGACTACGCACAATGAACGGTTCCGTAGTTGGGATGAATTTATCCCAGATACAAACTTAACATTGTAGTTGAATTGTATGGGAGAACATGTATTTCATGTTCTCCCATACATTCCAACTGCAAATGTAAGTTTGTACGCACAATTTTGAGAGATTTACCATGTTATTTTAAGACCATAGACTTCTCATAGGTTTTTCTGTAATTTATGAGTAAAGAGCCATACTATGTAGTTTTTTCAAAATTTTAGGTCTAGTAGTTTCAGAGATAAGGGGGGGAATGGAAGTATTTATTTTAAAATTATATAAAAAATATGTTTAAGATCCTCGCAACAAGCACTTTCATTTGATATGTCACACGGTACTGTTAGCAAAACTTTTTTTTTAAATTTTCTTTTTTGCCTCCCAAAAGTGACCCCTATATTCGAAATTCATTTATTTACGTTCGTGTTTGGGTCACAGAAATACATAATATGTATACCAAAATTTTAATTTAATTGGTCCATTAGATTCGGAGCAAATTGGCTGTGACAGACGGACAGACAGACACACGAGTGATCCTATAAGGGTTTCGTTTTTTTCTTTTGAGGTATGGAACCCTAAAATTCTGCTGTTTCATAGAAAAATGCAATCCCATCAAAACATAACATGTAAAAAAATGCAAGTCTCGCAACGTAGTTCTTCTACCGCAAAAATATGTGAGATTTTATGTAAAACCAAGTCTGTTAATTTATTCAATACCTATCAAAGTTAAAGTCAAAGTCAAATCATTTATTTCAAAAAACAACCGACTTCCAAAAAACACTACAAAGTGAAAAATAACTTTAATTTCGGAAGTCGGTGTCTTTGGTTTTGAATTTTATTTTTTTGTCACCGACTTTCGAAATTAAAGTAATTTTTCACTTCGTAGTGTTTTTTGGAAGTCGGTTGTTTTTTTTTGTAAAACTTTTTATTTTTCACTTTTAAGTTGTGGTACTTACCCTAAATTTCGAAAACCACTACCTGTTATGTAAATAACAGCGACAGCAACTTATCATATCATCCACATACTAAGTGGGGAAAAGTACGTATTATTGAAGCTAACTCAAAAACTATCGAAGCAAAGTTAATAAAATTTATATGGGACCACCTCGAGAGCATAGTCCACAATTGACGGAGAAATCAGGGGACATACAAAAAAAAAAAACATACGCGACGAACATAATAACCTCCTCCTTTTTGGAAGTCGGTTAAAAATAGGCCCACGTATGGCACTTTTGAACGTCAAAATCTACAAATTAATAAAATTGATTCTAGTCGCCCCTTCCAAAAGGTAGTTTTCGTATGGAGAAGAATGGGCAAGAAACTCCACCGTTACTCTTTTAAAATGTTTTACAATTGTTTGTATAGGTACGTACATTAGTTAAAATTACTATATGTGAAGACGATGCACCTAGAATAAAATTACTATACCACAATAGGTAAAAAGAATTAAAAATGAAGCAACGACAGATAATTTAATATGTGATAATTTTACAATTAAATTGGCAACCAGTTTGATTTTGTCTTGATTCTAAATTATCCTATGGAGCAGAACCAGCATGTTTCCAAGCACTCTTACCTTGGATATAATCCTCTAATTTGTAATATGCTTGTTTACAAAGTGTACTTTTAATATGAGTTTTAAATTTTCTTTCATTTAATTGCAATATGTCACAAGGTATTTTGTTGTAACATTTAACACAGTACCCCATAAAATATATATGTACTTTAGATAATCTGAAAAATGGTTGATCTAGTTTATCTTTATTTCTAGTATTTAAATTATGTCTATCACTTATTTTATTAAAGAGATGTGGATTTTTCCTTACATACATAATATTTTCATAAATGAATGTGCAAGGTACCGTCATAATATTAATCCTTTTAAAAAGTTCCCTGAGAGATTCGTGGCGACGTAGATTATAAATGGCTCTGACAAGCTCTCTTTTGCAAAATAAAGATGGATTCAATGTCAGCAGCCCGACCCCACAGTAAAATGCCATATGACATAATGCTGTGGAAGTAGCTAAAATCGCCGGTTTCTACATCTGTTAACTGTCTTATCTTTCTAACAGCATAAACAGCGTCTAGCGTGATTCCTAGGAAAACCGTCTGATGAATAAATTCCAGTTTTTCTCCATTCAATATGATGTCACATTCGCTACTTTTAACATTCGGTTAATTTAAATCTAATGCATTTGGTTTTTTTTTATTAAGTACCAGATTATTTACCGTAAACCAATCTTGGACTTGCAGAATAGAGCTATTCACGTCGTCAAGATTTTGTGACCGTCGGTTTATTTTAAAGATTTATGATTGTCGACCGAAGATGATGTGTCATCTGCAAATAACACCATCTTCGGTTGATTTTGAAGTAATTGGGATAAATCATAAATGTAAACTAAAAAGAGGAATGGACCCAATATCGAACCTTGAGGAACGCCCATTGCCATTTCAGACCCTAATGAGTTTACGCCGTTTACCTGAACTTTAACTTTTCTATCTTTCAGGTATGATCTAAGTAAATCAAGAGCTGTATTCCTAATCCCATAGTACTCTAGTTTCAGCAGAAGCGTCTCATGGTCTACACAATCGAACGCCTTCCAGAGGTCGCAAAAGATTCCAATGGCATCTTGTGCTTCTTCCCAGGCATTAAAAATGTTCTTTATTAGGGTGGTATAACGCCCTTTGGTGAAACCGTACTGTTGTTCATGAAAGATGGAATTTTTATTAAAGTGTCGTAATATTTGATTGAGCATCAACTTTTCAAACACCTTATTGAGAACTGGCAGAATTGTCACAGGCCTATTAAAGCTTCAGTAGTTTTAAGGGGAATATTAGCAAAAAAGTTTTCAAATTCTTGAGTTATTTCTATATCTGAGTCGATGGGGCCATGTGCAGTCTCTCTTGCCAGGTAGTTTTTATTTTATCATCAGCTGATTTTATTTTATTGCTAATATAAAGAGCTTCGGCTATTTTGCAAATACTTTTAAAAGTTTTAAAAGCTTGTATTATTCATATGTTGCTTTAAGCCAAAAAGTAAAAAAAATAAATCTGCTTTTACGAATACCTGGAGTCGCCCAATCACTAAATAAGAACTTTATAGAATTATCTTTATTCAAGTATCATATGACTCACAAATGACATAAACAACACACACAAAACAACAACACTTACAACTATATTACAAAAAAATAATTAAACTGACTCAAATAGTAGTGTATCACCGCTCTGACAACCCATGTGAGATGGCACAACAGCGATCCCCGAAAACACAGTCTAGGCGACTTGAAATCATGCATAGGATACTGTTGGAGCTGCTTCACACCCTGTGCACCATGGAACCGCACCTTTTGCGCATAGTTGTATAGAAACAATCTACAGGCGCATCCGCGAACATCCCCGACGCACTACAGAAGCGGGGCAGCCCCACCAGCATCCTAAACGCGTTATTGTACTGAACGCGGAGAGCGTTGTACGATCTTTGCGTATATATCTAGCCCACAGGCTGCTCGTGTAAAAAGATGTACAGTACCTAGGCTCGAAAGAGTGTTAACTTAACAGGAAGTGAGCATCGTGCAAACCTGCGCGCCAGCATATTCGCTCTAACCGACAAAGCTCTCCGCTCCCGTTCAATGTCGTCATCGTCTTTGAGATTGGGGGTTAATAAGTGACCGAGATACTTAAACTTATAGACCCTTTTTAAAGGCGTGCTATAAAGTAAAACATGTGGTACCTTATTGGGGATCTTACCCCCAGCCTCAAAGACCATGATCTCTGACTTCTTGACGTTATATGCCAAGCCATGCAACCTAGCATACGCCTCACACTGTGCAACCAGTTTTCTCAACCCACAGATTGAAGGGCTCAGCAGCACCATGTCGTCCGCGTAACTAATATTACTAACGCAGATACCGTCTACGTAACATCTAACCCTGGTACTGCTGAGCTCGGCAATCAGTTCGTTCACATAAAGGTTAAAGGGCGTTGGTGAGCTCAATCCACCCTGCCTCACCCCACACTCCAATCCGTACGGACGAGACAATGCCCCAGCCCATCGTACAGTGTTGATCTGGTTTCCGTACTAAAACTTATAAATATTTAAAAGTTCTGTGGGTAAATTAACCCGTTCTAATTTAGTCCATAACACATCATAGGAAACCAGATCGAAAGCCTTAGATAAGTCCTCGAAGCAGGCATAAATAGGCGTATCACGCTTCGCATAGTATGTAATAGCATGCTTAATAAGACACAAAACTGCACACTCTGTTGACAACCCAGTCCTGAAACCAAACTGGTTGTCATGTGTGGTTGTTCTTTTATTCAGTTGTGCATTAAGCATGCTGTCAAAAACCTTTGATATCACAGTAGCTAGTGAAATGGACCTATAGTTGCTGCTGTCAGACAGATCACCAGTTTTGTTTTTAGCGATTGGCACCACTACTGTTCGCATCATCTCACTAGGCATATAACCGTGACCCATACAGAAGCTATACAGCATAGCAAGTACCCTAGGCAAGTGAGGGCCAGAATATGGAGGTAAACTTACGTACTTTGTGTAAATACCTTTAATCTTTAGTGAAAAGTGTCATTAAATTGCGTGTTTGATAGTGAAAAGGACTCGGCGTAGTACTCATTTGGGTCACCTGTATTTTTAAAACTACAGGTTAAATGTGTCCAGCATAATTTATTGGCCAAAAAATGATTTAATTTCTCTAAACTTTTACATGTAATTGGCCTAAACCTTATTTGAATTTTTTGTAAAGGTATGTAGGAGCAAAATGTTATTGTTTGTCCACTGTGATCTGATGACTACTTATTTATAATTTGTTTGTGTAAGTAATCACAATTACAAAAAATATTATCTATACAAGTGGCAGAAGAAGCTGTCACTCGGGTTGGTTCAATAAAAACATTTGACAAATCAAATGACCCAAAAAGACTTAATAATCTGACAGTATTCGAGTTCTTTTCTAATAAATTAATATTAAAATCACCACATATGATTATTGAGTTACTACTAGTACTAAGTTTCTTTAATACATCTTCCATTTCAGAATCAAACACGGATAGATTCTGGTAACTTGGAGGTACGCATACTATAACATGCTTATCAAGGTCAACACAGTGTCCTGTGTTTTCAATGTTGTGTTCAACAGACAGTCCGATAATGTCTTTTATTTCTTTCGATCTATTATCTCTATTTGTACACTTTATTTCTTTAATAAACAGAATGACTTGGCTATCGCACGGCAACATAATCACATAAGAATAATCTACTATTTTAATAGTCCTAATTAAAATAACCTTCCTTTTTTTGAAGTTGGTAATAAAGCACAGTGCTAATATTAGGTAGATTTTGTTGTATGTAGATTGTAGATTCTATTGCTGTGTGTGATTGCCAAGTTATTCTATTTAGAAATAGGGACCAATCTAGAAATAGGGACCAATTAGTTCAACCGGGTTTCAGACTGGCTAAAGTAGACTCATCCTTCATGGGGTACTGTTTAAAATGTTATAATAAAATACCTCCCCACATACTCCAACTGAACGAAACGAAATTTAAATCTTGTATAAAACGCACACTATGCTGCCAAGCATATTATAAGTTGGGGGATTACATCGCTGATAAAAATGCTTGGCTTAGCGCTGGTCCAGCTCCATAAGGGCACATAAATTAATTGATGAGCATTCGAAAGTATTATTGCGGCTGATGAAGATTGTAAAAACTATCTTTCTTTGTATAAATTCAATCTCTTAGTATTGTATAATTGCATATCACATGTGTGGGCATTGTGACCACGTATATTCCATAAAGCTACCATTACCTGGGTACGTCTTTCATTGACTTGAATGTGCCCTGGCGGCTGAGAGTGTCATGCTCACTCAAATGTCTCGCTGATGGTGGCGTGTGTGTTGGATCATTAAGTTCCCTTCAAAATGGTTGAGCTAAATGGTGCTGATCCATGCGTCATGTTCGTGAACGGGCGCCGTCAGTAGGGACTGGTCATCTCTTAACTGCCACGGTTTATTTTAATTTTTGAATTGTTTTTATTTTTGTTTTTTGTTACGGACGCTTTTAACGTGCACGTCTTTCTACATTGTTCTCACATGTATAATTTCAACATGAATAATGTAACCAATATTTTGTAACAATTTTTTTATTTAAAAGAGTGTCCGTGGAGTTTCTTGCCCGTTCTTCTCCATAGGTACCTACTACGCTTTGGAATGGGCAACTAGCTTCATCTTTCTGACTGACCGACCCCTTGACAATTCAAAAGTACCTGTAATTGGTTTATTTGAAATAAATGCTTTGAGTTTGAGTTTGAGTTTGATTTATTAAAGATCTTTTTATTGATAAGTCAGTGATTCAGTGAGTCAGTATGTCAGTGATAAAATTAAGGAACTTTGACCTGCAATCGTTCTTAAACTACTGGTTCAAATTTAATGTAGATAATTTACTTAGTTATACTAAGCCCTCTTGGCGAATGAAAATTCAGGCTTCTAGCTTTATCCACAACGAAGTTACAGGGGGTTCAAAATGTCGTAAATGGCTTTGAGAAAAGATGGTACGGTTGTGCCTTTGTGTTTGTTTTGCTGAACTTGGCGGGGGCACTACCGTGCCCCCCTATACATACGCGGTCAACATGTATGGAACAGCAGATTTTTTTAAATAACCGACGTAAAATTTCATCTCAGGGGAGTTTAGAACCACGTACTGAATCCATTGTAACAGTTTTAGCGTCGATGTCCCTGCCAGCCTGTATGTGACTAAAGGTGCCTAATTACTGCCATTTGGAGAAAACAGGCGCGATGTTATATTTAAAAAGCTGTTAATATCACAGACATGTCGGCTCTACGGAACTCTTAGTACGCGAATCCTAATCGCAATTGACCGATTTCACTTCAAACCCTGAGCCACATTTCAAATATCCCGCTCACGTATCCTACATTACCATATAAAGGACCCAATTTTATTTACACCACCCATAAACACTACGTGGATGTTTCAGGCAGTTACAATTAAGTGCTGAAACTCTCAGCAGATGGCGCTCAGTGTGTTATCGGGCCTTTTGCAGCGGTTTATGGTGCCGAGTCACGTGTCGCGGATATGGAAGCTAGCGGCTTTTTGTGTGCTAACGTAAAAAAAAAAAACAACTGACTTAAAAAAAAAACACTACAAAGTGAAAAATAACTTTAATTTCGGAAGTCGGTGTCTTTGGTTTTGAATTTTTGTTCTTTGTCACCGACTTCCGAAATTAAAGTTATTTTTCACTTTGTAGTGTTTTATTTTGAAGTCGGTTGTTTTTTTTTGTAAAAAGTTTTTATTGTTCACTTTTTAGTTGTGGTACCTACCCCACACAAATTCGAATACCTGCTATGTAAATAACAGTGACAGGAAGTTATCATATCATCTACATACTAAGTGGGAAAAAATACGTATAATTGAAGCTAACTCAAAAACTACCCAAGCAAAGTTAATAAAATTTATATGGGACCACCTCTGAAGTATGATCTACCAAACAAAAAAAAAAATCATCAAAATCTATTCATAATTGGCGGAGTAATCGCGTAACAAACATACAAAAAAAAAAAAAAAAACAACATACAGACGAATTGAGAACCTCCTCCTTTTGGAAGTCGGTTAAAAATGGTTGTTGTGAAGCTCCAATTGCTAAAGTATATCACCGGTCATTGTGGCATTGTTTGTGGTAGGCTTATGTCCAGCAGGGGATATCTTTTGCTTGAATAATGATGATGGGTTATGTAATCAATCAATCTGCCTGCCTTTTCCCAACCATGTTGTGGTCGACTTCCAGTCTAACCGGATGTACCAGAAAACCAGTATTTTACATGGAGCGACTGCCTTTCTGACCTCGACAACCCCGTTACTGGGTAACACGATACCCCTTGGTATGACTGGTTATCAGACCTTCGGACTTCTGACTATCCGTAGAAAGATCTACGAATAACGGCAGGGACCAATGGCTTAACGTGCTTTCCGAGGCACGGGTCTCGGTATGTACAGATGGTCACCCATCCACGGAACAACCGTGTTGGACCAAGCAAACTGTATTTAATACGAGTAGGTACTTACACCTAAGTAATTGTTTCAAGAATGTTACTTATTAAGAGAATCTTAAATTGAAAACATAGAACAATATTATTATTATTTAGTTTAGATTATGTTAAGTAATATTGGATACATAGAAGTGGGCTTGAAACAAAATTGTTTCTTTGTATTTATTTTTAATTGGTAAATGTTTGTAGTACTAAAAATAAGCTGTAACTTTTTCTTAATATAGCATTTTCCAGATCTGCTCTATGACGGTTTTGTCCTTAAATGAGAATATCACGCCTGTATTGCATCAAAAGAAAAGCAGAGGAGTCCCATATCATAGGGGCGAGCCTATTGTCATAATTCGGGCGCAAATTCGGACTCCAGCCCCCTGCTACTACTTTTACCGCACTAGGATCGAACCTCCATGACCAAGAGCATCTTAGTCACTACCACCGACCACCAAGACCAAAATGGCAGCTAAATCAAAATGTTCGTTCTAAGTTTTCAAAAGTGTAATACTCCTAACTTGAAAACCTTTGCTCCCGCAACGAAACCTCAAGAATATTAACGTTTGTACTATAAGTACCGTTTTCCAGCAAGTGTTGACAAATGCTGGCACTAAATCCTCTCTTAATATACCGCGGCCCAGACGTATGGCACCCATTACAGCGCACCGCCACGCGCCACTCTGTGGCGATATTTGTTAGACCCGTTGTATTTTTTTACAACGAGATAGTTTCTTTTGGTTGACGACACAATTATGGCGGTGGTTGAGCGTGTATCAATTCAAAATTCCAAAATAATAAAATATACAATGAATAATTTTCTTGAGCTAATGTAAACCCAATTTAACGCGTCTTTAATCCCTGTATGACAATTTAAATTTTATTAAGCCTGATGTACGGTGCCATTGACTTGCCTGTGGCATACCATAAGTTGAAGCAACACTAACCGTCTGAACTGATCAAAACACTGTCTAGACAGTGAGTCTTTTGGTGCTTCAATTTTATTGTATGCCACATGCAAGAAACTTGCGTCATTGTTAAGGGGACTTCAGTAAATACATACTAATTAGGCTCGTTAGGTTAAAAAAAGTTGAATGAGTAACTACAGTAATCTCAGCACCACCCAGTTGAGATTTTATCTCTAAGGCGCGGGACATACACAAGTGGCGAGGGGCGCGGGCGTGGCGACGGTGTGGCGCGGGCTTTGCGCTGCCCGTTTCATATTTCATACAAAATGCATAGGAACGACGTGGCGCGGAACATACACAAGAGGCGTGGCGCGGGCGAGGTGACACCGACGGTGCTGCGTGGGCGTTGTGTGTATGTTACGCGCCACGTCGTTCCTATATAATTATTTTGTATGAAATATGAAACGGGCGGTGCAACACAGAATACCAGCGCTGAGACATTTATTTTTTAAATGTCGCAGCATATGCTGAGATAGGAGCCTTTTGGCCTCGTACAGGACTTTCTGTTTTTGGTTTTTTACCTTGTTTTTTATTTTTTCTTTTATTTTTTTATTAATGTTTTAAGGTGAAGGTGTTTAGTTTATTTTTTTATTCCTTGTGCGAGTCTCAATAAATACTTTTTCTTTCTTTCTTTCTTTTTCACCCGCGCCAAGCCGTCGCCACGCCCGCGCCACTCGCCACTTGTGTATGTCCCGCGCCTTGATCTGTGGCGCTATCTACATCGCCACATGCGAACTTCGTGTAGCACTGACTTCACTCAATAAAAATCCTGGTCGGAGGATCCTCGCTTTTCTATGGAGGACGAGTGCCTGTAAAAATCACATCAAATACTAATCACATCGCCCAGCAAAAACCAACACACCATAAATCAACCTAAAAAATTAAATGTGGTAAAAAACTTATACCGTCACACGAGATTAAACCTCAAAGTTCGAAAAAACAAGGACACTCAGCGTAGCCGTGTCAAAGAAACCGTTTCTTTTTGCTTTATTCTGTAGCAGCGTGATCGGTAGTCGTGCCGTGTTTCAAACACGTCGTAGTTGCGGCTATGTCACGGTTGTGTTTGAAACATGCAAAAACTTTGAAACAATAAAAGACTTATCGGCAACATAACATTTGCTCGTTTTTGTTTTAAATTAAGTAGAATGCTTTAAATGCAATGATTATTTAACATTGTATACGAGATGCCTAAACCAACTAAGGGAGCTATCCTGTAGTTTACTAATAATAATGCAGATATCTGGCAAGACGAGCCAGAAACAAAAAGCAGGGTCAGCACTACCCACCTCGAAGCGTTTCCTCTTATTTTCAAACCCTCATAGCTCCGGCCTACATAATACTAGAAAGCTCAAATTCTCAGGATAAGATTGATAGTTAGCAGACTTATAAAACATACAAAGTTTCCTTTTTAGGGTTCCGTAGTAAACAAGGAACCCTTATAGTTTCGTCATGTCCGTCTGTCTGTCTGTCCGCGGCTTAGCTCAGAGACGCTTAGTACTAGAAAGCTGTAATTTGGCATGGAAATACATATTAATCACGCCGACAAAGTGGTAAAATAAAATCATGTTTTTTTTTTTTTTTCTGCTACCTCCCCTAGACGTAAAGTGAGGATGATTTTTTTTTTCTCTAAATAATCCTATAGTGTGGGATGTCGTTGGAAAGTTCGTTTAAAAATATTGGGAGTTTGCGAAGACCATTTTTGGATTTAGGGATCCGTTTTTGAAATATTAAGCTTTAAAGTGCTAATTTTTGTTAGAGTCAAGTGTCCCCCCCCCCTGCAAGTTTAATGGTTGGTTTTGGGTATGTGAAAAAATTCACGGCTGTAGCATATATAACGAAATTAAAATAGGCTCTACAAGTTAACGAGTAATAATCGACCAACTGAACTTTGCAGTTGCAGAAACATGTTTTCCCATACATTCCGTATGGGAGAACATCTTTTTCAACTACAAAGTTAAGTTTGTTCTTGGGATAAATTCATCCCAACTACGGAACCCTACATTGTGCGTGGGCCGACATGCACTTGGCCAGTTTTCTAGCTTTTATACTTTGGATTTTATTAATACCTAAATTACGTCGATTTCGTCCTAAACTGACTCACTCACTCATCAAAACCTCTAGAGCACTTCCCGAAGTCTTAGAAAGATGAAATTTGGTATGCAGGCTAGGATTTCTTTTTTATCTATAACTTTCACCCTCCAACCACCTTAAGAAGAAACTCTTTTTCGTTGTCTATGAAGATAGTACCTGCTGGCGAGCAAGGAATACCTTTTTAAGCCGACTATGCTAGAAGCATGGGTTATGAGTTTAAGTTATGTGTAATATCATTACAACATCACCGCTCAAATAAATAGAAATAGAGCGCCCTACAGGAGTCACACGTAATTACTATAAATAAATAGCATACGACTATATCCTACTGATTACGTTTGACGGCGGCTATAGGAAAACTGATTTTATTTTGTTACGATGTCTGTTTATATCTTTTTAGTTGACGTTTTATATACCTCTTGTCATAAAAAAAAAAACTCAAAATAGTTCTCATCTTATCTAAAAACCAAAGGTTACTTATTAAACCCACTCCTAAAAGCATCAACATGCACGTCTCAGACATTAACAAACAAACAAAAGAAATAACCAACTTTATTGCAAGCTGTAACATCTTTTCAGACAGTCGATCATCAAAGATACCTTCTCTGGTACCTCTATAAAAACCAACTCGCGTGTCCGAGGAACCTTCAACCTACCTATCATTTTAAGAATTATTTATGTTCCTACCCCACCCACTACCTGAGTAATAAGATCATGCAGGTCAGCAATGGCTATCGAAGTAACATGTTAGTGTAGGAGAAGAACGTGACTGCCAAACGTAATGATGATGTCTAGGTAAGCAACTGGGTCAGCTGTGTAGTTTTGTATAGCTAAAATGATTACTATTATTATAGCAAAACGAAGGAAAAGAGGTCTTAGTGACTTTTTTCATTTATGAATTTCAGTCCCCTTTTAGAAGTAGGTACCTAATGAAAAATCCTTACCTTCCTAAAATGATAATGGAAAGTTGAAATAATCGTACTACGAGAGCATGAAGTAACAAAAAGGTTCTGAACACTTTATGACACTTCGAAAACATTATAAAATGAACCTTTTAAAGAGTCTTCAACCAATCAAACAAAAACTCTACCATGATTAATCCTAATTTATATTATGTAAACATTTCGTTAATCAGATAAACGTGTGCCTGTACAATAATTAAGTGATGGCTTATTACAGAGATCTCGGACCCTTAAACATTATTCATTGATTAATTCCTTACACATTTTCCTGAAATTATCTTTTTACTTTTCTTATCATAATACATAATACCGTAAACAAACCGTTACCCTGTATATCCAGTGAAAGTACGACGTGATAGACAATTGAGGCGTGTTGGCGTTGACGTGACACGTGAGACTAAGTACCAACTTTGATATTGTGCAGTCACTGGACTTCCTACATTAACCAAATTTTTGTTCTAAAGTCTCGACTCGACGGAAAACACAATTTAAACCCTTTATTTATTCTATACTATGGGTTCTATGCGATGTGCAAATGAAGCGTGTTTGCGTTGAATCACGTAACTCGTTAGAACTGCTAGTGGAAGCCGATAGGGTCACACACGGCGACTCTCACGTTTTTTAATCAAATAACACTGCTTCTCATGCTGTTACAAATTAAATAATCCTGCAGTTTACCTTTAGTTAGTAAGCTCTGACCAATAACATTTTGATTGAGGAAATTATGCACTTTCTATACTGTATATCCGTTTCCATGTTAAGGCTTGTGCAGACCAGCGCGACTTGTCGCGCGACGTGTCGCGTGGCGATTCTGCGATATTATCGCCACGCAACACCTTTCACACAAGCGCGATATCGCGCGCGAATATCAGCGCGGCACCGGGTAGCCGAGGCGATATGCAGCGCGATACCAAAAATAGGAACATTTTGTATGGTGTCGCCGCGATATCGCCGCGATATTCGCGTAGCTGGGGCGACGCAACACCGAGAGAGTATAAATAGCGGTGCAAACCGAGCCGAGCTCAGTAGACGATATTCGTCAGAGGACGAAGGCTGGTCTGTGCGTGTTTGCTCAGCGTGGGGTCCTAGGTTCGATTCCCCGGTCCGTCATTTAAACCCAACCTAACCTAAGTAGATACCTAAACTAAACGCGAGCACGAATGACGAAACTGGCGAATTCGGTCGTTTTTTTTACGAAGTGGTATTTATTTAGAAATCAATATTTTTTCATTTAGGTACCTAAGTACCTACTTTCCTATTTATCTGATTTCGGATAAATAACTTAGTGTACTTTCGGCTGCAACACGTTTTTATGGCCTTTTTATAAGTAGGTAGGTATCTACCTACTTACTTATCATTTTGTATCGCGTAGCTGGCGCGACGACACCAAGAGAGTATAAATAGCAGCGCAAACCGAGCGTCGCAAACCGTCAGAGGACGAAGGCAGGTCTGTGCGCGTTTGCTGAGCGTGGGGTCCTAGGTTCGATTCCTCGGTCAACATAGCCCAACCTAACCTAAGTAGGTACCTACCACAGCTTGAGACTACACAAGCACGAATGACGAAACTGGCGAATTCGGTCTTTTACGAAGTACCTATTTATTTAAAAATCTAGATTTTTTTAGGTAGGTAATTTAGTTTCCAATTTATGTGATTTCGGAAAAATTACTTAATTTCTACATGTAGTGAACTTTCGGCTGCAACCTGTTTTTATGGCCTTCCTAAAAGTAGGTAGGAACTTACGTATCATTTTGAAATCATCTTAATTTACACATCCGTAGAGTTGAATACAAACGAATAGGTATACCTATATTGGAAGTAACCTAGGTACTTACTTACTTACTTTTAATTTAGTTATCAAACTAATTCCGTGTCTCCGTGAATTCTTCTCTAGTAAAATTGTGCTCAATATGACACGTAGGTATAATACCGGGTTACTCCCGTCTGGACATGTACATTGGTTATATTTGTAAATATTACGTACCTGAGCACACGTTAAAGTACAGTTAGAGTAAAAGTTCTAGTGTGCCGAATTTGTAATAGAATTTTTGCTATGTTCAGTTTTAATTTTATATTTTCGAGTTGTTTGTATAGTCACAAATAGATAAACACATTTGGAATGAATAAAACAAAGTTTAGCTACCTATATTATATTCTAGTAACGTATGTTGTTGATTTTGCTTCGCCCCGTTTAAATAATTACTAGTCATATTAAATTATATTCTTATATAGGACGGCCTTCGATCAACAATACCAACTGTTGATCGAAGAGGACGGCCCTTAAAAAAATCTGTTGTTCCACACATTTTGACCGCATAGGTATTGCACTTTTCTAAGAAACAACAGATTTTTTTTAAATATCATGTTCTGAATCCATGGTAAAAGTTTTCGCGTCAATGTTCCTGCCAACCTGTATGATACATAAAAATTAAACTACAAAAATCTTAACTAGGTACATACTTTTTTTAAATTCAAACTAATATTTACATTCCTTAAAAAAATTACTTAACGTACTGACTGTACCTGGTGTACACGATACATCGCTATTGGTATTGCCAGACGGGAGTAACCCATAATACCTACCACAGATGAATAAATACGCATATAACTGGCGAAATGCGGGTGTACTATATGTAGGTAGGTACCTACACGTCTGCCTAATCCTTTGGGGATTGCAGGCGTGATATTTAAGAAATACCTACTCCAATGTTCATAAATACTCGGTGATAACTTAATTCTAAGTAATTCTAATGAAATGAGTGAATTATAAAATTACAAGCAGCGTCGCGCGATTTCACCCGCATAAGTCTCGATCCCGTGGGAATATTGGGATAAATAGTATTCTGTGCCCTAACCTAGGTCATGGTCTACCCATGTTCATCCAAATCCGTTCAGCCGTTTTAGCGTGACAGCGCGTGACAATCAAACAAACTCACTTTCGCAATAATAATAATATTATTAGTTAGGATAGTAGGTACTTTAACTACTAACAAACTGCCTCGTTGGTCTAGTGGTCGCAAGTAGCAACTGCGCGTGAGCTCCTGAATGTAACACAGCCCCGTGCGCATTCAGACGTTGTACCTACTCGAATTGACTCTCGCATAGCTGATATTCACACACTCGACTGCTAGCGGAGTCCTAGCGCTCTTACGATCGCTCTGCCACGCCGCCGCCGCCCGCGCAACAGACCGCATCCGCTAGAAAGTACCTACCTACGACGAACGCAGACCATTTCAATTCGCGCTGCCCGCCCACTTAAGTGCCTGCTACACGGTCGCCAACCGCGTCCTGACAGAGGTGACCTTGGTGATTTACAACCGTGTAGATAGTGGTTTACGACCAAATTTCAAACAGCTCTGCTTGTCGCCAACCAAGGTCACCTCTGTCGGGGACGTGGTTGACAGCTGTGTAGCAGGGCCTTTGGTTTTTTTGAGTGAAAACTTCGATAGGCGCGTTGGGCACTTTTAAGATGGGAGAAAACAATTGAACTCGCGACACCGTTACCGACACCTCATTTTTGTAAACGCGATTGTGCTCTTTATTTATATTGCGTTACGGATCAATGTTCTATGCAAGTATTTTTACTTAAAAGGTTTTGGAAGTTTTTTTTTTTTTTGTAAACTCGTTTGTGCTCTTTATTTAGATAAGGTTACGGACCAATGTTCTATACACGTATTTTTTGCACCAAGGTGATCTTGTTCAAGTTTTCACTTCTGTCGGCACTCCTGGAATGCCACTGTTTTTTTATGATTTTATTATAGGTACCACTTTGTCGGCGTGATTTGCCATGCCAAATTACAGCTTTCTAGTACCAACCAAGAGTCTCTGAGCCCTGAGCTAAGTAACGGACAGACAGACAGACGGATATGGCGAAACTATAAGGGTTCCTCGATGACAACGGAACTCTAAAAAGGGTCCCGCTAGATGGAAACAAGCTTACGAACGTAATTTCTGCTGTAGTAGGTACTGTCTAAGGTTTTTGAACTAGCGACGAAAATGAATGAATAGAAATAATAATTTGAAAAGTAGGTAAGTACCTACATTGGAAGGAGTATCTCCAATAAAATTTTCAAATCTCCAAGCACTAGAATAACGAAGAGCTAAGCTGGATAGAAACCGAAATTGAATGCCGTTTTTGTCTTAGTGGCGGAGGAACACACCCAAGCTATAATTTCCAATATAAGCTGATCTCGTATTATTGTATAGGATTTCCATAAAATGAGAGGTCGGTCAACATATAGGTACCTACTGCAAATGTATAGCTTGATAATTATGTTGCCGCGTGTACATTGAATATTTTCGTTCGCTTAGAATGGCTTAGACATTGGACATGTAAGTACCTACATTCAATAAGCTAACAGTCTACATCGGTTTCGTTGCTGTGGCTCGGGCTCAGGTGGGCTGGGCCAAGTGGAAAACTGCGGCGCGGAGGCGCGGCGCAGGACAGCGGCTGGCTTGCGGCATCTTCAAAAGGTACCTAGTTCTTTGACGCCGGCGCCGCCGCGCGCCTCCTAAACATTGGTAAGTCAGTGCAATGTAATTCTTATTGTGATTGTAATAAGGTATAAGTTAGAATGATAGACATTTGTGGGGACTTTTATGGTCTGAAATGGAGAAATTATTATTTTTTTGTAAAGTTTGTCAAATATCTTAATTTATACCTTAATGCATTGAGAAATAAGTGACATTGCTATGACTAACTATTTTGCTTATGATTTCATTTCACTTTTAGTCTGTCAGTCTCCCTCTGCCTTTTCCCAACTGTGTTGGGGTCGCCTTCCTGTCTTACCGGATGATGGAGCGACTGCCTATTTGATCTTCACAACCCAGTAAATGGTTAATACGATACCCCTTGATAAGACTGGTTATCAGACTTTTGGGCTTCGACGACCCGTAACGACTGTTAAATAAATATCCACGAACGGCAGCTGGGACCACGAGGCACGGAGGAGTCTCGGTAGGTATGTAAAAAGATCGTCACTCATCCACGGACCAATCCCCGCCAAACGAAGTACTGATTGATCGACCCAGATCGACCCGTGACCGTGAGGCTGTTATTACTTTTTGGAATAAAACGTTAAATAAAACTAAGCCCTTGGTTAGCAGGGACGTAAAAAATCGCCGTTCGTGCTGGCGTGGGCAAGTTTAGGTATCTACTTAGGTTAGGTTGGGTTTAAATGACGGACCGGGGAATCGAACCTAGGACCCCACGTTCAGCAAACGCGCACAGACCTGCCTTCGTCGTCTGACGAAGATCGTCTACTGAGCTCAGCTTGGTTTGCACCGCCATTTATACTCTCTTGGTGTCGCGTCGCCCCAGCTACGCGAATATCGCGGCGATATCGCGGCGACACCATACAAAGGAATTTCCTTTCAGACCAGCGCGACTTGTCGCGCGACGTGTCGCGTGGCGATTCTGCGATATTATCGCCACGCAACACCTTTCACACAAGCGCGATATCGCGCGCGAATAGCAGCGCGGCACCGGGTAGCCGAGGCGATATGCAGCGCGATACCAAAAATAGGAACATTTTGTATGGTGTCGCCGCGATATCGCCGGTCAAAAGTCAAAAGTCAAAGTATATTTCAATTAGACATAAAGGCTTGTGCAGACCAGCGCGACTGGTCGCGCGACACAAAGACACCGCTCGTCGCGCGACGAGCGGAGCCTTTGTGTCGCGTCGCGTGTCGCGCTGGTCTGCACGAGCCTTATAAAGGAACTTTTGAACGTCACAAATTATAAGAAAAACAGAATATTTATTCTAGACGCCCCTTCTAAAAGGTAGTTAAGTATGGAGAAGGCAAAAAACTCCATAGCTACCTACTCTTGAAAAAAATGGTTGTACAATTTTGTTTACATTATTTAGATAAGCATATGGTGTAAAGACGTTGTACCTAGAATAGGCATATTATGCTACAATAGCTACGTATAAAGTATTTACAAACTAAGCAATTACAGATCAATTACTAATGCTGTTAGTTGTAGACTTTACTACTAGCCGTTACAGACTGTTGGCATTTTCTCTACTTGGAGAACGAATACTCTTGTATCTGCGAATATATCGAAATACCACTTCCTAGTATTACCTTTTATCCGTATAAACGTTAACATTATTGATACATTAGTTCTCGAACATTTTTATTTAGATAAGTGATAATTAACAGCCTGTAGCACGGATTTGTGCCAAAATGCTCGCCCCCTATTACATGGGACTTGAACAAAACTCGAAATGTAGGTGTACTTTAAGTAGGTACACTTCTGCTTAATCCTTCGTGGCTACAGGCGTGATGTGATGTTATGTTATAATAATACCAGCCTATTACTGTTCCACTGCAGGGCAAAGGCCTCTTCTCATACAGAGAAGGCACGAGCATTGATCACCACACTTGCTCAAGACGGGTTGGCGATTTCAAACCTATATTAACTATAAGTCCAGGTTTCTTCACGCTGTTATTCCTTCACCGATGTTAGTAATGTCCAAGATAAACTCAGAAAGTATGAATTGAAAAAGTCACATCGGTATGTTATGTTATGTGTTATGTTTAGTGACCATACACTGTTATCGTATCGCTTTGAATGTTTTCCAATATGCAGTTACTTCTACTTATCTTCCGTTATGAAATAGACATTTCGAAAACAGATTGCTTTGGGTTTATATTGTAGCTATGGCTTCACAGAAAACCAGAAAAAGAAAATGTGTGTAAATAAAAAAATCTAAACTTCTTAACTTACACAACGCGTGGTACCTCAGCTGTTCATTATATAGCATCTGATGCGTATAAATCTACAACGCACGCATGCTCGACACCATCTTATTCTATCGTTTTGTATTGAGTGTATACGTCGCTCTCTTTTGCTCCACTCCCGTGGCGTCGGAATTACATCTTTCTTCTCTCTCGTGTAACGAAATGTGCCTAAACGTGACGCATTCTTGAAATTTCACTATCAATTCTTGTCCAATTATCGAATCGCCTCCTAAGAAGTGTTACTTCAAGTATACTATTATTGCCTAGTTGAGTTTTTATTAATAAATTATCTGAAACGAATTACCATACAGTCCTTTCACAGTTATTTTACCTCTGACAGCAGCAACCTCACAGCAACTGTTGGGTTGGGAACTTTATTGATACGATAATACAGATCGCTGTGATTTTGACAGTAATGCAATAGGTATCAGTGGTAAAATAACTGTGAAAAGACTGTAGCCCTAAGCTTTTACAACTTGACCCCCACAGATAGTAAAAAAAATTGCACAATAAACCGTACCATAAACAAAAAAGTAAACTACGAACGCTTCGTAAAGTGCTTTAAAAAAATCCCACACTGCAACGCTCTCCGTCCATAAAACCGTCAGCATGTTTGTTACGGTATAACTGGAGGTGACAGATGCATTAAAAATAAGTGCACTGTTTCTGCGTCGCGATTGGTTGAATTCTCGGGCGGGCTGTCTGTCACACCGTAGCGTAACTCATAAATATTTAATGCATGTAGGCTTTTGTGAAACATGCGGGTTATAGTGAAGTTTGAAACAATGAGTTTAGTACAATAGGGTTATTTCATAGAGTTTCATGCATGAACATTGCCAACTCTTTAGGAACTGTTTAACAGCACTAGTATTTTAATGGACTCCATACGACGGAACCAATCACAAACTAGTCGGTAACGTGTCAGTAAGTCGTGTCGAGTACAGACGACCATTATAATACTAGTGCTTTATACGAAAACGTTACTTTTAAATAGATAACCTGTGCCAAACCATCTAAAATCAACTGCCTTGGTTTACGGCCATACCTATTTAAAACTTTTGAGTTTCCTGTATGAAAATATTCACATTGTATTTCATTCTTTGCATACTTTTCAAATGCAATATTCTACCCACTCTCGCCGCGTCGGTGTCAGCCGTTAACCCTACTTTCCCAGTGACAAATATGAGTTCATAAATTCGTGTAGCGATGTGCGTTGAGTTGCCACTCAACCCTGTAATTGCTACTGCTTCTGTGGGCACGGGGCATGTGCTCGCGTGCGCAGGGTTAATTGTAGGCAATTATGTAATGTAATTTAGTGTTAGCTACTTTTAAGATGTTCCTAAGTATCTTGTTGAATGAGATACGCAATAGTTCTGAGTTAATAACGGCATTTGAAAATAATAATTGCTTTGTTGTATAAACATATTAACGTTTTTTCATCGTTCTCAGTTTTATTAAAATCGCTGTCACATTTGTGCTGCCAGTGTCATGCCACAAAAAATAATTTAAAACATTATTATATAAGAAAACGAAAAACGCTATCTTAATAATTTTGCTTTTAATGGATATGAATAAAACTTTGCCAGTTTATAAATAAAAAACAACAGTAAGTACCAATTACTCTGACAATATTATATGGACCGGCACCAATTTATTATCTCATGCAAACTCGAACAAAACTACAGAATACTACACCGCGTAACCAAGGACCGAAATTATTCACAAAATGTTTGAAAATGATTGCAAACTTCGACATCAAATAAATCACAATTTTCAAACTGAATTATAAAAAAAACAAATATCCATCATTTTTATCTGACAGCTACAGTTTGAAACGGCTTCACATATCGGTTGTCAGCGGCGCGCGACGGTTAGAACCGGATCCAAGTGGATATCACCAGTTATGACCACGCGGACAATAAAAATGGTGGATTTATGTAACACTCGTAAAACAAGAGTGGTTTTAAAATTTTAAATGAAACAGAAGAGGTTAAGTGTCCAGTACTGATTTATTTATGTTCATAGCTTGTGGAGTTGTGATCCAAATAAGTTTCTGGAGATAGAAGCTATGTAGGGCAAATTAACCTAAAATTATCACATAAAATAAGTAAAGTATGCAGGAGATAATTAAAGATAATTATGTAGATAGTTAATAGGGCATAAATCTATAACAATAATATTATTCTAAAAGTCAATAAGTTAGACTCACAGTATTGTAAAGTAAAATTGAAGCTAAACTATGTACGCGTACGATGGGCCTCACTAGACCCAAACTATATGATACACAACGCACTTAACGAAATTGAGTTTAACCTAAAGTGTATGTAATTGGCGAACATCTAGTATTAGCACGGTTAAACTAGTATCAACTGCTTAGATCCGACGACGCGAAGGGGTTTGATCTAGTTTTAGGCAGTGTAATCCAAATACAATTTGTCATGGGCTTGGAACATTCGACCTGAGATATTGAGAGGGTTAGATTAGGGTTTCATAGGATCAGCATTATTAATACTGTTTAAAAAAAATATACTAAAGCGTAGAACCGTCTTGAGTATTTCTATTCTGAAAAAAAAAACTCTCCGTTATATGGCGTAAATGAGGTGACATAAACCCTTGAAAAAGTGTTTTTTTTGGACGTCTGTCTAAAGGCGGAGTCACTGTACATTAGTTGGAGCAAATGGCTTCCAAGGCGCTCGTATCTTATCTTTTAATAGCGCTTTTTAGGGCGGCCATTTTCTCTCTTTTTAACCGACTTCCAAAAAGGAGGAGGTTATATGTTCGACGCGTATGTTTGTTTTTTTTTTTTTTTTTTTTTTTATGTATGTCCACCGATTTCTCCGTCGTTTGTGGACCGATTTTGAAAATTCTTTTTTTGTTTGAAAGGGTATGCTCCCAAATTGGTCCCATATAAATTTTATTAACTTTGCTTGGGTAGTTTTTGAGTTAGCTACAAAATACGTATTTTTTTCCCACTTAGTATGTAGATGATATGATAAGTTCCTGTCACTGGTAGCAGGTAGTGGTATTCGAATGTGTGTGGTGTAGGTACCACAACTAAAAAGTGAAAAATAAAAAACTTTTTACAAAAAAAAACAACCGACTTCCAAAAAAAAACACTACAAAGTGAAAAATAACTTTCATTTCGGAAGTCGGTGGCAAAAAACGAAAACAAAAAACCCAAGACACCGACTTCCGAAATGAAAGTTATTTTTCACTTTGTAGTGTTTTTTTTTGGAAGTCGGTTGTTTTTTTTTGTAAAAAGTTTTTTTAACTATGTTTTTCCGGTACGTTAAAAAAGTGCTTATGTGAGTCAAGCTTAGCACTAAACCGTAAACCTTGATGTCAAACGACAAACGTAGGTATTTCTTTCTGAGAGTCAACATAGATAAATACAGAAGGTCGGCTCCAAACAACGAGCGAAAATAGGCGCTCGCATACATAGCGCTGAACGCAGAGTCAAACACGCACGGTGTGGCAACATGTCGTGTTCGGGTTCGCGACAAGTCAGTCGTCATCCTGAGGATGCCTCGTTGAGAGGTGAAACACGTGTCGATTTCTTTCAGGGTTTTTTATACCTCTTTAGAACTAAGCGGAACAGGTTACTAAATATATCCACGTCTATTGTATTTTATAATGGACTAGCTTTTGTCCGCGGCTTCGCCCGCATGGATGTCGGAAAATATCCCACGGGAACGTACTACCGATACCAGGATTACATACCTAATAGCCGAGGAAAAGGTCATTGTCCCGCTGTGCCCGCGTTGCCGTCAAGCATTATTATTTTGTTAGGTACGCGTAATTTTGAATCTGTGATATCTTTTAAACCATTCATTTAAGTGAAATGATATCTTGTAATTTAAATTAAATGCTCAATTTAAGTAACATAGTGTGTTGGATGAGGATTAATATAATACCGGTCAAAATAGCTTCGGAAATAACAATGAAATTTTTATCAAATTCTGAAAGATAAAAATGGTTACTGTGGGTCATCTTTAGAAGATGGACATATCATATTTCTTATCTTTAGAAGATAGACATATTATGTATTTTATACACACTGCGAACTTTTTTGTTGAACTTTTCAAGATGAACAATACCTACTGTAGAATATAAATTTTATGTAACTTTAACGATATCCGCGGCGCACGCCAGTAAATTTCCCAGTCGGTATTATTTTTTCCGACATCTTCAACAATAATCGTCAAATTTCAGCCAATTTACAAAAAAACCTTAATGAATTTATACACTTAAACCTTTCGCATGAATCACACCGTCCATTGGTGAAAACCGTTTGAAAATCCGTTCAACAGTTTTTGAGTTTATCGCGTTCAGACAGACAGACAGACGCGGTGGGGGACTTAGTTTTATAATATTTAAGGATAAGGATTTCCGCAAGATCACGCCTGAATCAATTAACTAGTAGGTAAACACGGCTACACATCAAGCTATACATTTCCAGTATAAGTTGATCTCGCATTGTAAAGGATTTCCGTACCTTGCGAGGTCAGCTTATACTGGAAAATTATAGCTTGATGTGTAGCCGTGTGTAGTTTTTTCCATTTTGGTTTGTTTTGACGGTGCAGCGGAAGTGTGACTGTAATTTACGTAGTTTTAATTATTTATGGAATAAAAAGTTACCTATACAAAATTATAGATATCGATTCTGAACAAACTACTTTCATTATGTGCATTAATCCAGTTACGCATTGTATGTGTAAAGACGCGTACGTGCGGCGATCTCAAACAAATGCCAGTAGAGTGCGCTTGCAGTGCTTGCACTCGCTGTACGTGAAGCGTGTCGATGTGTGCGTGCGTGTTCGCTCGTTGCTTGGACCCGACCTTCTGAACTATTCTGTGGCAACAGTTTACTCCGTGTGAGGATGAAACGTTTTACTTTCAAAACAATTGTCATTTATTATGTATCTACGCTCGCTTCGCTTCAGATGAATTGCGTTGTCTAACTCAAAATTTCGAGTAGGTTAGGTTTGTTTAGGCTATACATCAAAATCGTTTTAGATGGATGTTTGTTTTCTTAGATTGTTTATTGAATTGCTAAATAAATGGGATAGCCTCCCTAGTAGATGGCTGCCAAAAGCAAAACCTCATGGCTCTCCAAGAAGTATTTTTAGAGAGATTGATAAATGCAGAATTTGTAACTGTATGATATAAAAATACCGAGGATTCTCCTAAATATACACATAGGAAAACACAAAAAAATATCCGTGAACAAGATGAAGACAAAGAATCCGTGTTCTGAATCATCGTTATTGTACTTGCAGGTAAAGTCACGGCAATTACTTGACTACCAACTTACATTGTCCGTGTATTGAAATCATTACAACTGTCATTCTTTGACAGTTTTATGAAATGGCTGTAACATGGTCAAATGTAGCAGGGTGTCAATTTACTTAAAATATAATTTACCTGACTACATAATTTTTTTTATCGAAGACTCTAATCTGTTTTCGTTAGTACATAAATCATTTCCTTAACTTTCTTTTGTAAATTGTAACAAACATCAACAAACTTCAGCTGTTCCGCATACAGTCAACTGCACGTCCTTGGACATTGACAGCGCTTTTATTTCATAGAAGGAAAGCCGGTCTTCGTTGTTCAAGTGTTACCACTGACGTGCACCTGACCGGACCCACTTACTTGACTATACAGCATTCAGGGCTGCTACATAAATGATACAGCTGCGAGGAGCTCGTGAAGAACTTACTTACCTGAAATGAGAAAAGTTCACGTCATTTACAAGTAATGAGTTGTGGAGGGGTCTGCTTACCCCTTTGTGGATGAGCTAAGTTAGGTCAGCCAGGAAATGAGAACGCTTTAAGAGGGAAATGATGAAAAAGTACCAAGTGGTACCTAAGTAAGTAGTTGTATGAAGTGTTTTCCAGGATTTTATTAATTGCCTTTATCATAGACTAGTATTTCTCCTGTTTTATCGGCATGTTTACAGACGACAGACTCGAATCTCAAATGCTCATAGCAACATTTCTAAAGATCATACAAATATCGGTTGTTTTAGCACTAGCCTATAAATGAGTATGATACCTTATACTTTACAGAAATATGATCTTAATAAAAAGTTGGAAAACTGGGATGATTTAAATAAACTTAGAATACCTGCATTAATTTAAATTATATTTGTAGAGCTACCTACCCATCTTATTTACCAACGTAGCTACTCAAAGGTATACAGAATAGACGTTTACTCAAAGCATCTCTAAAATAAACGATAAATAATTTATTGAAGAGCAGTTTCAATAAAATAATTTATTTGCTAGCTATAAAATAGCACTCAAATGAAATGGACGCATAGTAAACTGTCAAACGATTGATATTGATGCGAGCTGGGAATCGAACTCGGTACCCTGGGAGATTGGGGCGAATGACACTACATCGGCTAAGTAACAGTTGCCCTTTCTTCAATGTCATAATTTGTATTGCATTTGTTAAAATAATTGATATTATAGGGACACAAGGGTAAATAAATAAATAAAATATTACATTAGGTTGCATTTGCAGTACTTACTCAGTTTTCGGATAAGTGACACTTTCCACAATAACAAATAACCCTTCCGTTTGGGTTTGCCGCAGTCAAGTAAAAAGTAGTGCAATCCAGTAATCGAATTGCGGAAGTTCACATTCAAATTACAGTCACCAAAACTCACTGTAAATGCAAACTTCGCTAAGGTTGAAACCATCTAACAGGCATTATGTTGGAAAAGCAAAAATAGACCTTGGCGTTTTATGACGTACAACTGGCATGCAACCTTAAGGTGGTATAGAAATTACGAGGTCGACTATACATACCTACTTCACTATTGATTGGAGAAATACCTACTGAAAACCGACACCAACTTGACACTAATCTAAATCCAATGTGGCACTACAGCATTCATTGAAGTTCTATCATCATCTGTCTAGCCTTTTCCCAACTACGTTGGGGTCGGCTTCCAGTCTAACCGGATGCAGCTCAATACCAGTATTTTACATGGAGCGACTGCCTATCTGACCTCCACAACCTAGTTACTAGGTAACACGATACCCCTTGGTAAGACTGATTGTCAGACTTTTTCGGCTTCTTACTACCCGTAACGACTGTCAAAGATCTACAAATGACAGCCGGGACCAACGGCTTAACGTGCTTTCCGAGGCACGGAGGGGTCTTGGTATGCAAAGATGGTCACCCATCCACAGACCAACCGCGGCAAGTGTAGCTTAACCTGATCGATCGACCCGTGCAGTTGTTGTTACTTAGCCAACAAAAGTTCTATACAGGCTGAAATTTTATTAATTACCAATATTTTAACCACGTATTCCAATCATGTCGATAGTTCTTTATTTAGGCCAACAATAACGAAAAAAAAAGAAATGTTAACTTAAATATTAATATAAGTATTTTTTTCCCTTTTAAATTCAAAAATTATACATTTAAATAAGTATTTAAATTTATTTTAAGTTTTATGGTTAGAATACGTGGTTAAAATATTTCCAGTGAAAAAAATTGCAGGCTGTATTTGAATAAACATTATTTCCAGAGACGTAGATTATTTTATTACAACTGCTCAGCATAAACGTGTATAACACAAAAATTAAACCCAAAATCCTAAATAATTCAATGTAATTCGGAACCACTTCCAGCTCACATTAACTTAAACCGTCTCATCTTAAAGCGCGACATTTCTTGTCTCCCGAGTGTCGGAGTGTCACCACAGAATAGATACGTGTAAACTGTAAAAGGTCAGCACCATACAACGAGCAAAAACTTACGCACATATAGACGACACGCTTCACGTACAGCGAGTGCAAGCGCACTCGCGACCGGCATTTGTTTGACATCGGCGTACGTATGCATATATGTGTGCGTGCGCCTGTCTTCGCTCGTTGTATAGAGCTGATCTTCTGGATCTGTCTACTCTGTGGTGTCGGTGTGTCTGTGTCGGCGCTCTCAAGTTTCGGCGTTATTTTACACACGTCTCTCTCTCTTTGTGGGACTGTTTGTACAAGTGCTTCAGTTAGAGGAAATGTGGAGAGAATAATGTACGAGAGGGATTTATTACATGAAGGATAGGGGTGAGTTTAAAATAAAATTCGGATGTTTGGTAATGTGGCTCAAAATCCTTTATTCTATGTGTGGAATTTTTGCACTGAAATCAGACATAGATTGGCCAAAAAGCCTTCCCCCTGGAACTTGGACTTTAGAGGAATAAATGGTAAAAACATTTATTGTGATTTTTATTTTACCGGCTTCGTACTTTGCTACTACTTGATAGCAGAAATAGATATGATGAAAAACTTTCTCGGTTGAGTCTTGAAACAAGGAACTCTTTCTACCTCCTTTTAAACAACACTCATTCTACATAGGTCCTCTTTAATGTCTCTTCATATTTACCTCTGTCATGAATAAGTTACCAACTGTAACACAATTACGCGTAAGTACACGCGACGCTCCGTAAGCGAGTTACCAGCAGAAGTCTGTAAGTAAATTAATGAAGCAACCACGTTATGACGTCACATGCAACTTTGAAATTGAATTTACATGTTTGAAGTCGATGTATGAATTAAGTTTTGAACGGTTGGTTAATGCTTATTACATACAACCTTGTAAGACGTACATGATCCATACAACTATGCCTTTTCATAAAACAACGTTGTCCCATGATAGCATTTATTCTGTACCAGAGTGTGTGTGCATAAACACTCTGAATGTTTGTACCTGACCTGATAAAACCAGCTAACAGGTCATATAACAGAAAATAGCGCTTAAATAGTAAACCGTGGTTGCAATTCGTGGTACTTTCATAGATAAGTAGCATCGTGTGCAGTAACTCAACGTGTGGAATAGAGTACTTACAATTTACAGTGGCAGTTTAGCACTTTAATTACACTTTCTAGGAAGTGCTGGAAATGGCAAATACTAAGAAGTTGTTACATTAAATCTACAAGACTTTAGGAATTGGGAATAAAACAGAGTGACAAAAAAGCCCGTGTTTAATTTGTCAAGTTTTCTAGACGTAAAACTATCATTGTCAGTGGTAGTATTACGTCAAGAGGAAATTTTTATAATCAACTACGGTTGACAGACGGATTGGTGATTGTAATTGGTTGTGGTATATCCTTCTAAAGCCTGATGTCCGTGGTGTGAGTTAATTGCCTGTGATGTAACTTTTGTTGAAGCAACAATTTAAAAAACCGTGTGCGGTCCCCCCCGTCAGGAACGAAGCTCCTTACGCGATACTTGTACGCACACACACATACATATATAATAGAAAGAGACAGAGAAGGAGTGAGAAAGTCGCATCGAGGGGCATAACGCTTTTTCATTACGTGACGATTTCTACTAGTTAACTCCTACCGCAAACCGCGTTAAGGAATTATGTTTCAAAAATTATTACGACACACATAAATATAGTGTTTGTATGTAAGCCACAGGCAAGAAACAAGCATCGTGTATACGGGGCTCAAGGTAATCCAGTTACTCTTTCGGTCAGCTTCCCTACTAAATTACTGACTGGGTTATGTATTTTCCCACAACATAATTTGAGGTAGGTATTATATATGTTTAATATCACAGCACCGCCCTTACTGCAGGCTTAAAGCTCAACATTCTGAATGATAGACGATTTCGTGAGTCGTTATCGTGACGTAAGTGCCTATCGTAAACTCTACCGTTCTTTGTCTGTTTGGCACATATACACATTTTATGTGGGACGTTAAAAAGATGGGATTTTAGGCTACGTTTTTTAATCTTATTTTTCATGGAGCTTTTAAAACTAGAAACCAACTATTAAAATAACCTTACAATAAGTTGATCGTTTCAACTTTTAGTAGAACTCTTCGCGAAGACTGTAAAGGGGCTTAATCTCACTGACTATTGTCGCTTTGGGCAAGTTACACTTATGAAATCGCGATCAGCACATCTAAACCGCGTCCAAGAGCTGTCAGTGTCATCATTGTTGTGGAATATTGATACTGACACCTCTCGAACTGCTGATTGCATTTATTTTCATCGGTGAAAGTCACCTTTAGATAACACAGGGCTTTGAACCTCATACAGTGCCTTACGTGTTTTATTCTGTGATTCGTCATTCGTCGTCGTTTTTATCATCAGACTGAATGTTTTCAGGTTTTATTTACAGCCCACAAAGAGAAACTCAAATGTTTTATTCTGGGGTAAAAGGTTTGTTAGGTTTTAGAGTGAGGGCACCTGACTGCAATACATTGTATCGTATCTCGATTAAAATGGGCCTTTTACTTTTGAAATAAATTCGATCAAATAACTCTACAGCATTTAAAATAGCATCAAAGTTGATTGTGTCATGAACTCATGAATACAAAATAAACAGAATATTTTTTGTCCTCTACGCATAATCTCTTGGCCTGCATCTCACCAGATGATAAGTGATGATCAGGCCGAAGGTAGAAGCGAGCTTCAGCCGGAATCCTCAACCACAGAGGAACTGGCTATCTTGTCTCTAACTGCCGGAACACAACAATGCTGTTAACATTGTTGTTATGGCGACAGACTTAGAAAAGATGGTGGTAGCTGGCCAGGCGGACTTAGGACAAGCCCTACCACCAACCAAATCGAGCAGAAAATTTTGTCCCCGCTGGGAATCAAACCCGGAAACTTTGGGTCTGAGACAGGTTGTCTAACCACTAGACTCAGTTTAAGAGATCGCCTTGTGCAATAAGACCGCCCATTGTACACTAGTTTTTAAATACTATGCTTGTCATTTTGTTTTATATTCTGTACAACATTTAGACTTCTGTCAAAATGTTCGATTTGATCAGTCATGTATTACTCTCACAGCATTGCTTTCATTTCTAAATAAATAACCACAGGGCCAGAAAGGACACAGGCTCATATCTGAATTGTTCATCACATCATCTATTTTGTGTACACTCAGGGGAAATGCGGGCAGGTGAATGAAGGATAGTAACCATTAGGTATTATTATTCTATGGCAACACATTCATGATTGTAAGGTAGGTCTCTACATGCCATTCAGTATAAGATTTAGAAGCTTAATTTAAATTAAATCTTAAATCGAATATGTTTTAGTAGGTAACGAAGACCATGATTAGCCTGTCGATATAATTATTATTATTATTTCTTTTATTTCATTTAAATACTTATAAATTATATTTTTAAATATTAGAATAAGGAAAATATGAAAACATTTAAAAATATAAAAAATAGTAGCCCACCGGTATCGGGAACAGGGTCCAAGCTACCGGCGGTCAGGGCTCCAGAGAGAGGAACCCCCTGACAATGCGAGCCGTGTCCAGGAGTACCGCCTTCTGAATCAAGCCCTTGATCCAGCTGCCCAACGAGAGCCTCCTTAGGTGTTGGTCGAGGCTCTTGGCAATTAAGCCATTGGCTGATACGACTATCGGCACAATGATCGCCGAGTCCACATCCCACATGTCGACAATCTCGCGAGCCAAGTCAAGATACTTGATTTGTTTGTCTTTCTCGGCTTTCACGAGGTTCCCGTCATGCGGGACTGTTATGTCGATAATCATTGTGCGCCGTTCTACTCGATCCACCACCACTATATCAGGTTTATTGGCAACAATAGTCCTATCAGTGATGATGGATCGATCCCAGTACAATGTGATATTTCCATTTTCGAGAACTGGATCGGGCACATACCTGTAGTACGGCACTTCCGATTCCACAAGGCCGTATTTCAGAGCAAGTTGCTGATGGATAATCCTGGCTACAAGGTTATGTCTATGCAAGTACTCTTCGTTAGCTAGACGAGAACACCCGGAGATAATGTGTCGGATTGATTCTCCCGGACGGTGGCATGCCCGACAGATGTCAACCGTGCCATCCTTCACAATAAATCTCCGGTAATTGTTCGTCATGATAACTTCATCCATAATTGCACAGATAAAACCTTCGGTCTCCCCGAAGAGGTCACCAAAACGTAGCCAGGTCACGGACGCTAGTAAATCTACATCGGGTCCATGTAGGGCCCGGAAAAAGCGTCCGTGAAGCTCCTTACTCTGCCATACCTCCTTGCGATCGTTAGTGTCAAGCACTACAGGCTTGCGCCAGTTCTCTTTAGCCAAGGAGAGCGGGGTGAGACCCTTGTCCACCGCGACCACATCTCGATGCATCCTCACGTCGGCTTCTAGGAAATATTCCCTAAGACTGCATATCTCGCGATTGTGGAGGGTCTTAGCGTTTAAGAAGCCTCGACCTCCACACTTTCGCGGGATATACAGTCTCATTACCGATGACCGTGGGTGATGCATTCGATATGCAGTCAGCAGCGTACGGACCCTCCTATCCAGGGCGTCGAGTTCGGTCTGAGTCCATTTGAGTATGCCGAAAGAGTACATCAAAACCGGCATGACCCAACCGTTGAAGGCGCGCACCTTGTTTCCGCCTGATAGGAGACTATTAAATACTTTCTTCAGGCGGCCAAAGAAGCGCTCCTTCAACGATTGCTTCATGTCAGTAACATTGATGCCCAACGCTTCCGACATACCCAAATACTTATAGGTTTCGGATGCGGAGAGGGCTCTAAGGTTTATGGAATCCGAGAGTTGGGCTCCCACGGATTCCACAATCTCCCCTCGCTTTACATGCATGACCGCACATTTGTCCACACCAAATTCCATCCTGATGGCGCTACTGAAAGTTTCAGTTACTTTCAGTAGCTCCATCAGTTGCAAATTGTTGGGGGCAAAGAGTTTTAGGTCATCCATGTATAGGAGGTGAGATATAACCTGACCTCCTCTCCTCAACCGATAGCCAAGACCTGAATCCTCTAGCAGTGTGCTTAGAGGATTCAGGGCTAAGCAGAACCAAAGCGGACTCAAACTGTCACCCTGAAATATGCCTCGCTCTATCCTTATCGGTTCGCTATTCCTCTGGGTATTTCGACATCCTGGATAGCGAAGGACCGTCCTCCATTGCCTCATACACGACATCAGAAAGGTGCGCAGAGTTGTATCTACTTTATACAACTCCAGCACCCTCATGAGCCATGTATGTGGCACCGAGTCATAGGCCTTCTTATAGTCTATCCAGCATGTCGACAGATCCTTTCGGGAACGGCGCACCTGTTGGCTAATGGCCATATCAATGAGGAGTAGCTCCTTAGTACCGCGGGATCCGTTCCTACATCCATTTTGAGAGGCAGACATGATGGAGTTGGTGTCTATATGTTTGTTAATTTTAGCTCTCAAAATGGATGTAAGAACTTTATAGACCGTCGGTAAACACGTGATCGGTCTATAATTTTTGGGTTCCGCGGTGCTACCAGATTTATGGAGCAGGTGGGTAACTCCTGTTGTTAGGAAATGGGGTAGCGACCCAGACTCCAAAGCAGTCTGGTACTGAGCCGCCAAGCGAGCGTGCGATCTCACAAACCATTTGATCCAGAAGTTGTGCAGCCCGTCCGGTCCTGGAGACTTCCAGTTAGGTAGCGGACGAACTGCACGTGTTACATCTTGGGGGCAGATGGTAATAGCCCCCATTTCTGGTATTGGATCGCAGGCTCGCTCGACTTCCCGAGTCCAGTCACCTTCGGTGTGACTAACAGGCACCGACCAGATACTCCGCCAGAAAGAGTCCATGGCATCATCATCCGGTAGGCGCGTGTCAGTCACACCTTGGTCCGGTCGCTCCCAAGCCCTATAAACCCACCTTTCATCACTCTGGAAGGTGCGATTTTGAGTATATCGCTCTACTCGCCGCTTATACCTACGGATACGGTTTGCCCATGCATACACTTTCTGCTTCAGGAAGTCGATGCGCTCTGTGACACGGGACATATAGTCCTCAGGGCTGATATCAGTCCCTGAGAACGCCCGCCTCACAAAGCGCATCACTCTAGGGCGAGTATTGCCCTCCCTGAAGCAGAATAGTTTGCCGATGAGCGCTCTGGCCTCACCAATACGGCGCTCAATTCTGCACTGCCAAGCTGGTACGGCTGGTTTCGGTCGTGTAGCTCTAGAACTATTAGCAAATTTGACGTGAGCTACACGACATGCCGCTACAGCCGCGCAGTACAAAATTGAGTGAGTATCAGTGAGGTTTTCGCAGTCATCAAAATAGTTTGATAACTGCGAATCCAGAACCGCCACCAGCGCCCTATTTTTTTTATGCATGGGCAAACGAGGTAAGCGTGGCCTAAGTTCAGGTGACACATATCGATATTCCTGAATCGCACCTTCCAAAGCACTCCTCAATTCCTCATTGCATTGGGTACTTACGGTTGTAGCCCTGTCGTCACTCCCCTCGTCAGCTTGGCTTGTGTTGGACCGTGGTGTCACTACAATAGTCTGCGACGGGGGAGCAACGACATGTCTACTCTGCATTTCAACTCGTAGGCGATCAAGTGCAGTGTCGTCCAGCATATGATTACGCTGGATGACCCGCACCTGATCCGATAGTCGTTGTGCCGAAACGTTGACAGCTGGCTCAAGCACCTGAAAAAGGGAGAGCATCCGAACACGGTACGCGGTCAGATTATTTCCTCCATCTGTAGCCCCATAGTATGAGCGCATGACGTTTTCATTGATGGAGCGTGTCCATCTCATGCGCTGCACACTTCCGCCGGGAGCTGGGACCCTATCAGAGGCCGGTGGGCCTCGAGGTCCTAAACCGTCCGGCGGCCGTTGTCCTCCCCGTCGACGAGCAGGTGGTGGCGTCGTGGGCGGAGAGAAATACTCGTCGCTCGAGCTCGACGCAACTACCGCGGCCGGTGTTGTCACAGCACTTCTAGTGGGGCTGGGTACCGGTGGCGGCGAGGCGGAGCTGAGCGACGAGTCCGGAGGTGGTGGGCGTGCTTTACGTGCGGCTGATCGTGTCAACATTCTTTATTTCATTCGATAAGTATTGATTTTATCGGAGGTGACATGACAGCTAATGTCACCTCCTGTTCGGCAGTTTATGGTTCATTTCTGGTGTGTGTTTTGTTCTTTTTGTAATAAATTCAGGTTTCAGGTTCTTTTTTACTCTTATAAATTGTTATACTGTGCTACAACTGCGTCGAAAGGTATTGAAAATATTATTTATTGTGAAAAATCTGGAAATAAAATTTTTAGACGTTTGTTGACTTGGTGTTGCCAGCGTATTATTATTATTATTATTATTAATAATTTTATTTCGAGCAACAAGACTCATAGTGTTAGTAACAATATACTTACAAACTATGTTAGTAATACACGTATGAAGACAAAAATAAAACCAAAAACAGAAAAGAGATTGTGACGTCACTGCTGCAAGGTGACAGGCCCAGCCGAAACCTTGCAGCAGTGGTTCACAAACGCACAATCAAGCCTGCTCGCTATCATAGAGAGGATGCTGTTGGCGCTGCCCCGCACCCCACGGACCAAGGATGCGCACCGCTTCCGCATCACCGTGTAGAAACAGTCTACATGAGCTTCAGCGAACATCCCTGATGCGCTGCAGTATCGGGGCAACCCCATCAACATCCTGTAGGCATTGTTGAATTGGACTCGTAGGGCGCTGTACTGTCTTTGAGTATAGTTAGCCCACAGGGCGCTCGAATAAAAACAGGTGCAATATGCTCTGAAAAGAGTCTTCTTTACTTCCTTCGAGCATCGTGCAAACCTGCGAGCTATCATGTTCGCTCTAACAGACAACGCCCTACGTTCCCGCTCTATGTCTGAATCGTCT
Source organism: Agrochola litura (assembly GCA_949152395.1). Taxonomy (NCBI): domain Eukaryota; kingdom Metazoa; phylum Arthropoda; class Insecta; order Lepidoptera; family Noctuidae; genus Agrochola; species Agrochola litura. Next base: position 25,354,050 of record OX424501.1, read on the forward strand.
TTTAGGTCAGAGGTCACCAGATGCCCAAGGTATTTGAAGGTGTCAACCCTGTTTAGCGGTACATTATTTAACTTGATGCCAGGGATACTATCTGGACATTTACCCCTGGCCCGAAAAACCATACACTCACTTTTCTTGGTGTTATAGAGAAGACCATGACTGAGAGCATATTTCTCACAAATGCTGAGCAGCTTAGACAGGCCACAGACCGAGGCGCTCAGCAGCACCATATCGTCCGCATAGCTAATGTTGTTTACACAAACTCCACCAACATGACATCCGACATGCGTGCTGCTCAGCCCCTCGATAAGTGCGTTTACATAAAGGTTGAAGAGCGTTGGTGATGTCAACCCCCCCTGCCTCACCCCGCACTCCAACCTGTATGGTTCAGACAGCATCCCCGACCATCGAACTACGTTGACCTGGTTCCCGTACCAATATTTAAGTATACGAATGCATTCGCTTGGCAGGGATGTGTCGTTAAGTTTATCCCAAAGGATATCATAGGAAACCAGGTCAAACGCTTTCGTAAGGTCGAGGAAGCAAGCATAGACTGGTGTTTTGCGATCAGTATAGTACTTGACAGTCTGCTTCAAACACAGAATAGCTGTCTCAGTGGAGAGTCCCGGTTTAAAACCGAATTGATTGTCATGTAACTCGAGACAGCCACTCATTAGTGTGTTAAGAAGACTGTCAAGCACCTTAGACAGAATTGTAGCCAGAGAGATGGGTCTATAGTTGTTGACGTCGCTTATATCACCAGTATTACTTTTCACGATCGGTACCACCACGGTCTGCATCATAGCTGGAGGTAGATATGAATGTCCTAGACATAGGGAGTAAAACATAGCCAGAACCCTTGGCAGATGGACACCAGCATTTTGTAATAATAATGTTGAAACCTGTTCACATAATAACAGTTCACACTACATACTTAAGAGTTCTACGGTACAAGAAATGGACGACCTCAAGTTCTGCAGTAACTAACCTAGAAAAATAAATAATTATTCTTAAAGCCCAAAGCACGATTTCCACTTACAAACTGTAAATAAATCACCCACAATTCCATCAGAGTCGCAAAGTGTATCACTGTGACCATGGCCTGAACCAACAGCGCCTAAGTAAACACTGCGAGGCGGCCGCGCTAAGGAAGCGCACACAGAGACAGACGGCGCGGTTTGCGAACACAAATAAATCGCTCGCTACTTTGTTGGGTGGCTTGTTTGTCGAAGTCCGCCGCGTTTGTGGATGAAGTGTGCTTCGTTCTGTGATTTGGACGGTTTTGGTTTTGTTTGTTTACTTTTATTTTGGTCTTTGGTAGGAATCGGAATTGCTTTGGAACCAAACTAGAGAGGAGAATTGGAAAAGTGTTACATTATATCACTCTTGTGATACAGGAAGGGTGAAGCAGAAATGTACACAACTTGTGTTATATTTATTTTGATACTGTACCGGGATTAAGTCTCAAGTTGTATGACTGTCAAGCAGAAGTAACTCATCGCACACCCACACTATCACTTTACCCTGAGGGGATCACAGCCGTGATGTTAAACGTGTTTGTGTGTTGTAAGACTATATCGGATTAAAATTCTCTCCTCACTCAACCCTCAGAATGGAAAGCATACCTACTTAAACATAAGTCTTCAGTAGGTATAATAAACACGTTCTGTTAGCATTCCTAGCATTTATCTATCATAATGTGTCATTAACATATTATTATCTACGAGTATGTAGGTTGGAATCTTAACGTCGTCAGTTTTGTTACATAAAATATTACTAGAAATAGGGTTCTGTGAGAATTCTGTCCAAGGTTACATAAATTTGTGTTTATAGTATGAGAACGTTTTGTGTTTTTAAAACAAAGATCTTAACATCATGTCGTTACTCGAACTCGAGTATTTCATGGCAAATTTGTAGATAGGTATAGTCATATAGTAGGTTTGTAAAAACTAACGTAAAATCAAGAGATTTTACTCAATTTGGCATTCATAAATAGTATACCCTAGGTCGGCCTAAGTAATGAAACTACAAACCAAAATTTCAACGTATAATCGGAGTATAAAATATAATTAGTCTACGGAATCCCATCAAGGGCTCACAAATTCTCTGGTTGACTAGAAAGCGCCGAATCGAAGTAAATTCAATTAAGTTTTTATTCGCCCGCGGCTTACGAGAGATTGTAATATTATTACGAAAGTTTCCAATAATATTTTTAGGCGCCAATGGATGCTAATAGGTATTTGTGTAATAAAAACAGATTGATTTTTTGTTACTAAGTTGGATGATGAAATTAATTTTGAATAGATACCTATTTATACGAAACTCGGTAAACATCTTTCATCAAAATAATTAAGATTTAATAAAATTCTTTTACAAGAAGCAAACTCAAAACATTAATTTGAAATAAACCAATTACAGGTACTTTTGAATAATTGTCAAAGGGTCGGTCAGTCAGAAAGATGAAGCTAGTTGCCCATTCCAAAGCGTAGTAGGGTAGTAGGTACCTGTGGAGAAGAACGGGCAAGAAACTCCACGGACACTCTTTTCAATCAAAATATGGTTACAAAATATTGGTTACATCATTCATGTTGAAGTTATACATGTGAGAACAATGCAGAGCGTTAAAAGCGTCCGTTATTAAAAATAAAAAAAATGATGCAATTCAAAAATTAAATTAAAATAAGCCGTGGCAGCTAAGAGATGACCACGTAACGTAACACCTCCTTTTCTCATAAAAACTGAATACTTTCTTTAACAATAATGAGCGAAAAAACTTTTAATTTATTCAAACCATCCTACCATTTATCACAAAATACATAAAAATCTCTCCCAACAAGCATTATGTTTAAAGGTCAACTTTCAAAATATTCACAACACAACTCTCAAGTTTTGTTCAAAGTAAAGCCTGAGGCAGAGACGTCACTGTAAGTGAAATAATAAGGTAAAAAACCGGTCAAGTGCGTGTCGGACCACGCACAATAAAGGGTTCCTTAGTTGGGATGAATTTATCCCGAATACAAACTTACCATTGTAGTTGAAAAACATGTTCTCCCATACATTCCAACTGCAAATATAAGTTTGTACACACAATATTGAAAGAATTACCATGTTATTTCAAGCCTTCTTATAGGTTTTTCTATAATCTCATAGATTATATAAAGAACGGTTCTACGTATTTAAAAAAAAAAATTTGGCTAGATATGGTCAATCATCTATTTTGTTAAATAGCTTTTATTTGGTATCCTCACAATAAGTCCTTTCATTTGATATATCACACGGTACAGATTGCAAAACTTTTTAAAATTTTCTTGTTTGTCCCAAAAGTGACGCTTATACAGGACGTCCCAAAGTTATGGGACATGAAGGGAAAGTACCTTAAATATCGTAGATAGGGTATTTTACTGAAAGAAGACTTTATGTTATTTTTAAAAGTTAGTAATTCTGCATTCAAAGATTTTCTAAAAATTACTTGCCTCGTCTGGGAATCGAACCGACTTAAATGTAAAAAAAAAACACCCCTACTTTTATAATGCCAATCGAAAGAATGACCAAAAACTAATAACTCTTCTTAAGTAACATAGTAGGTATTTTAAAAGAAACGAACAACGTAAAATGTTTGAGTCAAATTTCAAGAAAGTTATTGATTGCCGACGACGACGTTCGAAAAGTAGTGAATGTTTTCCTACTTGGATTGGCACGAATGGACCGATTAGATGGCCGGCCAGATCCCCGGACCTTACACCATTAGATTTCTTCTTTTGGGGATACGTGAAAGATATGCTATACAAAAAGCGATACGAGAACGTGGGCGAGTTACAAACAGAATTGTGCCATATCATATCGAGTATTCACCATAAAATGATAAGAAAATCAACAGGCAGCGGACTTGCGTAAGACAAGAGGGATCACATTTTGAGCATTTAATTAATTAATTTACAAAAAAATACCCACTTAATTGACTACGGCAGTTTCATGTATGTTTTTAATTTGATTAAAATGATTAATTTCACGCTGTTCCTTTCTTTTAAAATACTATGTTACTTAAGAAGAGTTATAATTTTTTGGCCATTCTTTCGATTGGCATCATAAAAGTAGGGGTGTATTTTTTTTTACATTTAAGTCGGTTCGATTCCCAGACGAGGCAAGTAATTTTTAGAAAATCTTTGAATGCAGAATTACTAACTTATAAAAATAACATAAAGTCTTCTTTCAGCAAAATACCCTATCTACGATATTTAAGGTACTTTCCCTTCATGTCCCATAACTTTGGGACGCCCTGTATATAAAATTCATTCACTTACGTCACACGTTCGTGTTTGGGTCACAACAATACATATACGTACTAAATTTAAACGAAATCGGTCCATTAGATTCGGAGCAAATTGCCTGTGACAGACGGACAGACAGACAGACACACGAATGATCTTAGAAGGGTTCAGTTTTTTGCTTTTGAGGTACGGAACCCTAAAATACTGCTGAAGAAAATGTATTTCTTAGTACCTAATATGGTTCAAAATTAATATACTAATGTGAGTTTTTCTTTAAGATAATAGCTAGGAGATCAAGAGCCAACGGTTAAGGAAATCTAGACTTAAGTGTCTTCTAACTTACTTATCCTAGATTTAAAAGGGTCCGTTCTGGTTCGTTCGTACCCCAGAGGCTGTCTAGCAATTGTTGTTCAGTTGCGAATAGGGATGGCACATTTAATCCTGTAGGTATATCTTCCTCGCACTTCAGCAATGCTGACTTTGACACTTCCCTGTACGGGCCCAGAATAATGAAATTATTGTATCTAGTTTCTATGAGACTGCTACAATACAATTTAGTTACACTGAAAATCAAGGGTGCACCGAGCATATTGCGAAATAATTGCATTCGTTTGTTCCCGTGCTGCGTCATTATTATTACTTAACCTTTAGTTATACAATTAATATGTAAGATATTTAAGGATTCATTCTATACAATATAAACTTTAGAAATACGATTACTTGTAGTTTCCTCTATAGAAAAAACCCAAAGATATCTCCAAAAAAACGTAAACCCTTAGTACGGTGTAAATATTTCACGGAAGGTCATCAATTTTTTAATAATAACAAAACTACATGTTTTCGATAACGTATATATTTTACATTTTCAAAATGTGTATTTGTTTTAATAATACGAAGAAGATACCTAAATTAGCGCACGAACCGCCCATTCTTTATCCCGCTCTATCCCATTCATTAGCGGCAAAAGCTCGGTACGCCCTTAAGCACAGAATAGCTCAATGGACACAAATTATACCATTATTGTGCAATGAAAGCTCGCGGCTCGAACCCAGAGAATTATTTCAAGTTATCAACTGCTGCGATTGTTCTCCACATATATTATCTGCGTCGCCTTTTGCCAACTATGTTGAGGTCGGCTTCCAGTCAAACCAGATGCAGCAGAATACCATTATTTTACATGGAGCGACTGCCTATTGGACCTCCACAACCCTGTAACTGGGTAATACGATACCCCTTTGGTAAGACTGGTTGTCAGACTCTCGGGCTTCTGACGACCCGTAACGACTGTCAAAGATCCACAAATGACAGCCGGGAACAACGGTTTACAACGTGCTTTCCGAAGCACGGAGGAGACTCCTCCATGGTATGTTAAGTTGGTCACGCATCCACGGCCCAACCCCAGCAAGCATAGCTTAACCTGATGAATCGACCCGTGCGGCTGTTATTACTTAGCCATGAGCAGCTTTTAGTTTAGTTCTTATATCTTTGAATTTATCCTTTACTATTAAATGAGCAATATTTGTATAATTATACATATTTATATTTGTAATCACGTTCTTGAAAACGGCTATAACAATTTCGATGAAAGTTGCAATAAAGGGGTTTACGGGGTTGAAAAAATTGATCTAATCTGGTCTCATATCTGGGAAAATTCGTTAACTCCGTATTTTCACCCGACTCTCGGAAATGTGATACAACGTTGGTATACCTGGACGATATTTTTATCTATTTTCACCCGAGCAGAGTTCGGTCGACCAGGTACTTACTACGTGGCTGGACGTCCAAATTTTTCGTTTATAAACTGGAAATTCGAATTTTATTACATGGACCATAAATTTGAACTAAATAATCTGTTAACCCCGTTCTAAGTAAAGCTTGGAATGTGTTCAGGTCAATAGAGCAATAGATTGACATAATACTAGACTATCAATTTCCGATTGCTTGTCCGATGCCCTTTTAATATTTAAGTAATTTTCTCACGTGACTAATCTGAAAAAAAATTCAGAGTAGTTGTTCCTGTCACTTTAGTAAAAACCACTGCCCTACTAAATGACTACTGTTTTATTTAGTGAGTAACGTAAGTAACAGTTAGGACGGAGGCTTTCAATAACTTGATACTTTATTTATTATTAACGCTCGAACGGACTCGAAGGTTGTAAAACAGTTCATAAGCGTTTCGTTACATTGGAACAAAGTTCTTTAACGCGACTTGTGGCAGGAGTTCACTGGTAGACATCGTCACGTAAGGAAAATGCGTTATGGTGACTCTCCGTCGCTTTCTATACTAATCTATGCATCTATACAAATATTATAAAGAGGAAAGATTTGTATTTTTGTATGTAACGAATGAACTTAAAAACTACTGGACCGATTTGAAAAATTATTTTAGCAATGGATAGCTACATTATCAGCGAGTAACATAGGCTATATTTTATTTCCGTACTCCCACGGAAACGGGAACTATGTGGGTGAAACCACGTGACGTCCGCTAGTTTATTAAACACGAAGTGTGTGTGCGCGTGCGAGTATCGCGTAGTTAACTTCGTTCCTGATGGGGGTTCCCCGACCGCATGCGTTTTTATTTCTTGAAGATTGTACCTTCAAATAATTTAAAAGTCATTTACATTACAAAAAAACCGGATAAGTGCGTGTCGGACCACGCACAAAGAACGGTTCCGTAATTGGGATGAATTTACCAGAAACAAACTTAACTTTGTAATTGAAAAACATGTTCTCCGATACATCGATATACGTCACGGTCAATTCTCCAACTGCAAATGTAAGTTTTTAACTGTATAAAAAATAAAAATAAACTACAAATAAAAGATTTTCGGACTTTCTCCGTAACTTGTGCTATAAGAAATTTCATGATACTAGGTAAACGGGAAACACCCTGTAGGTTTTGATTTATTTGCGAGTATCAAAATAAGTCACATAAATGACGGTATTTTTTATTGAGTTTACTTAGAATCTTGATTATTTTAGAGCTTCAAGGCACCATAGATCTACATATTATGTATTTGATTTTAATTTGAACTTGACTTTCGTTCCTAAGAAAATGGGTCTTGACAAAAAACGGACGGACAACGAAGTAATCCTATAAGGGTTCAGTTTTTTCCTTTTGAGGTACGGAGCACTAAAAATAGTCTGAACAGTCTAAATATACCAAAATTAAAACAAAGTGGAAAGTTGATTCTTTATATAACAATATAAAGAATCAACTTTCCACTTTGTTTTAATTTTCGTATATGTTTGTCAGTAAATACCTACTGTAGAATAGGGTCCAAAAACTTTGCAGTCACACAATATAGATAGAAAACATTCCGAGATTTTTTAAAGAACTGAGTTTATTTCCATTCACCTCTTCACTGAACCGCTTACTGTCCCTAGCTTATTACTTGGACCCCATCTGGTAACAAATTACCAAGTGCGGGCTATTTCTCAGCAGATAGCCATTTCCTGCGCAAATTGAGAGCTAGTCAGCTTGTAATCTTAGCCAGACGTACGTACCACTAGCATTATACTTAGCCCTACATACGTACGGTGAGCCGCACGTAGGTACATGGTAACAGTTCGACGTTGAGAGCGTCTTTATTGCGTACCTACCCAACGTGAAGCAGATATTAGACGCTTCACTTTTTGCTTATGTTTGTCTTTTGTTGCATTCGGCATCTTTCACTTGAAGTGAAACTGAACACAATATGAATCAAAAGAGAAAAATGAATTCATTAGTGAACCGATTCAACGAATGTTGAAACTCGGCACTCTGCATCTTTCACTCGCCTACCGAATGATGAAGAAATGAAATGAGCAGCTGACCGTTCATTTCTATGTAATTTTGTCGGTGTCGTGTGAACGTGGAATGAAATAAAAGTTGACCGTACTACCAACACAATACTAACATGCTCTGTGAATACTAAGGCATACATACGTACAAACTATGCCAGGTTAGTATGTTGGCTAGACTGTGGCGTACTCTATGGTAATGAGTGCCTTTATTTATGGTTTGTAAGCACGGAGGAATATAACACAAAATTCTAGTGGTGCCCACGGCTTGGTCAGCTTAAAAAATTGACTTTTACGGACGGAACGTGTTTTTGGACAAAAAAGATATATTTTCCTGTATGCTTTCAAATTTTTTTTATTAAAAAATGCAGTATTCTACAAGCTACAAGCCGAGCGCCCGATGCGATTTCTCATCGACAAAAATTACGAATTTCCATACTATCTTTCATCTCCAATGCAGGGGATGAATTTAAAAAAAATCCTTTCCTGGTGCTTAGTACCTGCGTTATATGAGGCCGCCCATTAGACAACACCGCCCATTATGTCACCTCTTGTAAAATGTCCACATTTATATCTGTCATTTTTATGGTGTACATAATAACGAGTATTCTATCCATCTATAAGGAACTCTTGTGCAAAATTTGTTTCATGCTTCTTGACCCAGCGCTTTAGGCTATGTGAGTTGTGTATCGACCTTCTCTGTATGAGAAGAAACCTTTGCCCCGCAGAAGAACAGTAATAGGCTAGTGTTACTATTGTGTGTGAATTTATGATTTTTATTACGTAGATGCGCTCAGCCTTTTACTATGAATATATGGTGAAATAATCCTATGAAGAGGGTTCCTATCGAGACAAAAATATGTGAGAAAAACCCCAAAGTATGCACGCAAGTGAAACCCTAAAAATCCATAATCTTCCTCAATCAAGGCATCATTAATGCCAGATTTACTTTCGTCATTAAACTTCCATAAAAAATGCTATCCAAAGTCAAAAACTCGTGAAGGTGAAAGTATTGTCGCCTCGTCAAGTGGGTGTAAGTAGAAATACTTGTCGCGTGGAGTGACGGAAACAGTGAGAGATGTACACACTGGAGTGAAGGTGGGGGAGGGACTATTGTTAGAACGATATTACGACTTTACGATGAGACGTATTATCGAATTGTGGGTAGAGGGAAAAGATGGATAGTTTTGGAACTTATTGGGGCTGTTTTTGTTCTGACGTATTATTGGTAAGTCCTATTTCAAGACTACATTCTATTTTCTTAGTTTTATACTGATTTTGTGTATCAAAAAAACTTTTGACATTAAAGCAAATTCAAAATATTTCATTTCACATAAACCTACATGGGCACTTATGAATATATATTAATGATCACCAACGCATTATATCGTTACCTAAATTCCCTTAGCCAATCTAACCCCTGCAACCGAACCAACATCTAAGTCCCCAGGGCTCTTCTGATCTCGAACAAAACCGACAATGTATCGGATTTTCTTCGTACAAATAATGGCGATTTAACGCGTACATTATCGTTTATGTTCCTTGGCCAGTAGCCAGGACGCGATTGTCTGCTTGTTCAACTGTAAAATAGTCGGATAGCGGCGCGAATGGTCGGATGTAGTCGCGATTGATATTAGCGTTGTAGAAACTGGTTTATGTTGGCACGCGAACACATTGTCGAATGAACACTAGATCAAAAACTTCGCACGAACTGGTTTAGGTTAGCTCGGGCCATATAGCCGTAGAACGGATGCTTGTTGGGGCCAGACTTGATCCGGAGACCGCAAATCGACAAAAATAAAGTAGTACTGCAGGCAGCTACATAAGCACCTAGATTAAAGCCAATGCAATGTTTAAATAGCAATATCATTTACTTCAAACAAATATTATCAGCTGAGGAATCATTAGTAACTAATCCAAACCCAATTTCTAAGGGCAGGGTTCCTTACGCAGATTTTGAACAACGGTCAGCGGGTTTGAATCCTGCATAGAACACATTATTAGGTGCAGTTTCCTTAAAGTAAGCAATTACTTGATGCTCTACGGTGGTGATATACCTTATGCAGCTTGTCATTTTGTCAAGAAGGTATTGCCATCGTCCATTTGGTAACCATGAGTAATCAATTCAAATAATCCTCGAACTGGTAACAGGGACTGTTACATAATAATAATTTCAGATTGTAGATTTATTAGGGTCACTTCATAAATTGTGTTTGAACTAGCTTTGTGGTCCCGGAATGATATTACAAACAAAATAGGTAGACCTTGCTTTCCTACGTATAGCTTTGTGTCGACTTAGATACAAGAGTCTAAAAATGTTTATCTTGAGTAGTAACTATTAAATATTACATAGATCTCACAAACAGGAAACCTTTAACCCCAAACGTAACTATTTATAGCCTACGCAATTAATAATCGTAATAGGGAAACGGAAGATTTATTTTGCAGAGGTAACCTTCCGTTTCTGATACCCTATTATTAATGTTGCCAAAGTATTTTGTTCTCAAGCGATTTGGTTGGCTGTTGTTATAATTTCTGACAATCAAGCTCAATAACTGAAAACTGACTTGAAAAATAATTAAAGTTATTTATTAATGTGCACACGAACACTTAACAGAGAAAAATACATAAAGATAGAAGAGTACAAAGGTACTCCTTATTTCATTAAATAACTAGCTTCTGCCCGCGACTTCATCCGCGAGCTTTTCTCAAGAATTAGGCTATCCAATGCAAAAATAATTATTCAAATCCGACTGGTAGTTCCAGAGATTACCTCCTGCATATAAACATACAAAAAAACAAAGTTTACCTCTTTATAACATTATACATAGACCGGCCATAGGTTCTGTTACAAATAAAAATGCATTTATTTTTTTATGAAGTAATGCAATCTTAACAAAATGTATTATGTACTCGTACATACCGTTTATTGAAATCCCAGAATAAATTTAAAAATAATTTTATTCGAAATGGCTATCAAACGCTAACGACACACCGACATTGTGTCTCTTATGAAATCTTTGGAGCAAGCAGTGGCTAGGAAAGTGCGTAAATCCAGAGATTCGTGGCCAGACCGATTAAAAACCTGTATCAAAGCCAAACGTGGTCATTTCGAATATAATTGTTTTTATTTTTTGCTGAGACTTCAATAAAATATGAACACATAAGTTTTAAGTGATTACATTATTTAAAAAAAAATGAATGAATTTTCATTTGTAACAGAACTTATGGCCAGACTAGTTAGTACTTCCAGCACACCTGTGACAGGAGAGTTGGATGAGAGACCTTCTTATAAAAAAAATACCAAAGTTAAACTCCATCATTATCCTGAAAACAATCTCATTCACGAATAAAGTTCCCTCAAAGATTGTTACAAAACTTCACCGCACTTCGAATGAATTGATCGTTTTCAAGTAATTAATGTAATTATTCAGAATATTGATGAACGAATCGTCACTTGACGCGTCAGCTAACTTCTCTTTAACGACTTTCTGAACATCTATAGTACCTACAGTCAACCGTATCTCACTTAAGCACCTGAACTACGAAAACTGGTCTTATTGCTAAGAAATAAAGGCGTCACGCTGTCAATCTCAATTTGTGTCATGCGGTTAACTGTACTTTTACAAATTTATGTTAAAATTGCTGAAGATTTCGTAAGAGGGAATTTATTATGTTGTCGTTATGTTTCTTTGAAGTTTTTACTTTTTCATCTTTGATTTGATTTACGGGATGGATTTTTTTAAAGTTGCCGTACATTTTGTCAATTATAGCAATAGAAAAGCCTTTTCTTGGAAGTTTTGCGCTATGTAATGTATTAATTTAGCTCAAATAACAAACATTTCCTTAAAAGTCAACATTTTGAAAACATTGTGACTTGAAAAACTTGTCAACCACGTATTTCGCAAGAACTCTAGCTAAATGTTGAAATGTACTTGAAATTTACCTCTACCTAGACCGACCCTATAGACGTCAGTGTGAGGCGTAGTTCACATGTGGCGGTGTAGACGCCGCTACAACCTCATTAGGGAATACCGGCGTGATATATCCGCTTCCCTAAAAAAATAACACTTATAAACCATAAACTATAAAATATCTCCCAGCTCCTTTAATATAGACTGAATCCACAAACATCTCGTCAGTCAAATCATCTTATTACCGCGGCACAGCTGATGCATTTCTCTCCCTCGTCAGAGCAACACAGACGTAATAATACTAGCTTTACTTATTTACCCACAACTGTGACCTGGGTGTGGAACTGAGCTTAGCGGGGCGCGTTCATAGGCCGTCTTGGTTTGGTCCAGCATGAAACAAGTATTCAAATTAAAATTAGATAATATTATTTAGGTATAGAAGGTGTCTGAAGAGTGGTTGGGTAAAGTTTTTATAGCATGGCTACCTTGCTGGCATTTTTAACAACTTAAAACCACCCTGTGGACCCGCCCAACCTCTTTTACTTTAACGAAAGTATAGGGGTTTTATACTTTTCATAGTTGCTTCCTGTTCCTTGTGTCCATTTCATTCTCAAAAACAACGAAATACACTTTACATGAATTCTTTTTTAATTTTCTTTTTTTTAAGCGTGTTGAACACTCTTAATTCTAAACTGAGTCAGGTCAGAATTTTGATTCTTTGTTTATAGGTGATTGTGGTAGCTGGCTAGGTTTTTAATGAAATTTTCTCAATACAAGCTGTGGTGACGTAAAAACAGAAATATTTGTAATTTATAAATATTTGGGTTTCACGTCTCATTGCTTCTTTATAAACGTAGCCTTACGTTCTATCCTAATCAAGTTCACTTATAATCAGCCTCGCTGTGACGCGACAGAACCATCCCGACACATCTAACCGCCATCCTTCTTCGTTTGTCTTATCGTTTAGAGGCGCGGCAAGGGGCTCGGTGCTCAGCTGTTCTGGCTAAATAATGAGGTTGCAGATAAAATAGTTTCGTATCGATTTTATTGCTATTTGTTTGCTAATGTGCTTTTACAATACAAAGCGGTAATCTAAAGCTTTCTTTCACTATGTGAGCAAAAAGATTTTGAACCTTTTCTCGAATGACTAAATGTAAACCTGGTTGACCCTTTGTGGAAGTATCATGGAATGGGCATGAGCATTTTACTTATTTGAATTTTCAGAGCCATTACGGAGATTTAATGGTCGTTTTCGCCAGCAACGGATAAGTTTCGATAAACATATCGGACAGATATTTTATTTCTTCATTTATCTGGTAGATAATACCTATCTGTACACTGTGAAATACACTTAATTTGCCTCACCCCTTACTTTTAGTTTGCCTCAATATTTACCCCCATTAATGATCCTTCAAGGTCGTATATCAAATATAAGCAAATACAACGTCCTTTCTTCTCCCATCTCTGTCCAACATCTGACTATTGACAGTAACGCGAGAGGCTCAAGTCAACAACAATATCGTATTCGTGACGATGTGGAGTGGGTCTGAGGTCTCGATGTCCACAAAATGTCGGGTCACCACCCGTCAGTAATCGACACTTTGTCGAGGGCTTGTTAAGCCTTCATTTGGGTTTGTAAATAAGGTATTGCTAGTAGTTTTGTTCAGGAAAATTATTATTGGAAGAAATTGCTACAAGAAATATTAATACTTTTTCTAATACTACAGCTAAAGTAATGACTTTTAACTAGCTGTAGTATTAGAAAAAGTATTAATATTTACGCAATGAATATGAACATTAGGTACTGCTTACTTGAAAAATTAAATTGATTCAATAGAAGGTATATACATGGTACAGGATGTCAGCTGAAGTGACTATTACTATAAAGAAATTCATTTTCGAAATTCAAAAGTTAGTTACTACTCAAATAATTGTTTAGTTTCTTGTAACCTAGAAAACCTTGAATCCCAGCTCACGCATTGTGGTACTTAAATATTTTTAGCTTGTGCAGTAGGCACCTTATCTCATCATCATCATCATCATCATCTGCCTAGTTTTTTCCAACTATGTTGGGTTCGGCTTCCAGTCTAACTGGCACCCTATTCACCACCCTATTTCATAAAAGCTTAAAATAAGCCTCGCGGCGATCCTCCAGAGATCGATACTGTAATCCTCAACACATCCAATTAATTTTTAGCAATCCCGGGATTAGCCTCGGATTATTTTGGTGTCAATAGGTTGCCGCGACCTTTGACAAAACGAACTGTTTCAACGAAAATTAAACGTTTTCAAAACGGATGTAGGAATGTTTTGATTAAAATTACCTAAAAGTGGCATGATTAAGGCTAATAAAAGAAAGTATAGTAATTTGGTCATCAGCCTTTATCTTTTGAGCTATCATCATCATTGGTTTAGCCGAAAGACGTCCACTGCTGGACATAGGCCTCCCCAAGCACCGCCACTTCGACCGGTTCTGTGCTTCCCGCATCCAGCGGATTACTGCGGCCTTCACCAGGTCATCGGTCCACCTTATGGGAGACCTTCCAATGCTACGTCTTCCAGTACGCTCTGAACTATCCCGTATTATATTTGTAGCATTATCGTACTTACGTGGAAGGAAGTATAAAACCACTTCGTCAAATTAAAAAAAGACTATGTGGATAAGACCCATGTTCCATCCAATATAACGTTGTCCCACACGACATTGATAAATGTTTACAATCACAACGGCAAGGGCTCTCAACCTTTTTCATGCATTCTTAACGCACAAGATACCACTTTGCGGCAACCCTGGTACCGCGCCAGGGAAGGGACGTTGACAAATGTTGACAATTCCTGGCGTTGACGACTCCGCTATTTTTCGTCAAAAGCTTTTTATCGAAGGCCCACGAATCGATCGCTGAAATAAATAACCTTTATTGGACAAAAAAATTGAGGCCAATAAAATTTAGGACGTAACTTACCCTCGTGTTTGATAGAAAAAATATAGGGCGACTAGGAATAGAAGAAATATAGAGGTGCTAGGAACATCTGTTAGGAATACGGTCCGAGTTTGTGACTGATTGTCGCAAATGGAATTGAAAGAAAATCGTAAATCGTGTAGATAAGATTTTATAGTCTTGTCGCCGACCTTACCCTCGTAGCGCTACGTTGCTACGGCGTAGCGACGGCGTAGCATTTTCGTAGCAGTACTAACTTTTGCTCGTTATTTTATTTACGTTGACAATCAGCCAGTGATAAAGCTGGAAAATGGTTGTATTTCAGACTCTAAAGTCGTCTGATTGAGATGAATAATGTTTTACATTCAAAAAGGTCTCTGAGACACGTAAAAGGCAATAATGTAAAATCAAAATAATGTTTTTGTTCCTACACGACTAAATGACTGCCAAACTGAGTTTAAGGTGTAAAATGTATGTCTCGCCTCGTTACCAACCACGATAATAATTGCAAAACTACGAATTTCTCTTTATAAGACCCAGACATGATTATCTCATTACAGTATTAAAAACCCAAAATGCATGATCATTAGAAATACAAGCTTGTATTTACAATGGTACACAGAGAGCATAAACATAATCTGTCCCGGGACATGTCAGACGGATAATGACGTCACGTGTCAGATATCCGAACTCTGTTCGGACGTCGATCCGATGTTTGTTCAGATCGATGTGGAGGCGACTGAACATTGTGTGCGAGATACTGCTCTAACTGAATTATTAATGATTTAGAATTTATTAAAACGTTTTGCTAAGGAATACAATTTTCATGAAGTACAAGTTGCCCCCAGCTGTGTTGACGTGGACACAACAGACTTCCAAAAAGAACACTAAAAATTGAAAATTAACTTTATTTTCGGAAGTCTGTGGCAAAAACTAAAATACAGTTCCAAAGACACCGACTTCTCTTATAAACAGTATCCGCTTTTTTAAAAAGTTTCCGAAATTGGTTACAGAACTAAGCGATGGAAAGTTCAAAACCCACATCAAACGTGTCCTTATCTAAAAAGCATATTATAAGATTAAAGACTACGTTGAAGACAAGGAAGTTTGGCAATAATTCCTTCTGCACATATGGCTTCCCTGGAACCTCATTAACGGCATAGCTATGTAAATGTCTTTTAACTACTCCCAAATTACGATAATTATTTTATTTTACTTTTTTTACATTCTTCCTTGACATAATCTTTTCATTATTTGACATTAAATACCTACAATATTCTATATTTTTTATGAAATTACATTTGTTACAGCAGTAGTGCCAATCATGTCATTTGGTCTCTTTTAAAACATAATTACTGTATATAAAGGTAGGCTAGCAATGCATTTAAATGATAATTCAGTTTTGTGAAGGCATTTCTATCGCTCTTTTACAACAATATTGACCAAGTTGAAGATCCACTTATAGAAAATGGTTCCGTACAAGATATATTTTACGTTAATAAAGAAATGGAGAATTATTTAAATATGGACAATTATTCTGGAATCATTGTCCATATAATTCTCCATTCACCTGGGTGTTACAGTATTTCAGATTGTTTAAGCTGTTATTCAACAGAAGAAAGAAACCATTAACTAAGAGATGGTGTGAAGAATTGGGCTGTTAATTATAATATTTCGCATGAAGCAATAAAAAGTTTGATTGTACTAATAAACGATCGAACACCTAATATATTGCCTGCAGATCCACGAACGCTTATTAATACAGAAAAATCTGTCACTACTCATCTCATCATCATCATCTATTAAGGAAAATCAGCAACTTAATCACAAAAACTCAGAGTATTAATAAACGGCACGGTTGGCGCAGTGGTTAAGCGATTGACTGCTGCGCTGCGTGTCGCGGGTTCGATTCCCGCACGGAACAAATATTTGTATGACCTACAAGTAGTTGTTCCGGGTCTGGCTGTTTGTGTATGTGAGTTTAAATGTTTGTATACGCACCCACGATACAGGAGAAATTCCTAGTGTGGGGCAACGTTTTAAAAAAAAAAAAAAAAAAATAATAATAATAACTAATACGTATGACTCTGACGTCGTAGTAGAGCTGATTTAAAACACATATTTTCCGACGTGGTATTTTTATAAGTTTAATAAAAAATATTCATCACATTTGTGGCACAAGAACAAGCTCAAAAGGAACCCTAATTACATGTAATGATGGTTGTAATAACGAGTGCTACAGTTGAGTTCAGGAAGCTGAAAGTATGTTTATGACTTAAAATTCGTAATTGTTTTAGTAAAAGCTCAATAATTCGAGGGGGGCATTCAAATATTGTCGTAAACCCGTACACAGTTTATCAGTAAAATTACAGTCACACGTCATTTTCCCCGTAAGAGACGAATAATTTAATTACAAAAAAAAATCTAACTCCCCACGATATACCTATCCTCGTATTTTATTTTTATTATCTTTTTCTCTTCAAAAATACTGAGTGAGACGCTACAGCAGCGTGAACGAATGTAATGAATGAATGACAAAAAGGTAGTTTAGTAGCGTTGCGGTGACTTGTATGTCATCAAATAGAGATAGCGTTACTGTTACATCAACTGTATTAGGCCAACATTGTCATGCCTGATACCGCTACAGTTGTACTTTAAAACTGAATGGAGATATAAGTGCGCCACTTTCTGGCACCTTCTTTGGCCTTTTATTTAACCACCGATTAGTTTTTAGCAAACGTTCTATGGTCTTCTATACAACTAACTTTTGCTATTTGGGGCCCTTGTAGGTTAATGTGAAAAAAAAAAAAAATTTTTTTTTGAACTCTGTTTTTAAAGTTATTTCTCACTTTGTAGTGTTTTTTTTTTTGGAAATTGTTTTTTTTTATTTTTGTTAATAATAATAATAATATAATATAAAACTTTATTTCGGGTGGCATAGACCCATAGTAACCTTAACCTAACAAGTACATTTATTTTTATTTTTATTTGCCATGACTCGCCACACCTACACAAGACACGACCCACTGATTTTGAATGGGACAGTCAAATCGTACAGCTATTGCGTTCAGAATGCTGTTTTTGCTACCCCGTGTACGGGCCAGCAGGGAACGTTTCTCTTTTAATTTTAACAAGACGGTCGATTTTTTTTAAACTTGAATAAATACAACCGTTTTCAAAGAAACTTTGTAAAGAATTGCCCTTTTAAACATTTTGGCGATTACCGTCTTAGATGGTATTATCTCTTTGTCCGAGTTGCATTAAAAGGGCTTATAGCGACTCAACGGTAAATACTTTTAAATATAATAGTCGGAGGAGGAAGAAATTCCTGGTGAAATATAGGCATATTGGAGTTCTTTTTTTCCTATAATCTATAAAAAAGCATTTACTTTACATATTATGACATTGTCTACCATAACTGAAATTATTTAAATCACAAAAAATATCATAACATTGAATTGAATTTGAATTACATTTTTATTGCGATTTCGTGATTATGGCAACACTTAATTTTAAAAAAATCCACCGTTTATAAAGTTAAACTGCTTATTTTTTTAAATGTAATATGATTTAGATACGTAACCAAACCAGCAGTCCTAAAAAATAGTCTTCCATACTGGGAATAAATAAAAAATCACCAAAATTATCCCGTAGGACGTACTGTCAATAATCTACTACCACCTGACAATTTGCCAAGCTTAGTGATTGCCTCATTGCCAATCTCTGCATCCACATACTTAAATCTTAAAAACATACAACGAATACTTTTTGCATAACTGAAAAACTTTCAGGGATTGTCGCGATACTTTATTTTACTTTTATTACTCAACTGAGTTCAGCATGATTTATGCCAGACCGCGCCGCGCGCCGGGCTCGAACCGGACGCGAATGCATTATGCCACTTACATTTTTGCTAGTCTGTGTCGTGAATATAGTAAGAATATTTGTATTATTTTTCACAGCTTCATCAGGAATTTCTCAGTAGCAGTCCGGAGTCTGGTTTTGGGCCCGGTTCATGACAATAGACTCGCCTCCACGTGGGACTTTAACTAGCGAATGTTGGCACCAATCCCTTCGGGTAAAATAGGTGTGATGTTGTTTCCATGGCATGCATGGATTTTGTTTCAGCCTAACATACCTAATCATAAATGGGCACTTATGAAATGTCACGGTTCCAATTGGTCGTTTCCTATGGAGAAGAGCCGGCAAGAAACTCCAGGTTACTCTTTTAAAAATAATTGGCTTTTACAATATTTCCAAATTACAGTGTTTTTAGGTATGGAAGAACAGTGTAGGCCTGTCAACAAGTACCAGGTAGTTAACAAAATAGAAAATGGTCAACAAATCGTGTCATAATATGTGGGTCAAGGAATACAACGTTGAAACAAAAGCCTTACCAAAGCTTCATTTCAACGAGCGGTTCTGCACTTCCCGTATCAGTTAAGCTAACGTAATGACTACAGTCGATTGTACATCGCCACAAATAAATTAAAAACAAGTTTGAAAAACTATTCAGTCTCAAGAAAACTTAACTCAGTGAAACACAATAATCCAATCATTGCTAGAATATCTTCCACAAAGTATTCCACAAAGGAGATCGCTCGCCCGGGTGCTCCGCGGTACAAATAAAGCGCAAACTTTGGTGTTGTAAGCGACCGCTTTTAATCCTGTCTATGGGGCAGTTTGTGATTTTTTAAACGTTTTATTCGAGTTATTGATGGTGCCTCTTATTACACACTTACCTACTGAAGGTCCTTTTTCGAGCAAAAATCATTTTATTAGGACTCGTTTTTCGCACAATGTTTTTGTAAACATTCTTAAATTAACTATTAACGTTTCTTATTTACATGTCCAACAATGTCACCTTGGTACAAACTATGTACTACGTTTTAAAACTGCTTGTTGAAGTGAATTCTTACACCGATACCGCCTCGACATTTCTACACGGAATGCAATAAACCTTGCTTAAACTTAAGTCGCTATCAACTTGTATAGGAATTGTACCAATGCCATGCGTTTTTATAACTAAACAAGTAACTATCTTAAGGTTATGTAGGTACTCGTATCAACGTTATTTAGAAATCGATAGCACGAACTTTTTTCCAATCAAGACAAATCCTGTTTGACGAAACCTTTCTATTGAGCGTCACATTACAATAACACTCCGTAGATCCAATGTTTATCTACAATATAAACACACATACCTATTACCACAATCGCCGCTGTGCTAATGGTCCCAGACGTCTGATGTCTCGTTCACAACCGGAGATATACTCCGCTGTGTCAGACTCGGATAGTACTAGACAGGTCGAAGGCAAAGCGAAGTTTATCGTTAAATAAGAGCAGTCTGTCGTGGAGGGAAGTTGGATGATTTTATTCATTATTGCAAAATTATTCAACACTGTTTAATTAAGGTAAGTATCTTGTTAGTCTTTCTTGGACATTTTCGAGTCTTAATATTTAGAACCGTACATCTGCTAGTATTGCATATTTCTAATGAACAAAAAATAGATTAGTACCATCAGTAGAAGGTGTTGTTCAAGTCGCAATTGGATTGTCGAAATCGTTTTTTACCTAACCGCTAGCTGTTTTACAAAACAGCTCCGTTATAAAGACGTTTTGCGATTTTGTTTAATTACTTAACGCAGAATTGCATGAACATTTTGCATTTAGCAATGCAGCGGATCAACGATTAGAGGTTATGTAAATAAAATAGCGTGAAATGAAATGTCAGACTGAAGATTTTAGTTCTAAAATTGTTTCGCTCGTGTCTTTGAGGCCAATTCTCGCGTTTACTCTCGTGTGTGTCATAACAAGAATAATGGCGTCCGAAACATAAATAAATGAATGAATAATATGAGTGAAAATTATCCGAACTCAAGTGAAAACAGTGATTTTAAGGACAATTTCAACATCATATTATCAGTTTTATGAAAGTTAGTCCTAAAAATACTAAATAGACAAGTAAGTGCAACCAACTTGGTAGCAGCGCTAGCTGGCCGCTGCCACGGCACCGCTCGCTGGCCGCTGCCACGGCACCGCTCGCTGGCCGCTGCCACGGCATCGCTCGCTTTGCCGCTCGGCTAACGCGCATTTTTCAGAGTTTTAACCTAACCTAAACCAATTGGTCAGGGTGCCCTTAGCTTAGTCACTGCGACCGACTCGGCATTAGAAGCCACACCAGACGCATATTGTGACTATTGATATCCCATTCTGCATTACGTCTGAACGGGATAGCAGTTTAGTTAAACGTAACGCAAAGGACACATAACGGAGATGTTTTGTAAAACAGCTAGCGGTTATGTAAAACAAAAGATTCGACAATCCATCTGCGACTTATACACTACGTTATAAACCTTGTACTAAATAATTTACATAGCCTGTTGACCTAATTAAGTAATTGCATGCCCTAATATCCAGGTTTATGTGTGATTGCACTGTGATTGTTATTAGCAGTCGGTGGCCGTGAACTATTGGGTTGCAAAGACGAATGCTGTTCTATGTATGACAATCCAATAGTACCGTATGTTTCAGTCGCGTCTCGTCAGTTTTTAAACTACTTTGAGTCAAACAATTTAAGCAAACATTTTATTGTTTACAACGCAGTTCTTAGCCAAAACTAAATCAGGGCCACAAAATGTAAAGTAAATGCGACCAGAAAGATTTGTGTCTCTACCAGTGTCAATAAACTTAAAAAATAATGTAACCTAACTTTTTTCACCATATCAACCTGATACCCGATTAATTATTAAAGCATTTTATCAATCGAATCTACGCCTAAGGAATAGGTAAAAGAACCGACACTTATTGATACCACCCTACTTGGTCTGTACTCCTTCAACATCGCTTGCAGCGGACACCTCGTCTGAGTTCACGTGTTAATTATACAGCTCAGCACAGGGTTTTCGAAACGAGAGAAGGAAAAGAGATGCGAGAGTGTTGTGTTGTGTGTCTCAATTATTTGTAGAAATCGTTATATTTATACCTTAGGCCTTGAAGTAAGGTTGTTCAGCAGTCGACTTTTTCATAAAGCTACGGGGGTAGGTAGATGCAAATTAAACAAACTGTTTTATTCTAGGCCTCCTCTTTTGCTCGTTCACTTTGAAATACGCTATCATACTAGATAGATGTTTATTGAAACGTATTTATAACCTTCAAATTTGACACGAAACTACCTTTTGCAAGGGGCAATCAATTCCATTTTCTTGGAAATTTTGACGTTCAAAAGAGCCTTTTATGTGACTAATTGAAATAAATTATTTAAGTTTGACAGAGCAAACAGTGCCAGCCCTAGCAATGCATTCTCGAATTAATTATTGAGCTTTAGTCTCACTCCAGAGACCTCCTCGCGTATCGGCTGGAAGACATTCTGATGGCAGTAGTTAGAAACGCTTCGATGGTTCGATTAGCTAATGGTCAGTACCTATATGGGTTGTAGGGTACAAGTTATACTCCAACACGAAGTGAATGACTTATAATAAGAGGTCTTAATTCAGCGTTGATAGTTTATGAAATAAAAGCAAATGTAAACCTGATTCTAATACTAGTATTTATGTAGGTACCTATGTTGTTAGCACGTTCAGTACCCGGCAATAAATGACGATCAAAGAAACTCTGAATAGTCTGTGTGAAAGTTATACAGGTTCGCTTATAAAAGGAACGAATGCTGATATGACGGTTGACAGGCTTAATATAGAAATAGAAGACGTGTTGTGCGATCACAAACAAATCGGGATACAGGCAAAAGAATTGATCTTTCGTTACGTTGTCGTAAGTTTGATAGTAAATCAGGGTCTATCTTAAAGCTGGCAGTATTCTGGACAGAGGCATCCCTTACTCTGGAATTAATTATTGAGCCCTACTTTGCGTTTGTTGGGACGTCGCATTAAAGTTAGACAAAGGGCGCCATATTTATGACTACGTTCGGAACTGTTATACACATATTCAGTTAGTAATCTACTCTGTCCTGGATGAGACGAACTTTCACTTGACATGGATAGCACGTGAAGGATGAAGATTATGATTGCTTATACAGGCTGACCCGTTTCTTAGAAGTCTCCCTTTACGGGCTTTCCAAAAACCCTTCGTGTTTGATCAGCGATTTTTTATAGTTAAGGAGAAAACTTAGCTCAAAGGAAAACATTTTTAATCGACAAACTTTCGTTCCAGACTTTTAGTCCCTAAAATTAAATAAAGAGAGTGTGGCAAAGACTTACCAGTAGTTTTAAAAACTTCTATGGAACGTTGGCTTGCCTTTTTTCAGTTTTTAATTTCCTGGTTTTCTAATGAAGTCGTATTTGCATATGTATTTGGTCGAATACTTACTTATCCAATAATTAAGGTTTTTCAAAAATCTAAGTTTTGTAATCAGTTTTATTGTAAAATTTGATTGGTAGAAGAAGAACGCAAGAGTCTGAATGACCCATGTATGTCTGTAACTCAATTGGACTAAGGAGAGCTGACTTGATAAGCCAATGTCAATATTTAGTAGATTCGCTTCAATAGACATAGGGCCTGTAATAAAACCACTGTTCCAGAGTTATGATTTGTTAATTTAATTGAAAATATATGACTAATACCGAAACTAACATCTGATTTCTGTATTAAATTATTTTAGTTGTATCTTCTAAATGGTTTATCGTTGCAGCAAAAACTAGACCACTAGATATCGTCACTTTTATGCTTGTCTTAGAAAAATCTATAAATAAACAAGTGTGCAATGAGTATAAAAAAATGTATAACAAATCTACATTAACTTGTCTTGGACTAATAGTTTAGTACACAGCAGCACTATCTCAAAAACTACATTTTCATCGTATATTAAATACAAAGCAAACTGTTTTAACATTAAACAAAAGCCTACCTTAAGTCTATTGCTTCCCGCTTTCTCAGCTCCTAATATAGTACACCGAATCGTTATTAATGTGAGCATATTGCTAGCAACGTCTAATAAACGTTGAACGCTAACCCGCGACTAAGCTTAGCTTAAATTGTAGGTAAGTCTAATAAATATATGTACACGTAACAGGTTTAGGGCGCCTTTCCACCAGAGATGTGCTATGCAGCTATGCTGCGAGGATGTGAAAGCTAAGCTACGAAACTATGTGACCGTTCCCACTAATGCTAAGCTGTGTAGCGGAGTAAGTAAGACGTGCTATGAAGATACGCCGCCGCGAAGGAGCTGTACGAGAAAGATGCGCAGCTCGAGCTTTGCGATGCATCGACAGTAGGGAAGGCATAAGGAGTGGCTGCGGCTGCTTTGCACATCCAGCCCCGGATCTAGGGGGGGGGGGGGGGGGCAAGCCGGGGCCCGTGCCCCGGGCGCCAACTTCAGGGAGCGAAAAATTCAAGCGTAGCAGACAAGTGCACCAATCAAAACACAGCAACTTTGCTATAAATGAGACGCGCAGCACATTTATAATCTTTCAATTTTTTTCTTTTTTACAACAGTTTTGGCGCCCCTGTTGAATTTGCGCATTATCGATCGACACAATTTGATTAATATATTGCTGCCAAAATTTTCATTTTGAGAACATTTTAATTTCTCGAGGGCTAACTTAGCGCATGGGCATGAAAGATTGGCGGGGGGCGGCAGACGGCAGTTTTAGCCCCGCCTCAAAAAAAATCTAGATCTGGGGCTGCACACAGCCACACCACTCGCGCATTCATAGCTTGCATCCATAGCTCCCATCCATAGCACGCATCCTTCCATATAAAAAACAGTCTCTACCGGTGCTATGCTATGTGGACCAATGAATATGATTGGTGGATATCGAACGCATCAATAGCAACGTAGTATAGCACATCTCTGGTGGAAAGGCTTATGCTCATATTAAGCTCGCGTATTGTACCGGTGTTCTTGTGTATGCTGGTAAATTCTTAAATTGGCATATGTACTGCGATAGTGTTTTGTTTATCCATAATATTCTCTTAGAAGTGAAGGTTATTATAGTGATAGAGGTACTTATAGAATCAAAGTAAAAAATCGGCCAAGTGCATATCGGACCACGCACAATGAAGACTCCCGTAGTTGGGATGAATTTATCCCAATGTTAAAATCTCATTATTTTTTTTATGTGGTAAATTACAAATTAACTATATTCGGACTTTTCCTTTACTTGTACTGGGAGACCTTGCTTCCTGCCAAATTTCATCATTATAGGTCAATGGGAAGTACCCTTTAGATTTTGATTTATTTACGAGTATCAAAATATGTCGCATAAATGGCCATTTATGTTTTATTGTGTTTACTTAGATACTTGATTTATTTAGAACTCCAAGGGACCGTAGATCTACGTGAGTAGGTAGTAGCTGAAAGTATTTGAAAATACCGATACCTACATAAGACTGAATATTCCTGGATTAAGACTGTCTTGACACATATTGCCTGCCGCTTTATGAGAACAATCGCAAAATATCTGTGTGTAACGTTTGAAATAATAACAAAAGTTCTAATGATCATAATATATGACCTAATTTTATTTAATATACTTTTTAGAGTTCCGTAGCCAAATGGCAAAAAACGGAACCCTTATGGATTCGTCATGTCTTTTTTCCGAAACTATAAGAAGTATGCTGTTGAAACTTGGTAAATAGATGTATTCTGTGAACCGCATTAAGATTTTCACACAAAAATAGAAAAAAAACTATAAATTTTGGGGGTTCCCCATAGTTAGAACTGAAACTCAATTTTTTTTTTTATCAAACCCATGCGTGTGGGGTATTTATGGATAGGTCTTCAAAAATGATATTGAGGTTTCTAATATATATTTTTTTAAACTGAATAGTTTGCGCGAGAGACACTTCCAAAGTGGTAAAATGTGTCCCCCCTGTAACTTCTAAAATAAGAGAATGTTAAAACTAAAAAATATAAATAATGTACATTAACATTATATACTTCCACCGAAAATTGGTTTGAACGAGATCTAGTAAGTAGTTTTTTTTAATACGTCATAAATCGTAATCCGCAATTGTATTATGTTACTTGCTGCTACGGAACCCTTCATGGGCGAGTCCGACTCGCACTTGGCCACTTTTTTTAATATAATGAAATTATATAATTAATTTTTGATATAATTTAATTTAAACGAATTTTATAAGGTATTTATTTATTTTTTATTTATTTATTTATTTAATAACTATGGATGACTTACAGCTAAAACAAACATAATAAAAAATTGTATGCGAGACTGACAGCCAATTAAAAGTCTTCACTTCTAAAAACAGATTGGAAAGAAGGAGTGTGAACAACACGACACAGCTACCAAAGAAAAAGAAGAGAGAAAAAAAAAAACAGTATAACATTCAAGCTTAAAATAAATTCACATTACATATTCAACAAAACCTGAACATACAAAATCTTAATTAAAAAAGTCAAGGCTCAGGCACTTTCTGGCCGAGGACACACTTGTTATGAATGGATCAAAGTCATGCCGTTTGCACATGCTATTAAAGTTGCTACTTGCACGCACTATAAATGAATTTTGCCTGTAATTCGTAGAGGTAAATGGAACACGCAACGGTGCATTCCATCGCTTCGACCTTCCGGGAACGCTAAAATAAAATTTGGATAGAATATCGGAGTTATTAATAGAATTATTGAAAATTTTAAATAGTGAAATACAGTCAGAGATTGCTCGCCGATTAATTAGGGGTAATATATGATACTTCTTACAGAGGTTGAGGTAATCTTCAGACCGGTAGGGCACTTTCTGATGATAACACAAATATTTGATGAACCTTTTCTGGATGCTCTCTATACGATCAATGTACTTGTGATAACATGGATTCCAGATTTCAGACGCGTACTCCAAGTGACTTCTAACAAATGTACAGTAAAGAATTTTTAAAGTTTTGGCTTGAGTGAAGCACCTGGATAGCCGCATTATGAAACCTAGTGCTTTAGATGCTTTAGCGACTATGGCATCTACATGACATTCAAACGTAAGCTTAGAATCGTGATATACCCCCAGATCTCTGATGCAATTCGTTCTAGGTAGAACTTGATCACCCAAGATATACGATGAAGGTATAAATGCGCGCTTTCGAGAATATGTTAAAACCGAACATTTAGCAGGGTTGAGATCAAGCTTACTCCCACGACAATAAGCCTCCAGACGACGTAAATCATCCTGAAGTGCAATCACGTCCACATGTGATGATATTGTGGCGTAGATCTTCATATCGTCAGCAAAACACAACAGTTTGGATGAAATCAAGCAAGAGTTGATGTCGTTTATATAGATAATGAAAAGTAATGGACCGAGCAATGAACCCTGGGGGACTCCACTGGGAACAGGCACCCAACCAGACATATAATTGCTTAATACTACTGTTTGGGACCTGTTCTCCAGATAAGAACTAAACCATCTGAGTAAATCACCTCGTATTCCCATACCGTATAACTTTGATAGTAAGATCTCATGGTCTATTCGATCAAAAGCTTTACTGTAATCAGTATAAACGACATCAACCTGCTTACCGTTATCCATGGCGTCAGTAATAAAATCATTGAGCAGAATTAAGTTGGTGACGGTAGACCTTCCTTTCAAAAAACCATGTTGAAAGGAACTAAACGAATTTTTAAGAGCGCTATACACCTGGTTATATATAATCCTTTCGAAGATTTTTGCCACAATACAGAGCTTGGATATCGGCCTATAATTTACAATTTCGGTTTTGACACCTTTTTTATGAATAGGCGTTATGAAAGCCGATTTCCAAAGCTCAGGTACAACACAAGTATCCAAGGATTTCCTGAAGAGAATCGAGACAGGTTGGGCAATCGCAGTCGAACATCGTACAAGAAATTTGGATGAAATATTATCTGGGCCAGCCGCTTTAGAAGTATCCAACTTGCGAAGCAAGTTAGAAACTTCCTCAACATTCACTACAATGCTACATATATCAGATAGGCTGGAAGATTCTGTAAAAAGAGGTGGTGAAGAAATTCCATGACTAGGGCTAGTATCTAGAAATGTAGAGTGAAAGTACGTAGAAAACGCTTCACATATTGATTCTCCGGTGTGCAACGCTTCGCTCTTATAGTTTAAAGTGCTCGGAACTGCATTTGAGTTGTGTCTTTTTTTAACGAAAGTCCAAAAATTCTTAGGGTTTTCTTTAATAGATTTTTCGGTTAAATTCAAATAGTTTTCATAACATTGCGATTCTAATACCTTTACTCTTTCACGAAGAAGCTTAAATGTTGACTCATCCGCTATATTGCCGTACGTCCTAAATTTTTTAAAATATTTGTATTTTTCTTTAATTGTTTTAATTAATGCCGAATTGTACCAAGTTGGATATGTTTTGCTACGATGCAATTTTTTTGGAATGTATTTAGTATGTAAATTGAGAATAACTCGATTGAAAAAGTTTAATGATTCATCAATTGTTCGTGTCGCAAATTCGGATTCCCAGTCAATCGTGGAAATATCTTTGTTGATAGATTCATAGTCACCCTTGTCGAACAGATATTGCGTCCGTGACGCGCACTCTAATAGCGGAGCTTCAACGAAATCCATATTAATTAGCAGTGCTGGATGGTAGGCGTCTATGGGAACCAGCGGACTTGAACATTCAACTACAGTAACTAATTGGTTAGAAAGTACCAAATCTAAAATTTTACCGTACCTATTAAGAACACCATTGTATTGATGAAAATCTAGAGTACATAATTCATCACCAAGTAAAACTTCGTCAGGACTATTCTGGTTCATTGGGACGAGCGATAGATTGTCAGATAGGACCCAATTAATACCGCTCATGTTAAAATCACCAATGATGAGAAAGTTATCAGAAGAGTTACTCATAACTATTTGGTTTAATTTTGTGAGGTAATTGCGAAGTTGTAAAGAAAAAGAAAGGCCTAAGTTTTGCTGACATAAATAAACAACACAAATATGTAAGGTAATATATTTACGTGTATTAGAATTTCTCAGTCGTATGCTGAGCCACAAATCCTCTGCTGTAGAATTGAAGGTAGGTTGGCATATAACTGAAAGTTCCCTACGTGTAGCAATAAGCACACCCCCACCACGCGACTGCCCGGTCAAAACATAATCCCGATCACGACGCCACACAATGTACCGTTCGTCAAAGAATTCGGAATTTAAAACTCCATCCAATAACCATGTTTCTGTAAGAACAATAATATCATACGAGTTTAGCAACATTTGACGATAGAAAGTATCACTTTTAGTTCTAAGCCCGCGAACGTTTTGATAAAATATATTTAACTTAGAAGCCATTAAAAGCCAAACATAATAATTGTGTATAAATCTGTATAATCCATTAAAATGAAGCATTGAATTAAATAACATTGTAGATTAAGGTATAATATAATAAAATAAGTATAATGAAGGTAAAAGTCAATAAGATTTGCGCGAGCGCAAGAATCATACGATGTTACGTAGTAAACAGGCGTGCGAAAAAGCAAGCAATAGTGCGTGGTGCGTGCAAGTGCGAGAGAGTAAAACATATTATAGTGCGGTAAAGCTTTAAAGCAAACAGCGCGATAACGAACACAAAGCATACAATTAGTAACTAAACAAAAAAGAGGTGTCGAACTCATTAGTACGGCAGAAGTGTTAAACATTTTGCAAAAAAATATTGTGACCCAAATGGTATTAAGCATTTTGAGCCATTGAAGTAAAATATTATAGCAAAATAGGAAAGTGAGTGTAACAATTAAGAAGCAAATTAAACAATTTTGTTTAAATCTGATTCCTTCCTTATAATAAAAACTTTCGAATGATTGTTTTTAAGTATATGAATTTTACCGTGTTTAACCCATACGTACTCATAATGTTTATCCTTGGCAATGATTTTAACTTTGGATAAAAGCTTTTTGTACTCCACGCTTAGATGATCGTTAACATATATACGCTGTGATGAGCCTTGAAACCCGATGTCACAAGTGGATAGGTCCTGCCTGGCGCGTGCCGCCGCAATGAAATCTTCCTTTACATACCGGTTTAAAAAACTCACTATTATCAGCTTTTCATTGGAACCAAAAATAGGGACCCTTGAAATATAGTTTACCTGGGTTTTGGGACAGCTGTAGTTAACTTTACGGCCAATAGCATCGATAATTGAGTACAAATTCTCATCCTTCTTTGTAGGAACCCCCTTAATTTCAACGTTGTTGTATAATGAACATTTTCTATAATGCAGTTAGGTTAGGTTAGAACAGTGACCATCAACGCGCGAAGGCGAGCGAGCGTAGTGAGCGTGCCGCGACAGCGCCCGCGAGCGCCAGAGCCCCTCTATATTGTTGGTGAATTATTTAGGTAACATGAGGTTATAACAGCATGATGTTTCCTGATATTTACTTATTAATTACAGAATTTTGGCTGAGAATTAGTTAATAAGTCAACTGAACGTTAATAAAAAAGAGCATTAGGTAGGTATACAAATTGAAAATTATATGAAATGAACGATGTACGAAATTTTATAAGAGCAAAAGAAGGTTATATGAAATACAACATTAGATCACATGAAATTAGTTTATTTGTTTTATAGCATATGGAAATTATATCATGTGAACGTTATATCAAGTGATAGTATACTATCTGAGCATGAGGTCCATTTTTTTTTTTTTGGGTAGGAAATTATCTAATAACTTCTCCCGCTTAGGGGGGAGCAGGAGAGCGTGTCAGACTCTTACTGATTAAAACCCACACGTGTTCCTTCAGTTGCCATATTGCCGGGGGCCACGATTTCCCTTTCGGCCTTATTCGCAACCCCGGCAAGCATCGGCCCTAGCGGACCCCGTCAATTTTGCTGACATATCTTTGAGGCGCGCGTGGAACACAAGGCGCCATTGACCCAAGCCTGGTCCTTATCGGGCTGCGAGCTATCCATTGCTCACCGTCCGCAAGCCCGTGCCTACGATGGCCGGAAATCGGCTCGCGATTCCCGACGTCTAGGGCATCTCTTCCTGTGGCGGTTAGGGGCGTGAGGGAGCGAATTTTGCCTCTCCTTACGCGTTCCACCTCCTCCTTCGCGAGCATTACTGCTTTGCAGAAGGAGGTGACAGCCTCCCATTTACTATCGCTCCGTACCATGGCCCGAATCAGGGCCAGACGCGAGAGATCACCGCCACCGATCGCCTCCTCGAGAACACGGCGATGCTCCGCCCAAGCCGGGCAGACCTCCACCGTATGCTCCACCGTGTCCTCCGGGCGATCCACACAGTGGTGACACCCGGGCGTTTCCTCTCGCCTTATCCTGAACTGATCAGGAACCTCCCGATACAGCCGTGTCCAATGAGGACCTACGTCAGGTGGAAGGTGCGGATGCCGTGGTGCCTTTCTAGCAACTCCTCAAAGAGGGGTCTTATTGCCGCAATTGAGACGTGCCCAGCGCTGGGTTGTGACAATCGCACTCTCCATGCCGCCATGAGATCCCGCCGGAGCTCTGTCCGCTGTGCCGCGATTTCTTGCGGCAGCGGAGTTAAGCCCCGGCGTTTTGCCTCCTCGCGCCACACCCAAATGTGCGTGAGGACCGAGCATGAGGTCCTGGGTTCGATTCCTGGGTCGGGCAAAGTGTTATTGGGTTTTTCTTTCTGAAATTTCTCAGTAGCAGCTCGGAATCTGGATTTGTGCCAGGTTGCTGGCAACGGGCTCGCTCCTCGCTCCTTAAATGAGACTTAAACATAACTGGCGAAATGTGAGTGTACCTGCTACAGGGACACCTCTGCCCAACCCTTCGGGGAAACAAGGCGTGATGTTGTGTTATACTATCTGTTATTATGCTATATATTACACACCTCTCAAATCTACAAAAAAAAACCGGCCACGTGCGTGTCAGACTACGCACAATGAAGGGTTCCGTAGTTGGGATGAATTTATCTTTAAAATAAACCGACGGTCACAAAATAACGGTCAATAATCTGGTACTTAATAAAAAAACCAAATGCTTTAGATTTAAATTACCTACTGTTAAAAGTAGCGAATGTGACATCATATTGAATGGAGAAAAACTGGAATTTATTAATCAAACGGTTTTCCTAGACGAGAAATTACAATGGGGACCTCATATAACATCTCTTGCGGGGCGGCTAAGCTCGGCCGCTTATGCTGTTAGAAAGATAAGACAGTTAATAGATGTAGAAACCGCGCGTTTGGTCTATTTCAGCTACTTCCACAGCATTATGTCGTATGGCATTGTACCTTGCCAATTCATTTATGAAAATATTATGCATGTAAGGAAAAATCCACATCTCTTTAGTAAAATAAGTGATAGACATAATTTTAATACTAGAAATAAAGATAAACTAGATCAACCATTTTTAGGGTTCTGTAGTAAACAAGGAACCCTTATAGTTTCGTCATGTCCGTCTGTCTGTCTGTCTGTCCGTCTGTCTGTCTATCTGTCTGTCTGTCCGCGGTCTAGCTCCGAGACCCTTAGTACTAGAAAGCTGTAATTTAGCATAGGTATACATATTAATTACGCCGACAAAGTGGTAAAACAAAATTATGAAAAACATTTTTTTTTAGGGTACCTCTCCTGCACGTAAAGTGGTGATGTTTTTTTTTGTTTTTTTAACCCATGGTGTGGGGTATCATTGGAAAGGTCCTTTAAAAACATTGTGAGTTTGTCAAAACTATTTTTGGATTCAAGGATCCGTTTGCGAAATATTAAGCTTTAAAGTGCAAATTTTTGTTAGAGTCAAGTGTCCCCCCACCCTGCCAGCTATGTAGTTGGTTTTGGATATGTGAAAAAAATCAGAGCAGTAGTTTATATAACGAAATTAAAAGGAAAACTATCACAGCTAAGTAGGCTTTACAAGTTTACGAGTAATGATCAACCAACTTAACTTTGCAGTTGCAAAAACATGTTTTCCCATACATTCCGTATGGGAGAACATGTTTTTCAACTACAAAGTTAACACACTGTTTTTGAAGGACCTTTCCAATGATACCCCATACCACGGGATAGAAAAAAAAACATCACCACTTTACGTGTAGGGGAGGTACAGTGCCGACCAAAAGTCCATGAGCAATCTCACAAAGCAATAGACTGACGCTTCGGTTTGACTTACGACCTTCTTCTATAAGTTGTTACAATACTGTAGACACGCACATTACACACACACACTCACTTTGTCTGCAACCAATGACTAGTTCAATAATCATCATTCGTTTTTAGTTTCATTCGTCTTGTTCACATAAATATTAAAGTTTAGCAGGTAGACCACAAAAAACTAAGTAAATTATTTCGATTTCTGTGGGGTAGATGCAGTTTGTTACGAGTATTCAATTAATAGAACTTTTTTGGTTCGTGGATAATATTGGTGACGAGTATTTAGCGCAGTGTTGTGGTTATTATTATCAAAAAGCAGGCATAAAATATATTGAAGAGATCAGATCAGATCAGAGAATATTATTGCGCTGCGTAAAAGTGAAGTGAATATCTAATGAAACCGGACTAAGTGTGAGTGTTATCATTAATATATTTCATATTTTACTAAACATAAATCTTAATCAAGGGTATTGTTGATAGAACAGAGGTATTGTTGAGACAGAAGATGCCTTTAAAGTTTTAAATTCATTGTGAGGTTTAATTCGATTAGTCAATAATAAATAATAAGGTATTATGTGTAATAAAAACAATGTTTTTCTTTGTTCTAGAGAAATACTGTGAGGGTTAAGAGATATGAGGAAGGGGCTTATTATCGAGTAGCAGCGACGTCAAATGGTGAATGAAACAAATGGTTTCATACCAACGAGACATTTTGCTGAATTATTAAAAACACGTCATTATGAACCGTTCGCCGTGCACTCTGAAGGCTTGCATCACTGAAGACCAGCTAGAAAACCGTTTTTGACCTTAAAATATTGACCGTACCAACTTAATAAACAACAGATTCGTTATTGCATGAATTTATGGTAACGAATTTTTTAAGCACGTTTCAATAGGGTGTTTGTCGTATTTCTTGCAGATATACCGAAATTGTTTAATATTATTTTAGTAATAGTATTATTTTAGGATAAAAATTTGAGGTTTAGTTTCAATCTTCTTTTCGTAAAGAAAATGAATACTTAAGCTATAACCTCAATAACAACCAATATTTACTAAAGTCAAATAAAATGTAAAATAATTAATACAAATAAAATATAAACAAACTACCCATATTTAACCTTAAAATTACCTATTCTGTAAGTAGTTTTTTACATTTTAAGTAGTCTAATATTCTTATTTATTACTTAATTACTTCGACCATGATCAAAGCTTAATATTTATGGTGAAAAAATCCATTAAAAATTTAAAATATTTCATAATTTAAATATGTCTAAATAATACAAACTGCTTCTAAGTTTCTTGACATCTATTTCACATCTTATTCAGCTGAAGTAATGATAAATAATTGTAGCAGTTTATTAACTTATGTAAAATAAATATAACGAATAAACATATATTTTTTAATTTTGTTATCATATATCACGCATTTTTTATTCTAAAACCTTTATTGCAATAACAACATAAAAAAGCAGCAATATTTAAAAAATATTATTATCGAAAACAAAAATAATAATATTTGCAAAAAACCGCACTGTATTTCACGAGATTAGAACCTGAGGCAGTTTGAATTCCATACCAACGCTTAACGCTTTCTGCTATCTGCGCTTGTTAGGTAACTATCGAATTTTAGCAATGCCATTAACTGGTCAAGTTCACGCGCATAGTGCGTGTGTGCTAGCATGTTTAAAGCGACGGAAATATATTGTTGTTTCGTGTAACTGCGTTATCTGTGGTGTGTGTATCGTGTTGCTTACACATACAAATGTACGAGCTATACCGCGTGTTCACAGCAATACGACTCTTAGCGTGCTCATGCACTTTTGAGCGCTTACTGTACCTTAAAATTTTACATAATTTTGTTTTACCACTTTGTTGGCGTAATTAATTTGTATACCTATCCATGCCAAATTATAGCTTTCTATTACTAAGAGTCTCGGAGCTAGACCGCGGACAGACAGACAGACGGACAGACAGACAGACAGACGGACATGACGAAACTAAAAGGGTTCCTTGTTTACTACGGAACCCTAAAAACGGACAAAAAAGTGTAAGGGCGTAAACTAACAATTTTCAAGTGTAAAAACAGTGTTTAGGTGTCCACCTAAACATTGTTTATACACTTGAAAATTGTTAGTTTACGACAGACAATACTCCGAAAGCCAATAATTCCCGATATAAAAATATAGTTGCAATCTCATCTTAGCAACAATCAATGTCAAAAAGCTTGTCAAAAATGTGGAAAAATGTTAACTACGGAATTTGTCTGTCTGGTGTGCGCGCAGTCTCAACTCGATGAATTCTTGTCAAACTGCATGCGACTGGTTTGTCTACATCAACACATGCGAACTATGCAACTCACTGGCGTCACGCAAAATCCTACATCGCACAAGTAAAATTTACCGCGCGACCAGCATATATACAACGTCCCGACATCAATCGTCGACCAGATACCCGTCTGGTCAGAGGATCTACCCTTATCTTATCTTAAGAGTCTATTAACTGCTCCCAAATTACCATGTTTATTTAAATCTTTATTTTTGATTTATTTTTACATTCGCCCTTGACATATTTCTATTATTTGACATTATATTTAATTTCAATTTTTTTGTTTGTTTCTTTTGTGGACATGATAATTATTCAGATTGACTACAGTTGTAATAGCAATCATATAATTGCGTTTTATTTAAAATAGGTTTTTTTACTTTTATTAACTAATTTATTTTTTGTATAGATTTATTTCTACATATTTTGTGAATGTGAGAACGCTGTAGGCTTAGTGGATTGTAGACCTGTTGACCATTTTCTATTTTGTTAAGTACTTGGTACTTATTGAAAGACCTACACTGTCCTCCCATACCTAGAAACACTGTTATTTGAAAGTTTTGTAAAAGCCAATTATTTTTAAAAGAGTAACCGTGGAGTTTCTTGCCGGCTCTTCTCCATAGGAAACGACCAATTGGAACCGTGCACCTAGCTTCTGACGTTTCATAAGTGCCCATGTAGGTTTATGTGAAATAAAATATTTTGATTTTGATTTTTTTGATTTATCTATAGAGGATGAGTGAACTTTACACCCTGTTCCTCATACTTCTATACATAGTTTCATGAAACAGCAGCCATCTATCGGCAATGCAAACGCTATACACATACAAAATCTACACACAATCATTGCTATAAACCCAATTCCATATCGAACTATTAACTTCCAAATCACAGTACATTCAAACGTTCATTTAGAGTATCATATTCACGTTGCTAAGTGAATAGTGGACGATATTATATGCAATAAGCGTGGCTGGCGGCAAGCCAATTGTGTTAGCACAGATAGATAGATTGTTACAGAAGGCCAGCTCCATAAAACTAATGACAACAAACGCACGCACACATAGACACGTACGTATGGTGATCTCAGACAAATGCCGGCCGTGAGTACGCTTGCACTCGCTGAACGTGAAGCGAGCGTTTTCGGTCATTGTATAGAGCCGACCTTCTGTATCTTTCCACTATGTGGTGCTGGTTAATAAACGATGCCCGGCGGGAGCTGTGAGCAATTGGCCACGGACGATAGATGATTGATAGGAGGGAATATTGATGGATAGACTTGTGGAGATGTTGTAAGAAGTAGCCTCGAAAATTTATAATATACTGTAAATACTTACAGCATACAAACATTGGTGGAATGTTGGTAGGACATTCGTGGAACATTGGTGGTTGGTTTTGCTAGCATTGGTGGAGTAAACACGGTGAGTAACGCATGGTTTTAGAACAACTTTTCAGTTTTATAATGTTGTCAAAATTAAATAACAGTTTTTATTGTAAGATACTAAACTGTAAAAAGCGTAAGAAAATGACATTGTCACTTTGAAAAGTACTGTACGAATATCATAGGCATTCGATTTGAAAAACAGATAATCACAACTGTGGACAAGCCAGACAGTAGCCCCAAACGTAATCATCTACCTTAATATGTATGTAGGGCAGCTAAAAATGTGTAAAATATGCACACACATGTGTTACTAAGCAGGTACTTAGTATTCTGTGGAAAACGGAGTAATT
This sequence comes from Agrochola litura, assembly GCA_949152395.1. NCBI lineage: Eukaryota > Metazoa > Arthropoda > Insecta > Lepidoptera > Noctuidae > Agrochola > Agrochola litura. The sequence continues at coordinate 25,391,040 of OX424501.1, forward strand.
CTCCCTAAAAACGCTTAAATGTAAGCGGTTCGTGAAATGTACGCACCTTCGAAAACATAATGTAAAAAATATGTATAGTGACTGTGTACACTCTCGACGGTGTAGAAATATGTAAATTACTCATCAACTGTGCATATTAGGTGGTGTTATGAGTTTTTGAGTTTTTGTGTAATTTTTATGTTAATTACTGATGTGTACATAAACTTTTTTTTGCTGAACTTATTTCTGGAGCATAATGAACATTCACATTTTAAGAATTAATCAAAATTTCTGATGGTTTTATATTGCTTGAATGTTGATTAGAAAGAAAACTAATCTCAATAAATAAACTTTAAGTTTTCTGAATTTATAAAATCGTCTTATAAGTTACAGTAGATTACCTTCAAAATATTATGATTAAAGAAGCTCACTTTGATCTCTTATCCTTGATGAATAAGATACTAAAACTCTTACCAGAAGTTTTAAAGACGTACCCAATCTGCACAATTACCCAATAAAAGAACACAAAGTTGATATTAAAGCAAAAAGCAAGAGCTCACAAAAGAATTTTCACAAAGTTTTGCTCGCGACTTGCAGAAGGGATGGAGGATCAAATTAACATAGTTATTCATACACAACACAAACGGAGAAACTTGACCTCTTTAATTTCACCTTTAACAGAATCAAAATTATTCAAAACCAAATCTTTTGATGTTCCAAAGAATTTCACGTTTACCTTCTGTGAAAACATGATAATATTATCAGGCTCAAAGTCTGCAAACGAATTCAATTTGAATTTGGCTCTTTCTAATTTTGGTAAAATAAGTAGGAGTAAATGAGATGTCCATAATACTGTGGAGTTCTGAAAGCTTAGTGGTTTTCAATCAACTTGGAAAAGGGCTGGCGACTGGTTAGTTACGGAGATGTCTCCTTTGATTTGTAGCCTTTGGAATTAACTGTGTTGATTGAGAATTTTACTCACAGCTGCTAATGAAATACGGTTCCGATTTCAATTTTCCGATTTCCACTTGGAGAATCCATGTGGGAATCGGAAAATCGTAAATGAAATCGTTAGCGAGGAAGTCGGAGAACAACATAGAGTGTATAGGAGTAAACCATAGTGGTTCTTCAAACCGAAATACTTTTTACACCTGTATTTTTTTCTCAATTCATACTATCATACATATCCGAAAGCAATGCTTAAGAAGAATAGAACATAAACGTTCCTAACATTTTGTATTGAACAATGTGTACGATACATCTCAAATATTTTCCAAACAATTTCATTTCTCACACAAGTTGTACCAGAAGTTGTATTCGACTTGGAAACTATAAATATTGGTTCAAAAGCTTCCCCAACACTTTATGAGAGGATCTTGAAGATTTACGGAAGGAAACCGAATAGAAATTTGAAGAATTTCTGTAAAGAATGTTATTGCAACAAAATGTCATATTGGTAAAAGGGACTATTTAATAAGGATTTTTTAAATTTACATTATTATCTATCTGCTTGCATTAAATGGAGTTTCATGACCGGGCGAAGGACATAGTAATTTTTTTTATCTAACCTCGGGTAAAAGTAGCATAAAATAGAATAGGATTGATGATCTCAAATTAGTAGCGGAAGAAACAACTAAGCTAGGTACTACAAAATGCACGAAACAAATGAAAATAGTAACACATTATCAATTTACCCATATCATTCGATATTTGCAAAATAATAAGACTCAATGGATTGCACGTACTAATCTACATTTCTTGTTACTTATAAACAGCCGTTTACATCGGCAACTAAACAAAAGAAACACGTTGATAAAGTGATCGATTTGCAGCCACGAACATACAATGCATACTGAATGATGTATTACAAGTATACTGTTACGATCGATTCATCTACATATAAACTAGTTGTAAAGTTCAATCCGATTTTGTATTTAAAGCCTGATCAAGTCCCTCATCAGTAAAGAGGTTGTAAAATCTCCTGTTAGTTGTTATAATCTCGTAAAAACATAGTCAAATAATACCAAGCAATCAGATAATGCTATGCAAGTTGAAACGAGATTAGACTAAAGACTAAATTGGCCTAAATTGGTAATAACGGAATCAAACATCGATGGTATGGTTGGAGTTTGACTTTGTACTTACATTTCGTTTACCAGTCCGTTGATCTTTATCAAACCATCTCGTTTGTTGGATCATAAAACTGTTTATTTTTTTCAAGAAAATTTAAACGGAGTACCTAGTCATAGTTAATCATTTAAATCAGTACCTTGTGTAAATTGTTAGTTAATAATTTAGTGTTAGTAGAATTGAATTGGCAAATAAATACTTGTTAGGGTATTAGGCAGTCATAGTACCTAATTAAGAACTATTTAGTTTATTAATAAAATGTGATAAATAGCTATTAGCCTTATGCTAAAACGAGGCAAAGATAAACTAACACGAAGACTTCATTAAGTACTGAATAAAGACAACCCTTTGAACGTTTCAATGAAGAGTTTTAATTATTTTTAAACTAGGGTTGTGCCGCTGCTAATGTTGAGTCGACATTATTTTTTTCTTTTTATGATGGGCAACTACGGAAAGTCTTTTCTTTAGCTGTGGATTGCAGATAACCGATTTAATTGACTGAATTAAAGGTGACTGCACCAACTAGTTTGCATGTTATCGTCAATATTTCGCACCTTTGGGAACAAAGGGTCACTTTTGACTTTAAAATACTACAGAGCTATTAAAAAATTACGTCAAAAAAATAATTAAAATGCTCTTCCTGTAAAGTTGGAAAACATGCAGAAATGACCCTTTGTTAACAAAGGGTCACTTTTGACTCTAAAATAGTACAGAGCTATTAAAAAATTACGTCAAAAATATAATTAAAATGCTCTTCCTGTAAAGTTGGAAAACATGCAGAAATGACCCTTTGTTCCCAAAGGTGCGATTTGTAAGTATGTGAGAACCATGAATCATAACAGAATTAAACTATTGGAAATTACTTAATTTTAAATAGGTACTCCGTACCTATTGTAGTATAGTTATTTTATTCTAGATAGACATTTATCTTTAACATTCCATTCCATTCCATTCCCAGTCACATAATGGGTGTAAAAGTTCTCTTCACTTGTTTTTAGGGTTCCGTACCTCAAAAGGAAAAAACGGAACCCTTATAGGATCACTCGTGTGTCTGTCTGTCTGTCTGTCTGTCTGTCTGTCTGTCCGTCTGTCACAGCCAATTTACTCCGAATCTAATGGACCGATTAAGTTGAAATTTGGTACACATGTGTATTTCTGTGACCCAAACACGAATGTGTAACGTAAATAATTTAATTTTGAATATTGGTGTCACTTTTGGGGCGCAAACAAGAAAATTAAAAAAAAAAGTTTTGCTAACAGTACCGTGTGACATATCAAATGAAAGGGCTTGTTGCGAGGATCCTAAATATATTTTTTATATAATTTTAAAATAAATACTTTTAAAGATATTTGATAAATTCAATGAAAAATGACCATTCCCCCCCCCCCTTATCTCCGAAACTACTGGACCAAAAATTTTGAAAAAAATACATAGTATGGCTCTTTACTCATAGATTACAGGAAAACCTATAAGAAGTCTATGGTCTTAAAATAACATGGTAAATCTCTCAATATTGTGCGTAAAAACTTACATTTCGTCGCTCGGCATCCAAAAGGCCCATCTCTCTAGCTACTATAATATCAAAATATCAAAAGTGTTTGACCGTCTGCTTAATACACAAATAAATAAAACTGTAAATGTTCATGACAACCAATTCGGGTTTCGGCGTGGTTTGTCAACAAAAAATGCAGTGTTGTGCCTTAAGCATACTATCACATACTTACTCGTACACACAGCGTAGGACGCCGATTTATGCTAGGTTCATCGATTTATTCAAGGTTTCTGATCAGGTTGCTTATGACGTATTGTGGAGAAAGATGGAGAAGAATAGGTTGCCAACGGAGCTTATAAACATCTTTAAATAGTGGTATGGTAATCAGATCAATAGTGTACGATGGGCTGGAACTTTTTCCAAGCCATACAGGTTGGAATGCGGGGTGAGGCAGGATTGGCGAGCTCAGCAGCACTAGAGTGGGTTGCTATATAGATGGTATTTGTGTAAATAATATTAGCTATGCAGATGATATGGTGCTTCTGAGCGCGTCAATCTGTGGTCTCAGAAAGTAATTGGTCGCCAAATGTGAGCAGTATGCCAAAACACATGGTTTGATGTATAACTCCAATAGGTCGGTGCTGCCCCGGTTTTGTAGCGCATCGGGAATATTCGCGGACGCACATATTAATTGCTTTTACGCAACGATACGAATGAGGTGTGCATCCCTGGTACGCAGAGTACGGGCCAGCTCCAACAATATCGTTAGCAGTCTGGATTGCATGTACATCAATCACTGCAGTGCCGTCTCCCATGGGGTGAAATAAATTTAAACTAGATTACGTGGGGCACTCAGAAAGTTTTGTGATACTAGAAAAAAATATACTACAGGTTATATTTTTTTTTATTAAATCTTTTGAAAGAACTCTCCATTGGCATACACAGTTTTATACGTCTAAACAAATTTTCATAACACATTTTCCAGTCCGCATCAGACACCTCTCCAATCTCCTTCTCAAATGCACCCAGTGCATCTTCAGGTGATGAAAACTGTTTTCCTTTGAGTTGATTTTTTATTTTGGGGAACAAGAAAAAGTCGCACGGAGCCAAATCGGGACTGTAAGGAGGATGACCTATAAATTTGACCGGTGTGCTGTCCAGAAAGTCCCTTGTTTTGAGCGCCGAGTGAGCCAGCGCGTTGTCGTGGTGAAGCAGTAGCCCACGGAGGCCAGTGTTCGGTCGCTTGCTGCTTGCAGTAGTAAAAACTTCTGGCAAACATTTGGTAACATACCATTCAGCATTGACGCTTCTTTGATCTCGTCAGGGTATTGACACCAGATAAACTGGTAGAAAAAAAAAAACTTGCGATCAACATTTTGCCTGCACTTCTGGCTCGCTTCACTTTGGTAGGCGTTGGTTCATTTTGAAACAGCCACACGGTCGACTGATACTTCATTTCCGGATCATATTGATAAATCTAAGATTCATCACCCGTAATGATATCTTAAACGCGCCGAGACGAGCCTGCTACCAATTTTGCTATCATGTCTCGGCACCATTTTACCCGAACCTCCTTCTGACCCTGCGTTAGATTTTACGGTACCAGCGTGAAACTATCTTCCATAACCAAAGATGCCTGTGTAGAATTTCATGCACACTTCCCGATCCAATCGGCAGTATACACCGTGAAATTTGAATCACAGTTTTGCTAGAACAAACTTTATTCAGACCATGGTCTACTACCATTCTACAGAATCCAATAAAAAAAAAACATAAATTGGTTTTTGAAAAAACGTATACGTGGTGTCTGTGTTGTCGGGAGTAACGATAATCTTGACATTTTAAACTTTGCTTTTTTTGTGTTATTTCAAAAACCAATTATGTTTTTTTTTTTATTGGATGCTGTAGAATGGTAGTAGACCATGGTCTGAACAACGTTTGTTCTAGCAAAACTGCGATTCAAATTTCACGGTGTATGCTGAACCTCTTCATATGTAATTCGCCTATTCTCTTGAATTAAATTTTTCACAGCCAGCACTTTTTCAACAACCGTCATAGGGCGGCCACTTCTTTCTTTGTCTGCCAAAATTACTAGACCACCCATAAATTCGTTGAACCAGCGAAAAACAGTATTTTTAGAAGGGCTTTTTTCTATGAACACCATTCGAAGTCTTTCAAACGATTCTTCTGGTTTTAGTCGACATTTGAAATCGTACAAAATCATCGCGCGAAAATGTTCTCGTTATAAATCCAGTTTTCAGTAAGACAGACTATTTTGATTTTGCTCGTAAAAAAATGTGGAGGGAATTTCGAATTTGGAATGTCATGTTTTTTTGTAATAAATAGTCATCGTTTTAATTGACATCAAAACCAGCCAGTATTCTATTGACAAAAACTGTTAGTCGCAAAACTTTCTAAGTGACCTCGTAAAATAAGTTTTAACATAGTTCATAAGTTTACTAACGCAATGAGTCCTTGTTACTTGAATAAAGAAAAATATCTGGATTATATTTTTTTTTGAACGACGTTTTCTAAAAATGAAACCTAGCTAGATCGATTTATCGCTCCTGAAACCCCCTGCATACTAAATTTAATAAAAATTCTTGGAGCCGTTTCCGAGATTCAAATTATAATTATACATAGGTATATACAAGAATTGCTCGTTTAAAGGTATTATTATTATATTAATACCGCGAATGTGAAATTTTTTACGAAAATCTGATTTTTGTTTTATTTCATTCTACACGTTCAAATAAGTGACCCTGCAATTTAAAAAAAAAATGTCACAGTCGCGGTATTGGATGCCGAGCGATGATTTGCAGTTGGAATGTATGGGAGAACATGTTTTTCAACTACAATGTTAAGTTTGTTCTTGGGATAAATAAATTCATCTCAACTACGGAACCCTTCATTGTGCGTAGTCCGACACGCACTTGGCCGGTTTTTTTTGTACTTGGCCATGCCTAGCGGAGATATTGAAGGTCAAAGTATCAACGTTTTTTGAGGTTTTTTACGACAGTAAATGTTTGATTTTATAACAAAAAATAAAATAAATAACTTTCAATAATCCTACGATCCCTGTACCATTGCATACACCCATAAACACAACAATTTGCGTGCGTTAAATTGCGCTCGCACAACAGCGAATGTTCACTCTAAAAATAAAAATCATTTCCCAGCAATTATTTTTGTACAAAGTTACTTAGTTTGCTGTACAGAATGCGTAGATGACGTCTTCATGATGGATTTTTTACACCTCGTATAAAAACACAATTAATAATTATACAAAATACTGTAACAAAATTAAAAGAATAACTATGGAGTTCCTTGCCTATTCTTCTCCATATGAAACTACCTTTGAAAGGGGTCTATTTTATTTTATTGTAAATGTTGTGTAACGATAAACGATTTATTAACTTTGACTTTGAATATTTTTCATGCAAAACAGGGCTTAATTTTATTTTACTAAAATTACTTTCTGAACCATTTAACTAGGGCATTAAGTTCGGTGAATTAAGGCGATTCAATAGGTAAACAAATAAATCAAAGCCCCAATCCTTCCTTCTAATTTCAATAGTCAATAAATCACTGTCTCAAGTCGATCGACTAAGAATTAATATTCTCGACAAATTAGCAGCAGCACCCATCACTACCAAGAGTTGGGACAATTTTATTGGATTTCACAACGAGGTACCGTTACTTAGAGTTTGATGTACCACAGACTTACAAGGTTGTACTAGAAGTGTCATTGAAAAGATTTTTGAAAACAAGTAAACAAAAAACACGGTTATCATTCTGTGTTCCTTCAATAAATGTAGCTAAAAACTGTAATAATCATAACTCATGACGATCGGTTGCGGTATTGGGGCACAAAAAGAAATGAAAACCAACAGACCAGCAAATAGAAAAAGACAATATTTCACCGAAATCACAAAAAAAAAACTTTGCATTCGACGCTTAAGTAATTACGTAATTTTCTCCAATACTTATTATTCGTATTTCCTACACAACATCAAATAACTTCAGCTCGTGCCTTTTAATCTCTGACACATGTTTACACTTTCACACATATAAATACCACTTCTATGTCATTAAGATCTGTGCTGTCAGAGCGCTGAAGAACATTCCTTTGTTTGTGTTCACGGCGAGTTTTATGAAAGATAACGTTATTTTTGCTGAATCGCTGAGATTGTATCTTGCTTTGTGCTCGTTTGTTTAATTTCATTAAGAATGAACAAACTTTGTGGTGAGGGTTAAAGTTTTGCTGTTTATTTCATGTAGACACATTATTTTTACAGCACTTTAAGATAGGGAGTATAAGAGCAACGTTGGAGGATTCAAAATTACATTATGAAGAACTCTCGTGTAGTGCTCAAATTGTGTTTTAGCTTCTGATCAGTTACTAGAAATTAGGTACGATATTAGCTACGATAGGACTCATAGTTTTGTGTTCTTAGTTAATTGCATAATTAGCCTAAAACGTTCCGACACAGACCACCCCTCTGTGAGAGGAAGTGGGCCGTAATCCACCACGCGAGACCAGAGCGGGTTGGTGAATGTCACAATCATGTCTTTGAATTTTTGGTTCAAGAACATACCGTTCCTTCACCGTTTACAGAGCCGTGGTGATAATAAAAAAAACACAAAGTAAAGTACCTGTCTGACTTCAAACCCACGCCCTAGGATACGTAAATCAGGGTCGTTGTCACTAGGTCACTACTGCTCTCTGTGGTATCGTTTTTAAGACGTTAGCTGTTAAACATGCAGAACCTCAAAGTTATGTCTCCATTAACTAACTATTAAATGTATGCACCAAACATTAAAATGTCCTAGTTCTAAGTGAACTTCAAGTATTCATCACACAGCCACCAGTCACGTGACTCTCACAACTGTTAGTGCTAAAACTTATCAAAAGTTAGGCTCGCAGTAAGTGTTCGCCGTGAGAATATCACCGAAGTAGATGCTTTTAGAGGCTGTGTGAGAAAGTAGGCAGGTGTTTTTCTGTGCTAAGTAAATTATGCAGTAAAACGAACTTGAAAGTTACTTTAAAAGTTGTGTCATCTGACTTATGTACCGGAAAATTATGTGTTCAGGTCAATGTTGTTACAACTCTGTTTTCAAATATTTTTTTCAGAAAACTGGCTAAATTCTATACTATTAAATGACCAATATTTGTATGTGTATCAATATATTTCGAATTATAACGTTTTCGAGAACGTATTAGTAATCACGTTCTTGAAAACGGCTCTAACGATTTCGATGCAAGTTGCATTATAGGGGTTTACGGGGGCGAAAAATCAATCTAGCTAGGTCTCATATCTGGGAAAATTCGTTTTCTCTATTTTCAACCGAACACAGCTCAGTTTCGGTCGCCCAGGTACTGGTTGCACTATTTAACATATTTCTGGATCATGATAAAGTAGGTAACAAACAAGGGTTTGCTCTACTTATTATAGTTTCGATTCTAAAGTCCACAAAGTAAAGTACCTACTATTAAACTTATATACAATTCCTTAACGCATCTTGCGGTAGGAGTAGACTAGTAGAAATCGTCACGTAAAGAAAAGCGTTATGCCCCCTCCACGCGACATTCTCTCTCTCTCTGTCTCTTGCTATTTTATACGAGTGTGTGTTGCAAGTATCGTCTGAGGAACTTCCTCCCAGACGGGGTTCCCGACCGCACACATTTTTTTTTCTTCTGGTAATGACCTCTTCATTAGACTTTTAGTACTATACTTAACAATACCCTCACGGATCGAACAGGGTTTTTTGTACATATTGAAAAGTAACCACTGTAAATAAATTTGTTCTTTAATACCTTCACGTATCTCTAGTTGCCCCATTCATCAATATAGTTACCTACGTATAGAGGGAAAAAACGTGTGCGGTCGGGGGTCCTCCGTCAGTAACGAATTTACTTGACAAGTATAATAAAAAATTGGACACTTGTAACTTGGGACCTTGAAACTGACTTTTTTTCCGAAGTTTCTTTTACTTCGCATAGACTGTTTTACCCACTCACAGAACCTTTTTTTAATACAGAGCCATCAGTATAAGTTTTAGAAGCGAAATCGCGTATTAAATTCACACTTTAAAGTCGCATGGGAGAGCATAAAGCTTTTTCGTTACGTGACGATTTCTACCCGTACACTCCTACCGCAAAACACGTTAAAGAACTTCGTTCCAATAAGAAAGTCCTCACAAGCTTTTAACTTCATTCACCCTTTCGTAAACTTATTTACACTTTTAGTTCTTTATTTACATAAAAACGGATCGTCCGAGCGAAACACAACGTCCACGTACACAAAGTAATCCTCGGCCTTCATCCAATAAACCTACATATTGGCTCGCAGTGCGCCAGGTACGCCCGGCACCTTTAGTACAACACTAACGATAGTAGGGCTTTAAACCGGTTTCGAAATACCGGTTAATATTTTTCATAAAACCGTTATAATACCATTCTTCGATTAATCAGTTAGTTACAAAAACACTGTCGACGAAATCTAAATAATTTTGGTAACCAGTTATTACAGAGAATATAATTTTAAAACTTGCTCTATCTCGTAGAGCAAGTTTTAAAATTCTTTATGTTTTATTGTAGGTGTAAGAGAGATGGCGTATTAAGTAGAACTCGTTTATACCGTAGAAACTCATATTAACCAGTTAATTTCGTTCAACTTTATTGGAATTAGTAATAAAACGGTTACTCAAATTAACCGGTTAAAATACTGTTAATCGAAACCTAAACCGATATCGTTTCTGGTCAAGGTCAATAACCTAAACCGGTTTGAAAAATGAATCGGTTTCTGAGCCCTAATCTTTAGGTATATACTGAGAGAGAACTATCGATAGGAATAGCAAGGTGTGGACAGTGGACTTATGGTATTACTGTATTATTGAGACAAAATTGGTTGGCTGTTTGTGGCTTTGCAGTATTATTATAATTGAATTTACTTGATTCGTTTATAAATCGGTTTTATTAGGAGAAATATTTCAATCTACTATCCGACCTAAAGCACATTATTGCAATGGAATTTGATAACAGAAGATCAGGTTTCTAGTTTATATAGGTAAACTCGCTCTGAGAAAGACATAATTTTGGACAATTCACTGCAAAGCATTTCCTGTATATTCGTGTAGATATGCAGTGTGCTAATGTGCTGAGATAACGTCAAGAGGAAGAAGATGGATGGCTACAATTGCAGAATGTATGAGGAAGAAATGTAATGTAGGTAGGTACCTAAAGAAATACCATAGGTACTGATAAAATAATGATATGAAGGCACATGTAGTGTAATTGGAAGCCCACACCAACATGCGTATTGTCATGGTAAAGCTGCAATGACTGCTTCGAGTATTAAGAGCATCACGTGTATACATTGAAATAATATTCTAATCTCATGATATCCCATAGCAATAACGTTTTCATGCCTGAAGGTAAGCAATCAGCTTTCCTGCTAACTTTGCAATCGTCAAATAGTTAATGTTCAACACTGAAGTAATTGAAACAGCAGGCCCTGTACAGCTTTAAGCATCTACTTTGGAACGTTTCTTATTTGGAAGACGAGATGGCAATTTGCATGAATGTATGTTTTCAAACAACTTGGTTTGCTTTGACTTATGGAGTCGAACAAGCGGTCTGAAAAATCTCATGAGCATAATATTGAATAATCATCAGCTAACATGACTTTTGTTAGCCGATTTCCTGAATCACTGATCCCGGTTTATTTGATCTGTCTTTCAGGGAGCGGTTGTTAACCTTCTAAATCCTAGTATTTGGTGGTAGAAAGTGGCTTTGGCTGGTAATCTAAGAGCGGCCGCGTCAGGACTAACTTTGTTCAAAGTCTCCCCAGTAGCGGACAGTTGCACTTTAATACTACCAGTTGAATTGTGCCCGCTTAGACTGTCAGGGGCAGAACTGTGCCTAGGAATTTGGTTAGGTTTAGTTCACTTTATTATAGTAAATATTGTGTTCATATACTACAGTGATAGACGGCGATAAATATCTACTATAGGTTTTTTAAACGAAGTTGCGGCTTGCGGTTGGAGTTGACTGGTAGAAATTGTCACGTAAGGAAAAAGCGTTATGAGCCCTCCATGCAACTTTCTCTCTCTCACTCTCTGTCTCTTTCTATGAAAGTAGTTTGTTCAAAATCGTTTACTGAATCGATTTCTATAATTTTTAATATAGGTCATTTTTTATCCCAAATATAATTAAAACTACGTAAATTGCAGTTATACTTCCGTTGTACAGTCAAAAGACTAAATGGACGAAGTACCTACTACTTTAGACCTGTATACATGTGCGACTGTGTGCGTGCGAAGATTTGTAATGTTTTATACATAATGGTACAAATTCAGTGTATGTAATAAGATTAGAAAGAAAGAAAAATATTTTATTTGGGACACGCACAGGAAATAGGTATAAAACAGTAATAAAAAATTAACAAATATAAAAAAGGAGCATTTTATACTAACAAACAAAATTAATAACGACCTGTGCGAGGCCAAAAAGGCTCCTATCTCAGCATGATGCTGCGATATTTAGAAATAAATAAATACCGCAGCGCTGGTATTCTGATAGGGGCCGCTGTGATGCCACGGACATACCTACGGACATATAATCCCACTAGGGGATTACAAAATAAAACAATGACAATAATAATATAAAAATCAAAACTATTGAATAAATAAAATAAAAAAAATCGACGCACACCCGACACGACGTTCCAACAACACCTTGTCCATGTATGGTGACAAGCGAAGGGACGCGTGCAGGAGTGTATCTGTATTATGTACTCTGCGATGCATTAAGTACTCTGTGGATGCAATCGGCTGTCAATTTATCTGTGCAAAGTATTTTTGGAGTAAATAAAGAAATATAAGATTACAACATAATATTCTAATTGAGGTGTTTGGTGGTGTGCGATAATGCAATCGTATACAACATGCGGGACATGTCGTATACAAAATTCAAAATTCAAAAGTCATTTATTTAAGCTAGGCTGAGAATCAGCACTTTTCGAACGTCAAAATTACATAAGACAGTCCCCCAAAACGCCCACCCTTCACCACTTCCTTGTGCCTTTCGCTGGGAAGAAGAAGTGGCGCAACAAACTCCCCAGCAGCACAGCTGTCTGTTCAAGTTAGAAAAAAAATGATTCTATACGATTTTGTGCGTGCGAGTACTGAGTGTGCGAGGCCGGTTGTACCTATACATATATTTTACACGACTGCCCAAAAATGGAGCGTACTGTTTTTTTTTTTCTTTTAGTTATTCTCAAACATTGTTAATTTACTTCATTACGCCCGTTATTTAATACATAATATACAGCGAAAGGAACGTCATTCTAACCGACGTGTCCCACGACACGTCTCGTTTTAATTACATTTTATTTATAGGTAAATAACTGGGTGTTCAATTCTAGTGCGAAACTCGCCGTGGTTAGGTGGACACTTATTTCAATCCACAAACTGTTCATTAAAATACACCATTTCAAATTAAAGTGTTAATAGAATAGTGTGAAAGGAGTGTTTATTTTAATTTATAAAACAAAATACATACCAAGTAATACTTAAAAAATCACATAATTGATGAGGCAAAGGAGACGAGGATATATTACCTCACTATTACTAAAGTAACTAACTAACTAACTTAGTTCTTTTACTACACTAAAAATTCGTTCATGAAAAACAAAATAAAAGTGACACGAGGCATGAGCGAAGTTATGAAATGTTCATAAAACTCGCGTGTGTGCCGCCATCACTTAGCTTTACTTGTAAGTTTCCAACGAGTTTAGTAACGGACAACTTTTCTTTTAGCTTTCTATTAGAAAGACCTGCAGTATTCAAAGAATTTCAAAATAGTTAGAGGCGTAGGGACTGCTTAAAACATACGACCACCTAGACACAGCTGAAATTTTTTAACCGAAAAATAAACCAAAAGCACATTTTGGCGGCCTACCAAACCAAATATTTTAAAAACTGTAGAGAGAAACCGACCTACCAAGTATCTTATATTTTATTTCTAGACACCGGCTTTAAAAGTCCATCCGTATAGTGCGCAGTGATCGCTATCGGAGCGCGCTCGGATCGCGCAGTTACACCGTTGGCGATTTAGCGTAAAGCCGTTGATGGCTGTATGGACATTAGAACAGCTGGAGATGAAGCGAGACAGCCATTTGCATCAGATCTCTGTCTGATAGGCGGAAGTTGAATATGAACACGTCTGACGAAAAAGCTTTTATAAAGGTTATTGACTTAGTGATTCACTATTAGTCATTAAGTAACATAAACATAACGTAATAACAAAACGCCAGTATCCCCCGGATATTCGTAGAGTTACATACAGGTACACCCAAATTCAGATTCCGGGCTGCTAATACTGTGAATTTCGAATAGAAAAACCAATAATACTGTACTCGACCTGGGGATCAAACCGTGAAAAGGGTGTTAACGCGTAACTTACGTAGGTAGTCGTATTTTTTTTTCGTTTGAGTTACATTCAAAATATGTTCGTCACCTTAAGGGTTATTTTTGGTCAGTGGGTCGTCTTTTGTCTGTTCATTGCACGATAGCATCTGTTTTACCAACTCAGCATTTTATACTTCGTCGTATTGTCAGTACCGCAGAATAAAGACATTCAGCCACTTTCTTTACATAGTGACAGACTCTGACCTTTTTTTTTCTGTAGGGCATCTCATAGCTGACCTCTGAGGTCATGAGTATTTAACCGGTCAATCCTAAAGTGGACAGGCCATTAAAAAAGGTTTAAGGTTGATGTCGATATGGTCGAAGATGTATGCTATTATGGTAATTGTTATCAAGTTTTCTATGCAATAGTTTGCTCAGTACCGTATCTTTGAAAGATATAGTGTCTAGAATTGATAAAGGACATTATTTGAAAACTGACGTACCTATACACATATAAAGGAATAGACTGTACCTACATCTTTAAATTAGCAGAGTACGTACAATGTCAGTGTTTGTTTCCTGGCCCCACGCGGTCTAGGTGTGAATGCTTGCCGCACCATCCAATAACACTACCCGTACAGAGCCAACGTGGCGCACTGTTTAATGGCCGTGTACACAGTGGCCCGCTATCCAACACTGTTCACTCCATTACTTGATCTGTTTACCTTTTATAGACGTAGTTTTATTTATTATTTTTACTTTACTAACATAAAGCCTGCAGTGGAGCAAAGTTAATGAAACATGAGACTAACTTTGAGTTTCTGCCTTATACACTTGTGTTGATAAGGCAGAAACTCTAAATACAAAGTCAAAATTTAATTCAGTAAAACCGTAAACAGGCATTTTTGAAGTCAATATTTATATAGAAAGTATTCTTTCTATATAAATATTGACTTGATTGAGTTGCATTGAATCGAATTAACTAGTGCTGTGATTGGTTTAACAAAATGACAAAAACCAATAAAATCATTTGACGTGAGATTTGACGTTGTTTAAATTTCAAAAGTTCATCAGAAACCGGTTAGTATTGTCACTAATGTTAGTATACGTACAGTACGCGCGCGGCTATAATATATAACGCACACAGAGTTTTAGAGTTTTAGCGTTCTCTGTCACTCATACGTCATGTGTGTGACAGTCTCTGTCTACAGCTCGATGTGCCAGTATGACTGCCCGGGTACTGTACACAATTTTCGGCCATTTATTTGATTATCTCAGCGTATCGCGATCACTTATTTTCGTGACGTCAGCTGATCCTCAATGAAAGTGAACCACAGTGAGAGGTTCAAAAGTTCGTGCTCAAGTCTCTCTGAGTGACTAGCGACCTACTTCTCGTAATCGACAAGCCCCCGAGTCGAGATACATTTGTTTCTATTTACCGACTTTACTGAAAGAAGAGGTTTTGTTTACTTTATTGTCAACAGAAAATACTCAATTCTCAATATATTTATTGCATTCCACAATGCGAACTTAGGTGGTAGGTAGGTTTTACAAAGACATGATCATTGTGGAAATATAAGGAGTGTTCTTTATTTGAAAGGCAAGAAGGTAGTCACAGATGTGACCTGCATTTCACTAGTTATGTTTAGCCCCATGTACTCGTAATAGAGGGCACTAATCCAGACTCCAGGCTGTTAATGAACAAACCAACACTTTGCTCTAACAATTAAATCCCATTGTTATCAGTCGCGGATCTGACGGATAGACCAACGAGGCAGTCCATTTCAGCAGTCCGTTTGTCGAACAAAACAGTAATTCCTGTATAAAGAACGCGTAGAACAAAGCTTAGACAGAATATTCATGGAAATTGTTATTTCATTGCAGCGAGCAACAACATCAAATCATGATAAATTACAAAGGCATCTCATTCGTACTGAACTTTAAAGTCTTAGTATAAAATGAACACGACAGATAGTCTTCATGTTGACCCCATGCTATACAGAATGCAGATAGCAGACGCAGAAAGCGTAATGAGAGCGGAATTCTCCTTCTTTCGTATCGGCAAGCTTAGAATAAGTTAGGCGGTGTTAAAATATTAGTTGATCAGCAAAGCGGCATGAAAGCAGTAATGATTACTCATGCGCCCCAAGTATATTTAAGTGTCTCCATTTGTGGTAGCAATCTATACAAAATTATTATAAATTCGAAAGTAACTCTGTCTGTATGTTACCTTTTCACGCCTAAACTAAATTTGGCAAGGAGATAGATATCATCTCGGAGAAGGACATAGGATACTTTTTGTCTAAAAAATTGCCCTAAGGAGATGAAAGTTTCTATGGGAAACCTATCATTTCTTATTTTTTTTTTTAAAGCATAAATTTAATTTTCATAGCCCTATTAAGATAGGGCTATGAAAATTAAATTTATGTTTTGGTAACAAATAAAAAATTACGTATTTCTTCGTTTTTCAAAAATTATCCCTCAAGAGGGTTAAATAAGGGATGATTTTAAAATTCTCATTATGTACTTAATTTTTTTTTTGTTGTGTCTTCTTTTCAAAAAATTGAAGGGATTGGAAATATAGTCATAGTCCGTATCTTGAATCAAAATTCAGTCTTTATTTCATTAAAATCGCCCACTCGGTCAACAGTTATTTCAATTTAAATTCTAACATGTAGGTATTATATGCTCAATGGCGGCAAGAGCAGGTATTACAAATCAATGGTGATAATAATAGTAAAATGAATCATTAGTATTTTAAGAAATCCATTTAGTATCCTATAAACCAATTTTTTTTTTAACCGGACAATTCTGAGTAGGACTTGCGCCTTGAGGGTTCCGTCTCAAAGCTGTGCTTACTCGATTGCCCGAATTTCCAAATCTGGATTTAAGGACAAACTTAAGTTTTCAATTAAAAAAGAACTTATAGTAGAGTAATGAAATACAGACTAAATGTCACTTCAAGACACGGCCTATAAATTTTTGATCCCAGATTGAAGAAAAACTTAACTTTGCAGTTCATATATAACTATAAATTAGCAATTTTCGGATTTTCCTCTTTACTTGACCTTACTTCTCGCCAAACTTCATACTGCTGGGTTAACGGGCTAGACTGGTTTATTTGCGCGTGTTAAAATATGTGGCACAAATAGCCATATTTTTTATTGCGTCGACTTGGAAGTTTGATTTTCGTTACAGCTCCAAGAGACCGTAGATCTAAGTTTTTGATATCTATTTCAACTTAATGCCTCCACGCGTTCCTGAAAAAGGATCTTGATAGACCACGAAGTCGTTCTTTAAATTTTTCATTTTGAGGTACGGAACTCTAAAACAGATTTATTATCTGCCTGTTACCTTTTCATGCCGTAACGGCTGAATGGATTTAGATGAAAGGCATATGGATAGGCCATGACCTGGGTTAGGACACAGAATACTCTGAATCCCGGTAGCACGTTCCTGTGGGATATTTTCCGACATCCACTGGGGCGAAACCGCAGGCAAAAGCTAGTTTATTATAAAGCAGCCTAGGACCTAACAAATAAACCGTTCGTGCAAAAATAAAGCGATACAGTCTTCTAAATCATAGTCACCCCCATATTCAATGTGATGTCAAGTCTTTTCTTACCCAAACATTCCCACACCCGCTCACGTATTCGTGATTCGCTTTCTGTTACGTAGCCTTACGCTAGATGTGGCCCGCCCGCGCTATCGAAGCAATTATCTCAATCGACGGTTTTGCACTGAAGTCTGGAAGGGAAACAACTGACTTTCGCTGCGACCACTGTTTGTTAGTGCCTCGGGACTCAATTGCAGATGATGAAGAAAAATAGAATTATCTGCTTTCATTTTCTTTTGTGTTTTTCCTTTGTGATGGAAGAGAGATTAAATTGCTGGTTTGCTCAGCTGGTGTAATTTAAAAAAAAATATACAAAAAGTTTCTTAGGTCGAAAATTATCAACTAGTTCCATAAAATTTTCATACTCTAGTTAAAATTTCAATTAAAACTATGCCAAAATAACTCATCTGAATGAAAAAAAAAATTGACTTGTCATCGAGTACCTACATTTTTCCTTAACAAAATCAGGAATAAAATCACATTTTATCATGTTCCTACGCCAATCTTTCGGCAGTGCGAATGCTAATAAAACATATTCGCGTGTAATCGTATCGTTACACTTACAATAAGGTTACGCCTGTAGGCGCTCACGATCGCCCGCAGCGCCCCCTCGCGACTGGAAATAGGATTTGGCGAACCCCTACCAACTGCCGAAAGGACGACGATTGGCAATTGTTTTATTATTTGGATGTAGATTTTTAATAAGGCGTAATTATTGTACAGCTCACATACGTTAGTAATTTTATTCATAAATAAATCTAGTTCATTAGTGACACCCTAGAGATCCTCACTTCCAACCTATGTGACTGGATAATCTTTACATTGTCATGAACTGTCTTCGTAAAACTCCTGCTGACCCGACTAAACAGTTTCCACTGTTTCTGCAAAATTCTTCGTTACATAACATTCAAATAGTACCTACCTAAAGATAAGTTTATAACAATTTTTCTTCATTTAAAAAAGTAATAGTGAAGCACAGAATTTAAAACAAAAATGTAAAACACTGAAAACAATATCCACGAGAACATTCCAACAATTTATTGGAACACGATATCCACAACTCTTTAGAACTAATAGTAGCGGTCAAGTCGTCTCGCTCCCTTCAGAGCAGAGTTCATAAAAGGTTACTGGTTGTCACAGCGGTTACGGCTACCGGCGATTAACTTTCATATTGGATGAGTAAACGAAAATAAAATAACTATTCCGAGTAAGCAGAAGTACTATAAACAACTATGTTCTGTTCATTCCACAACGATTGGTGTGACAATGATTAATTTTTTAAAGTTGATTATTCAATAACATTAACACTTTTTTTTTACAAAACATCTGGAACCTATTTTAGCGTCATAGGAGTCACAGACAGTCCGCTGTGCAGAGCTTGCATGGAGGACGACGAGACAGCAGCCCATGTGCTGTTAAACTGCCCGGCGGTCGCCACATACAGGGCAAAGTACTTCGGTAACCCAGGTACCCTACGTGAGATTGTCAGTGACACCAAGGCGTTGCTGGCCTTCTTTGAGGAGCTGGGGTGGATCGAATAACAGATTTTCCCACCCATACGCAAAATACGCGCTTTGACGTGGAGTTGCGGATACCAGCCCGTATTACCCAACCTATTTTAGCATCGAATCTACTTAAAATGTGATGTTCCAGAATTGATATTGTCAGAGACCATTAAACTTAATAATATAAATAATCTCATGCAGTCGGAGACATATTCTTAAATTCAACAATAAAGACCTATTTGCCTATTGCATTTTAAGTAGATTCGATGCTAAATAGCTTCCACTTTTTTGCATATTTTTTTGTTGAAAGAATTGTACCGCAGTTGGCCGCAGATGGTCTTTACTGCTTCAATTGGCGAGAGGGCGACTACGAATGGCACTCTCTGCAGAATAAGTTTAGGGACAACTAGCCGATGAGCACGGATCTCGGGTGAGGGATTGAAGGCTGTAGGATTACAGACAGAAATAGGTCATCTTGTTTCCATCTCTTTTAAAGTTCACTTTTTACGCAGCCGGAGTTTGATTTTTTTAATTTACCTTTTTCTCTCACTGTATTAAGTAACGCTTTAGGTAACGGTCGTTAAAATTATCTTTCAAAAAATTACAATTCTAGGTTTGTCACTCGATTTTAAGAATATTATGTTGAATTATATTATGGTAAAAAAAAATCACATTAATAAGACCTATATTCGATTATTTATGAACTTTATTACAGCTTTAGAGTCTGGCCACGCTAATTCTACATAAGTAAAAAAACGGTGGAAATTGAAAATCTATAGACGGCAACACCATCCTGTTCTACGAAAAATGAAATTGAAGCTATGTTTGTCGTTTTGTTTTTGATAGGTTATTTTATTTATGTTTTAATTTATTCCTGGTAAAGAATAGTCTCTTTAGCACGATGAATTTGACACAGTTTTGTCATCGTATAGAGGTAGAGCATAGGTACGACACAGTCTATTACACAATCTATTATGCAACAATCTAAAGGCAAAATCATTAGATCTACTTACAACCCTGAAACTGACATAGCTGACTGATGTAGTATACCATACACAATTTTTTTTGGGGTTGCCCATTTATTCCATTGTAGACTTAGCGTGGCCAGATTCTACTATAAGTTTTTAAAAAATGAGAATGGTTGCAAACCAACTTTTAATCGTTAAATATCCTAAATGGTCATTCAAAATGAAAAACTATGAGAGAGACAATGATTTTTAAAGACCTAGTCAATGATACCACACTCGACATAGTTCATCGACTTTTTGAAGTGAAAACTTCTTTAGGCGCGTTGGGCATTTTTGAGATGGGACCGATGGGACTAAACCATTGGTTTTGCGACACTGTTACGCAATTTACCGACACCGTGGAGTAAAAGACATCAACGCGTTGATTACCGCGGTGCGTGGAGTAAAAGATAACAATGCGTTGATTACCGCGGTGCCAATTTTTTTTCAAGTTTTCACTTCTGTCGGCACTCCCGGAGTATCACTGTTTTTTTTTTCTTTTTCACGGTGTTGCGTCTGATTATCGTCATATTGGATTTTGATCATTGGCATGTCTTTAGATTAAGACAAATCGATTAACGTAAGTGCGTAAGAATAATTAGAATCGCCCCCGCGGTTGGTCTATATTGTGCCACAAAGGAACAAACATACATACATATAGGCTGATAAACACATTACCCTCTTTTGCGTCACACAGTTGGGTAATAATATCGGCTATCGGTGTCTATAGTCCTTTCCAAAAGTATCTGACGAACGTGTAAACAAACCCTGTTCAAGTAAAATTCTTACGCAATCACTCGCTAAAGGGAATTAGTAACACATTTGTCTATATTTAGAAGGTTTCATCTTTATAAATGTCACCACTTTTTACAAATTATTCTTTGAATAACAATATTAAATTGTAATTGAAAAATCATCGACGGAAGTTGACTTTATAAAATTAACCGTAATTGTCAAATGAAAAACATCTTTAAGATGACTTAGATATAGACTTTCAGGTATAGAGAATCAAATCAAAGCACTCAGTTTGTAAGTGGCACTACAAATTAATATCCATATATCCATAAGAGTTTTCTGATACACTTAATTAAGATTTTCATGAGCTACTTTTGGTACAAAGCATACACTATACATACCTAGTTGTTCCGGGTATAGGACTTTGAAAAGTGAGATTTGAGAGCGTAAACGACCCAATAACATAGGAAATCCTAGTGAGAAGCTATTTTAGTTTTTTCTAAATTGTTGTTCACCAAGATTGAACAACATGTCGGTGACAGCAGTTAACAAAACTTTGTAACAACAGCGACGAATTGTTTACGGTGGCCGGACACCCGGTTAGCCGTGCCGGGCCGGCGTCGAGCCGTCTGCGCGGTAATGTATGCCGTGCCGGAGCGATGGATTTACATTTGCCTAGAGACGGGACTGGAGTTTGTAGATGAATTCAGTCGCTTATTCATTAGTGTCGTCGGCCTTAAACTGGATTTACATTCATTTAACGTGTGAATTACTGTAGACTAAGATCTGACAAGCGACCCTCCCTTGCTTCGCACGGTTTTTACGAGTTGACATAACATGAAGATTTCTTTATTATACATACATAAACTCACGCCTTCTTCCCATGGGGGTAGGCAGAAACTACAGAACGCCACCTGCTACGATCCTTACATACTCTTTTTGCCTCGTTTACGTTTATACATCTGGTCACACTGGTACACGCACGCCGGTTGCAAGTACTACGCACCTGACTTTTCTGAAGAACATCACCAATAAGGTCAGTATATGTCCTCCCAGGGCGTCCCCGACCGGCCTTTATTATATTAAAGTTTATATGATTTTATATCCCACACAAGTCTTTCGGTGAAAATCGCATCAAAATCAAATGTGTAGATTAAAGTCCTTATTTTATACTATTTATTGAAAGTTACGACTACCAGAATCTGTCTAGATTAAAAACTTTTTTAAATAAATGAAGAAGAAACAAGGCAAGTTAATATAAAGCTTGTAAAAATAATGAGTAACGGACTACCTCATTAGCCTTTGCTATGAGATCAAAATTGTCCAGTTGAAGACTAAGCTAGATTTATTTCGGAGTTCTCTAGCTAAAGTAAATTATTTTGAACGAAGCGCTTAATACTGTCAAATGTTAGGTAGGTACAGTAGGCCCCATTTCAGTAGTAACAAAACCAGTATGAGCTGGCCAGCTCAAGGCCAAAGTGTTACCACGGACTTGCAATCTTCTGTACTACTTACTTGGGCGAGCTACGCGCCAAATACACAAAAGTCGCCCAAAGCCTTCCTATACAACGATGCTGATCAGCTCTTCTGTACACGGTGTGACCGGGTTTTCAAGACCTGGTTTTGCTAGTCATCAGAGAGCTCATGAAAGGAAAGAAAATTAGTCTGGTCGCTGTCGCCGGATACGGTGAAGAGGACTATAATACTTACTAAATAGGTACATAATATTCCATGTAAAAACTCACCACAGCAGCACTACGCGAGTAAGGACTTACCTGCAATCAATAAAACAAACGAACAATTAAACAATACTCCAACAATATTGTTTACATCCAACAACATTATAGTTTGCATGCACCACTTGATATCAACAACCTATGTTTATTATAAACACGATAAAATACGTCTTCTTTATCAGAACAGTTCTTATTATCTCTTATGCGTGGGTATGCGGGCGAGGAGATGTAAGTAAATGAAAGTCAATAATATTTTGAATAATCACATTAGAGAATGAACAATAATGTAAACGCCTTCCACCGAGTACGTGAGACGTGAGACGTACAAATCAGTCAAACCACTACAATGCACATAGAAGTGAAAAAGACAGCACTACAGTGATTTGAAACTGATTTATAGGAGTAAACGTTATTTGTATTATTATTACTGACCTCTACTTATTTAATTTTATTATAATTGCCTAAACTAACTACACTATTTGTCTTTGACGTGGGTGAGTACCTATGAAAGAGTTAAAACTTTAAGCTGAAGCCTGTATTTTGAACGGCATTATTCTGCAAAGTCATCAAAATCTGGTTTGTAGTTTGAGTTTAACCTCATATTCTGTCTTCATTGACTAGCTAAAATTCTACATTGTACGCATATTTAATACGAATTGTTTTCATTTGCTGTCAAAGATTTTCTTTGCTTTACTTTTACATTTTATATGCTTGCATTTTTTAAATGAAATACTAGAAATTACTTGAAAAAGTCTCTCTATAGAAATAGCTATATTGTATTTAAAGCAGACTGTCAAGTACTACACTGATAGAAGTACACCTGTCTTTGCTTGCTTTCTCGACTTGTCGAAGGCATTTGACTTGGTTTGCTATGATCTGCTGTGGCAAAAATGCAGCAAGCGTCGGTTCCAGACGAACTGATCCGTATCTTTTAGTACTGATACAACAATCAGGTCAATGTTGTTCGATAGTCGGGGGCTTACTCGACTCCATACAGGTTGGAGTGCGGCATGAGGCAAGGGGGGCTAACCTCACCGAAGCTCTTCAACCTGTATATTAATTCGCTGATAGAGAGGCTCAGTAGCACGCATGTCGATTGCCATATTGGAGGTGTGTCCCTAAACAATATCAGTTACACTGACGACATGGTGCTGCTGAGCGCCTCTGTCTGTGGTATGTCAAGGCTGATTGGCATCTGTGAAAAGTATGCTGAAGAACATGGTTTGTTGTATAACATGAACAAGAGCAAGTGCATGGTCTTTCGGGCCAAGAGGAGGTGCCCTGATTACTCACCGGCAATTAAGCTCAACAGATGCCCACTTAATAGAGTTGATATGTTTAAATATCTTGGACACCTGACCGGGAAGACAATGCAGACATTGAAAGGGAACGTAGAGCGCTGTCTGTTCGTGCGAATATGCTAGCCCGCAGATTTGCTCGATGTTCGAGGGGCGTCAAAATAGCTTTATTTAGGGCATTTTGTACCTCCTCTTATACTGGCAGTCTGTGGATGGATTACACGCAGAATCAGTACAGCGCTCTACGCGTCCAATACAACAACGCGTTCAGGGTGCTCTTGAGGCTGCCTTGCTTCTGTAGCGCATCGGGGATGTTTGCCGAGGCACGTGTGGATTGTTTTCACACAAACATGCGCAAGCGGTGCACATCCCTGGTGCGTAGGGTGCGAGCCAGCCGCAACAGTATCCTGAACGCTTTCGCTGAACATTTCGACTGTCAGTACGTGAACCACTCTGCTGCATGATTCACGTACTAACTAATGTTGAGATATTATTTTAATTTTGTTATTTTATCACACTAATATTATAAAGGCGAAAGTTTGTGAGTGTGTGTGTATGTTTGTCTTTTCTTCACGCTCAAACGGCTGAACGGATTTGGATGAAATTTGGCACACATATAGTTTATAACACATTGAATACTTTTTATCTCGATATTCCCACAGGATCGAGACGTATGTGGGTAAAACCGCGGGGCGCAGTTAGTCTATTATAAATTTATTTTTTAAAATGTATGTACAATTTTCAATTTACATGTTATTCTTTAATTTAATTTGATTAATATTTTTTTTTTTTGTTATTGTATGATCTAAAGTTGATTGAAATAACTAAATAATAATAAAAGAACGTTAACGTTTGACTGGTGACATGGTTTTTGTGTAACGTAACTGGTGACGAACGGCCTGAGAGGCCGCTGCCGTATCTGGTCTATAGCATAGAAATTAGATAAGGTAGCTTAGCGCTGTCTTTAAAAACAGTTTAATAACATATAAAAGGATAAAAAAAAACTAACCAATAAACTCTAAACGTAATTTTTATTGAAGAACTTTTGCTATTACAATGTATGTAGTAGCTAAAATCAAAAAACTAGAGATGAGATCAATAATCACAAATAAAAAAAAATAATCAACATATTGTAACAAAAATACTATTTTTCCTTATAGTTACGATACTAATTAATAAAAAATTAAAAAATGCTTTAATAACTAGTATCATATTACAAAACTGACAACGGTCAAACTTTGGTTATTTTTGCCATAGAAACATGTAACTAATCTTGATAAAGGTTCATCATCATTGTCACTTTCTAACTGTTGATTCTCCTGAATTTGTTCTTCATATTCAGAAGCACTTTCTTCGGTTTCCGAGTCATGATCACTTTGCTCCGGGACGAAGTTTTCGGGAACATTTTCAGCTTCCGATCCACTTGAGTCTTCCTGTGTCAAAAACTCTTCAATTTGTATATTTTCAAGCCGTTCTCTAGTGTTTAGCACTACATTCCCAACTCCCGACTCCCTACGCTTCTTTTTTGGAGGTGCGGAATTATTCATTGCAAGTAATAACTATAAAATACGAAAAAAACAACAAAACAAAATTACTTTTAAAAGTTACATAAGTGGTGACATAAGGTCTGAGAGACCGCTGCCGAACTTTACATCGATGTAACTTACCGATTTGGGACAATACGACGCAACTATCCCTCTTTACGGCGTGGACGCAACTAAAGTCGAAGCTACTCAGGCGTTGAAAGAAAGGACGCGCGGGGAAGAAGGTGAAATGACGGTTCACTGTTGCTGCTCGGCCTGTGAGACCGCTTGTCACCAGTTAAAGGTTAAGTATTCATCCCTTTTTCCTTTATTACAACCCTTGCAATATTTCACATAACTATCTGGCTGCAATCTCCCATTACCGCCACTTACAAAACTCTTTACGATTCCTATCTCAAACGGGTTCCTATCTCGAGGCTCGGGTCTTGAAACCGTGCCGGATATGAGGTCGGTTCCCGGAAATACGGCAGCAGTCACGATTAGCCGACGTGGCGGAAGAGGATGGCTTATTTGCTGTTTGTGTGTATGTATTAGATGGATGTATTGTTTTATATTGTGTGAGGTGTGTGAAGAAAGGATATGAATACTTACGTTTCCTTTTTTGTGACGTTTTGTAAAGCAGATTTTTCCTTACGCATAAATATGAAAATTCATACACACAAAAGCATACATTTGTTTGACAAGACAAATCCTAAATCTTCACTTGTAGAATACAGATATAATTTCCTTAAATCACTCTCCGACACTTCGGCTACCTAAAGACCATTAAATAGAAATATATCCTATTTTGCTTTCCTTCATAAATATAGCGTGGGACGATGTTTACAGCCTGTGTCGGCGCTACTGTGTCGGCGCTACTGTGTCGGCGCTACTGTGTCGGCGCTACTGTGTCGGCGCTACTGTGTCGGCGCTACTGTGTCGGCGCTACTGTGTCGGCGCTACTGAAGCACTTCACTTAATTACACCGTTATCTCTTTATGTCCTAAGAGTCTAAGGCTGTGGACTGACAGCTGTAGCAGCGGGGAGCGGGGCGATAGGCGGTAGCGATGAGCAGGAGCGGGGGTACATAGTACTCGCCCAAAGAATGTAAAATACATATTATCATCAGTGACTGACCTCATAAAGCTATCGCAATTTTGTATTGGAATTGCAATATCGTCGCCATATTACCTGCACTTGAATATGTGTTGGAATTGGTAGCAGGAAAGTGCTTTTGAACTTTATCCAATTTTACGATGGCTGAGTGTCGAATATAAGTTTTTTGTAACGTTACGTAGGTTCATATTTTATGTTCTAGCTTTGGCTGTGAAAATAATAATTGTTTTGATTCGGTACTCGAGAGCACTCGGAGTCAAGTCAAGTAACAAATCATTGTCAGGAGTCACTCCAACCCGTAGGCGGCATGCTACAAGTAAATGTTTCCTTTTTTGTATTCCAGTGTCCGAAACATTGTAATTCTAACTATAAACGCCACAAAAACACAGCGAAATGCACCTTCAACCATAAATCTAAGCGGTTTAAACCAGATATAAAAACAGCATTTTTTTTTTCTAAATATTCACCTTTCATCTAACCGCATTACGGTAACGACGAGTGGCAAATGGATATAAATTGCCGCCACACTCGAACGGTTTTAACAAAATGTCGCCAAAGGACGCTTTACACCCGCCGTGTTTACCGCCGTGTCGTGTGAACGGAGGCGAAGAGGGGTTACACGCTTTTGTTTACATAAGTATAGGAGAACATGTTACTGTTCGTTAGTGGTGTTTTTGTATTATTGGTATGGTAAAATGGAAGATTCGTTTGTACACAAAATTTCATAATATAATGCACTTTTTTAGGGTTCCATACCTCAAAAGGAAAAATGGAACCCTGACCCTGGCTTGCCCTGTGGAAGACAGACAAACAAAAACGCGAGTAATCCTATTAAAATTAAATTAAATAAAACTTTATTTCAGACTAAGGTCCATAATTTTGTTAGTATATTGGTGTTAGTAACAATGGTGCTTAAATAAATGGGTTAGTATTGTTATTTTATTACAAGATTATTTATTTATGCAGACCTATGACTGTCCCCACCCAGTGTCCCTTAAAGGGACAGTCCGGTCTGACAGCGATCATTTTTAGAATGCTGTTGTCACTACCATGCAGGCGCTGTAGTAATGAGGCCGCTTTCTTTCGCATGATGGCATGGAAGCCATCTGTGCGAGCCTCCGCGAACATTCCTGAAGCGCTACAACACCATGACAGCCCCAACAGCATCCTAAAAGCATTATTAAATTGAACACGCAGGACATTGTATGCTCGGCGCATGTAAGACACCCACAGGCCACTCGTGTAAAAGGATTGACAGAACGCCTTAAAAAGGGTTACTTTGACGTCTGTAGTACAACGAGCGAACCTGCGGGCAAGCATATTGCTCCTCACAGACAACGCCCTGCGCTCCCTCTCTATATCTACGTCATCTCTTAGGTCGCTCGTGACAATGTGGCCAAGGTACCTAAAACTGTTAACAATTTTCAGTGCTACGCCGTTGAGACTTATGGGCGGAACACTGCGCGGCTACTGCTTAGATGCTTTAAATACAAGAAGTTCACTCTTCTTCGAGTTTTAACTAAGCCATGCTCCTCCGCATAAGCCTCGCAGGTCGATAACAACTTCTTCAACCCACCCATCGAGGGACTGAGAAGCACCATATCGTCTGCATAGCTTATATTGTTGACACACGTTCCGTCAATGTGGCAGCCGACATGTGTACTGCTCAGCCGCTCGATGAGCCGGTTGATGTAGAGGTTAAACAGCAGAGGCGGGCTTAACCCCCCCTGTCTAACTCTGCATTCCAGCCTGTACTCGTCCGACAGAGTACCCACCCACCTCACCCGGTTCTTTT
Source organism: Agrochola litura (assembly GCA_949152395.1). Taxonomy (NCBI): domain Eukaryota; kingdom Metazoa; phylum Arthropoda; class Insecta; order Lepidoptera; family Noctuidae; genus Agrochola; species Agrochola litura. The sequence continues at coordinate 25,419,386 of OX424501.1, forward strand.
GGTTAGAGTACCAATATTTGAGAACGGAGGTATACTTCGCCGGCACACCCACGTCCCTCAACTTGTCCCACAGTACGTCATATGCAACCAGACCGCTTTTGACAAGTCGAGGAAACACGCAAGTACCGGCGTCCTCCTCGCTGTGTAGTACATGACAGTTCGCTTCAGACTCAGAATAGCGCTCTCTGTTGAGACTCCTGCTTTGAACCCGAACTGGGCATCGTGCAACTTAACTTGTGCTGTGAGGCGGCTATTCAGCAGACTGTCAAGTATCTTGGCTAGTGTGGTAGCGAGTGAGATGGGCCGGTAGTTACCAATGTCAGACGTATCACCCGTCTTATTCTTAACTATCGGAACAACTATGGTCCGCATTAGCGGCTATGATCACTCGCGATTCTGTCTGTTTGTCTGTCCATCTGTCACAACCAATTTAGCAATCAAATAAACCGATTAAGTTGAAATTTAGTACACATAATGTATTTTTGAATATGGGGGTCACTTATGAGGGGCAAATAAAAAAAAACACAAACTGTACTGTGTGACAAATCAAATGAAAGCCCTTGTTGCGAGGATCTAATTTTTTTTAAACCTATACTTTTAAAGATTTAAAAATCTTCGATATTTAAAAAAAAAACATGAAAATTGAACATTTAAAAAATTAATTTAAAAAATACACAGAATGGTTCTTTACTCATAGATTACAGGAAAACCTATAAGAAGTCTACTGTCTTAAAATAACATGGTAAATCTCTCAATATTGTGCGTACAAATTTACGTTTGCAGTTGGAATGTATGGGAGAGCATGTTTTTCAACTACAATGTTAAGTTTGTTCTTGAGATAAATTCATCCCAACTACGGAAACCTTAATTGTGCGTGGTCCGACACAGTTTTTCCAAAAAACCGGCCAATACAAATTGCCAATGTTAGAAGTGCTGTCTCTCGGGTTCTTTTGGACCTACAGAGCTATGACTGCTCTCAAAATAAATGTAAATCTTTAGTATACTTTAAAAATGTAATGATGGTTGTTTTCCGTAGGATGCACCTTTTAGAAGTTATAAATCAAAAACTGAAAGAAGTCCGAAAATTTCGACGTTTTTCGAGTTACGCAGTTAGCTCTTTTGAAGGTGCAAACTTGGTTTTACGCTATTGGTATCTATCCTAACAACATTCCAAAAAAATCAGTTCAGTGCAATTTTTTCGACCTCACGCGATTTTTGTGTCTACGGTGACTGACCTAATTATGAAAGTCATCCATTTCAATTAATCCTGACGTTCACTTATTTTGGATGAATTGTAGCTCGCACGAGTTTACACTGAGTGAGCTAATTTTAACAATTAAACTAATACTACACCGCTAGTTAGAGAGTTTGATTATTTTGATAAATTACAATTGAATACCTACGTTGCATGATTATTTGATTGGTATTTAACACATCTGATCTGAAAAATAGTTGTCAATTTGTTAATTAGGTGACCGGAGTTTTGATGGGACGCATTTACCCCTAAACTATGACCATCATCTCGTCTGCCAAACTTGGTATTTTAAAGCAGTTTCTCTGAACGGTCACCATTTAATGGGCCCGTGAAAAAACAACGAAGAAAAAAACCCACGTTTAGGGTAACAGTTAATCTCATGCTGAAATTTCCTAACGCAAGCAATAACTCAATTACACACTGACAAACATAGAAATTAAGACTCCGACTCATCTTTACAACCTTTGGAACAATGAAAACAGACGAGCAGTAAAATTGCCCATTAATTTTATTGTTAATTATACAATTGCCCACCGAGGCACACAGCGACCTCATGCGTACAAATAGAAATAAATCCCTTTTCTGTGTGATGTGGGGCTTTATTAACACGCATTTATGTATATATTAAAGGATAAAACTGTTAGGTAGCCATATTATCAATAGATCTAAGTAATTTAAAATGATTTTCCATTTCTATTAGTATTGCTACTTTTGTGTTGAGTTATGTGATATGCTATGTGATAACAGCTTATGAAATGTTAAAGTATAGTAGCAAGCTCCCTCGATAAGAATTTTATGTATTTATTGTCATGAAAGAACAAAACAATTATCCCTTTTCATACAACAAACAAACTTGAACCTTGTAAGTACTACTTACAAATCATGTCCTTTACTCTCAATTTAAAGGAGAGAGTGGTTCTTGCCTCAAATAAAAGCAATTGACAAAATTATACATGATCCAACGAAAACATAAATTGCTCAGAGTGTTTCTTCTAAATTAAGTTTGTAGTCGTCAAGGGCATCAAAAGTGGAGTAGAGTGTCGCTGTCGGGGGGAAGTGAATACCATACTGTCGGAAAACATCTTTAGAATTTAGAATTCAGTGTTATTAAAGGCACAATTTTTTGTGACTGTGTAGACACGAAGATTACATTATTTCTCCTTCTCTCATCTCATTACCCCGTCAAACGATCGCCCACTAGAAGTCGTTTCAGGAGTATGTTTATTGTCGTTTCAAGTGTATAATTCTTATGATCAGTAGCGGGTTCATATGACATTTCAGAATTATATTTCCAACCAAAGGTTTTTCCGCCCTCCAAAGTTCCAAGCAGACGAAGTCGCTAGCATAGTTAGCTATTACCAGTTGATCAACGCGCAGGCAGCAAAGTGTTCTGATTAGCTACTTCTTTCACAGCTAATAAGAAGGGTTCCGATTTCGAATTTCTTGCACCCGTTCTGGGACCCAATTAGGTCTCAAACGTCCTGAGGGACGAACGTGTCACAGAGTTTAGGTGACTCGTGACTGTATGGGTACCTACTTACGAATTAGACTGAATCCAGTAAGGTGGGTAAGTTGATTGCATACGTTATTAGGGTTGCTTTTATTGAATTGATTAAGTGGGCAAATGTTCTTTTTTTTAATAACCAAAAACTTCTTTAAAATTGTGAAAATAAAAACAAAACAGCCTATTTAACAAAAAAATTAAGTCTGAGTACCAAGTTGAAATGCGATTAGTCAGAAAATTCTCAAAATCAGTCCAGAGTTTAGAATAGCTCCCGACTTATGTCAATAGGCTTAGCCCCTATTCCGTGAGACTTAATACCGTCGCCGATGAAATGTGGGAGTACTATTACATTACAATACACGTTGTCTCTTCTGGGAATACAGAGCTTGACAGGTATTGTTTGGAATTACATTAAACAGATTTCTGATAATACACAGTCCTATTTAGGAGACGGTAAATATCATCTGCCTGGTTGAAGGATTATCTCGAGGCGATAGACAAACATTACTGTTACATAACATCACGCTGTACTCCCAGAAGGTACAGGCGAAGGTAAAGGCGTACTGATAGAACACCCACATTTCTCAATTGTATTTAAGTTCCATTTATTAGGGAGCGAGCCTATTGCCATCAACCGGAGTGGAAATTCATGAAAGGAAAACCTTTCTTAACCTTTCTTTGCTTTACCTGGGAATCGAACCCAAGACCTCGTACTCAGCAGTAGTGCTTGCGACCACTAGACCCACGAGGCAGTACACACAAAGTAATATTGACACCTGCTGGGCGCAAACTAATTTAAGATGTACCATAAACTCGAGAAGAAGAAGAAGTAATATTATTAAAATGAACGAACATTTGTCACTTTATAAGCATATTATTTATTTAACTTAGTGAAACGTACTCGAGTTCTATTTACAACTCTTTCTTCAAAACCAACATAAATTTTAAACAAATACAACTTCCTCGTAAGAAGTCGACCTATAAGAAACGCAGTTGATTTATTCTTATTTCTTTTCAGCCAATCAGCGTGGGATCTAATCCTGCGGAGCCATCTAATTGGCTGGCTCGACGAGTGCTGCGCAAGCCGACGTAATAAGATTGTTGCGAGCCGCGACTCCTTGCTGAGATATGGAATTACACTGCTGTGTTAGGTTTAATTTATATTCGATTTTTTTCAAATAATTTTATAGTAGGAAGGTTTGTATCATAAGGATTAATACTAGGAAGAACATAAATTGTAATGGTTTTTGTTTACACACGCCGCAGTTTGGACATAAAGCTGAAATGCCTTGCGTGCATGTAATTTCACGAAAACCTATCCACCCTCAATCTGATCAATCGGCCTATGGTAGGTTCAGCGCAGTCATGTAAATCTGTGAAATAATTTAATCTAGGTCACCACTTTATATCGTGAAGAGTACCTATTGCTTAAAGCTCGCAAACAAAGACCTCTTTCATCTCATAAGCGTCTATTCTTTATGAAAATATTCTGAATATATCGAGCGGCGTGTAAATGCTCGTTTCATCTTGTATATCATTATTTGCTCGTACTCGTACTGTTACAACATTCATGTGCTCTCGTTCCACGCGCTTAGCATTCAAAACATAGCGCTTAGTTAATTAGGAACGTTGTTTGTATAGAATTCTAGCAATTTTTATGTTGCTTTTGAGAGCAGGGTAATGTGGAATATACTCATAACATTATACAAGCCTAATTACCTACCAAGTACTTCAAATTACACTGTTATTAAATGTAAACTACTCATGAAATTGCTCTGAAGTAGATTACAGATGATGAACAATAGTAATATGCCTCTGATGAAACCAACATTATTATACGCTCGTATTTATTTAATCACTTGTAACAGCCTTTTAGCGTTGATACAAATGAAGTCAAATCCAATTAATTTACAGAAAACTTTTTGCTCGTATTCATAATATTCTTCCTCGCCTTCTTTTATTTTTGCCTTTTTACAAAGCAAGTCACACAAAAAACAAAAACAAACAATTATAGATCACAGCTCTATCAGATGAGATTCAGAAAAAGATTGCTTTCAGTTCCATTCAAAGGAACGATGAATGGGACCGAACGACTGAACGAATAATGGATTTCATTCGCGAGCTGATTGACTCGCTCGCGATAACTTTTGGAATAAAACCGACGTTTGGTCGGTCATAAATTTTCTCCGATTAGATTTAACCGACTGTGCGGAAGTTAGTACGTATGTTGAATGACAACTTCGCAAATGCTCGACCCAGTTAAGAGTTTAGCTTTAAATTTAATTGAGTTAACTTTTTCTGCTTATGACTGTGTATGAGTTTGTTCTACTTTTCATGAATGCTGTGGAAAGTAAAAAAGTGATTTACAAAATGAATACGCATAAGCTTTTGTATTCATATGGCCTTCTCGTTCTCTTCTCATTGTAATACATAAGTACTTTTGATTTTATTTGAGAGGAGTCAATTTCACACTAATTCTTATGGAAGTAATACAGCTTTTACTCGTCAATTTAATAGTTCCACCTAAGCATTCTACAAGTTCGCTTGAAAATTGGAAATTAGGAAAGCCTTAATTTCAATACAAATCTATCAAAATACAACCTCTATGTCACCAGAATCCCCCATGATTGCTAGAACTACCTCATTCGGAACATGTCGTCCCCAGTCAGAGGAATAGTATCGTTCGGCAAAGCATTGTATTGCATACAAGCCTCGCTCCCGCACTTCACTCCTATTCATGTCATGTCCACTACTCTTCAAGCGATCAAATACTTCACCATCACCTACAACCAAAACCAAGCCCTATCTTGTAGAACATAAGGTGTATGTTGGAATGGTAGTGTTCTATTTAGATGGGAAGCAGTGATTGCTTGGCGATAAAAAATTGGAATTGGTCGTTTTATGCACGAGTCCGAGCGTGGTTGTGTAGAACAGTTTAGAAGCAAATATTGATTGTGTGGAGTGGAATGGACCGAAAATTGATGATTGGTTTTAAATGTTTTTAGTTATTTCGGTTTTCCAAAGCTAGTTCAGCATCCATCTTGTCAAGTTTCAATTAATCAAAGCTCGGTTATTTGAAGTTGTACTTAAATGTATTTGTTTATTTATTTACTTATTGCATGGGAGATTTACACACAAATAAAATCACTACCTAACAAAAAATATAAAATCTTCCAAGATTTCCAAGTTTTGTAATTTCTAATTGGCACAGGATTATTTAATAATCCCTGCCGATTACAAATCATCTCAAATAAATTACAGAAGTAGATTAACAAAGAAGAGGTCAAGGTGTAGTATTAGCCATCCAAGCTAAACCAAACCAGAGAAGAGTGCTAGTACTGATGATGATTATTATTAATTATGATTCTAATTATCAAAGAAGTTATTGGCCGTTATTCCTCTCCCTCTCTCCTCATAATCTGCCAAAGATAAAGCTCTTGGAAATACTACACAAGGGAGTGCATAAAAGACCACTAACGTACAGGGGGTGCCCTTAGCGTGTAGTAGCTTAGTTCCTAAGTTTTATGGCCTGGCAGCCGCAGGAAAGTCCGGTTAAGTAGCCGACAACCTCCTTGGTTGACTCGCAAGATGCGACAAAAAAAAAGTGATACGTTAATTCGTCTGGCGCACTCTGAGAGATAAGTCCTACTACCAGTCTTGCTGACTGTCGAGACGAGATGAAAGATTTTTAAAAAAGCATCATATTGGAATACTAGCTTTTGTCGCGGCTTCGCCCACGTGGAGGTCAGAAACTATCCCACAGAAACGTACGTCATAGGATAATCCAGGCCTTACCCAGGTAATGGCCTATCCTTGTGCATAATTTCATCCAAATCCGCTCAGCCGTAGCGCGTAAAAAGGTAATAGGCAGACAGTCATTTTCGCATGTATGATATTAGTATGGATTTAACTATTATGATAGACAGATAGATGGTTAGGTACAGTAATATTTATTGCACTCCAATGTGAGGAAATTAAGTACAGAGAGGTTTAATTTAATACTTCTATGATTATTAATAATACCTACTACAATTTCAAAGACTTAGCTAGAAATCTGGAAATCCGGCCCTTTATCATTTGTGTCAGGTTCATTATAAAGTATTAATAAGGGTCAGGAAGGTCTACTGCTAAGGCTTTTAGGGTTTATAATCCTTTGTAGGGTGGTTATACATACACAGAATATAAATCTACATTGTTTTAGTTAACGGTAGGCATAAACAGGAAAGAGTTTGTGAACAGGCTGCAGACTAAAATCTAAAACTAAGGAAAATATCCGTAGAGAAAAGTCATCGTATTGGATTCATGTCATGCTGAAATTAAATATTTAGACCGACTACATTACTGCACCAAGATCTTTCATTGTTGCAAGATTTGTTTTATTCAAATTCCTGTTACCTAATGTGACAACATGTTTCACCTGCCCCACGTTGTCATAAATGACACTCCAAATTAAGTCAATCATCCACGTTCCCATCAATAAAAAGAATTTTCCCTGCCAGTGTGCAGTAATGAAGTTACCGTTTAGCAGGAATACCTATCCATTAACCAGTAATCCACGCCAGTAACGCGTAATAGTCACTGGCGCGAGTAAATTGACTCGCCGGTCGTCAACCCGTAGGACTGCCCAGTATTTAGGGCACGAGTATATAATATTGGTAAGGCAATGGCTTTTTTTGTACTTTACCACTTGAATGAGAAATTTGTTGCTATAACCAAGGTTATTAGTCAATTAATTGCATCGTATTGGCAATAGGATCTATGAGCAGTCAGCGTTGATGATAGCGAAATTCACTGGCAAGGCTGGAGGGGTAGTCACACGGCTACACATCAAGCTATACATATCCAGTTTATGCTGATCTCACATTGTATCGGATTTCCGTACAATGCGAGGTCAGCTTATACTGGAAATGTATAGCTTGATGTGTAGCCGTGTGTACCTCGCTTACTTATCATGTATATTTGTTTATTTTTTTGATTTTATAATTAAAAAGATAGATCGTACGATTTAAAAAAAAAGTTTGAAATACTTATTTCTTCGTATGGGGGTTTTTGGCTACATATCTATAGAAGTGTTTGAGCATGGATTTGTTTTTACGGTGAATCCACGATACTGCAGTAGTATTGTAGTTTCAGGGCACGCTTATTCATACGTTACCTAATTTGTCGTTGACTAATGAAACTTCAAACATTTAGCTGCACCGTATCGAGAAGTTTATTGTACCTAAAGATTCAGCAATAAACTCCATGCAACCTAACTTTATTACATAAAAACACACACACCCAACAATAAAAACTGTAAACAAAGTCAAGAAGTCGACTACCTCACATAACATTCGTAGGAAAAAAATACGCAAAGTCAAAGTGGTTGACATTTTGACTTTGCGTCTTTATTTAGTAGCAGTTTCGCAGCAATAATCGTCGTAGTTCAAACAAATGTTACTACGGACGTGTGGCTGGCCGTATACGCGATAAAACCGCATGTAATGAGTATTGGCCGAGCGACGCGGGCGCGGCGCGGCGCGGTGGCAGTAATAATTGATTGATGATACCCTGCTACTCTATCATATTAGATTATGTACTTGGGTGACTAGTTTTTGCGAAGGTTTCTTGTTACTTGCTAAAGGCTTTTTTTTGGTTGGAGGTATTAAGCGTTAAATATTCTACAAGAAGAATAGGCGTGGAAGTTTTTTTTTGAATTTTTGACTTTCTTAACCTTGAAAGTCAGCTTTTACCAAATTTTTATTAGTCTGAACAGTATAGAATCCGTAAATTACAGCAGTTCGAGCATGATAATGTAATAAACAGACAGACTCATCCGGTTTCGAAAAACCTGATCCATTCTCTAATTAGGTAACCTGCTATAAAATGGCTGTCTTTGCTTGCTTGTTTCCTTCTATTCTATTCTTGACCAAAATATTAACAACCAATCAATTCACTTCACAGAATATAAACTAGATTCAAGATTGAATAAAATTAAGACTTTCAGCATAAGTGTTAATTACCTGTGTAACCAACGCTTTTGCTGAAAGTCGTATTTTTTTAATTTAGCGTGAATGGGAATGTTCGTCTGTTTTACGAACATTCGCATGAAATTCACGTTAAATAACTCTGCACTCACAGCTCAAACCATCTCTAGTTTTGAACAGTGTCAATATCCAATACATTCCGATGCAACAGTTATGTATCGAAGCTTCTGCTCAGTATTGCAGATAACGCCAAACTGTGGAACTATCCTGACTGTGTGCAAACTATATTCTATACACATATAACCATCTCCCCACTGTATCCCGTAAACTGTAGATATAACCACTGAAGTTATTTGCAGTTAACGCTCCGTCACACATCGCTGGTGTGAACTGACTAGCTTCTAATCATAATGGGCTGTTATGGCGATGTTTTGGCTATATTTCTAAAATTTTAGTTAACTTCTTGCGTAGGGGATATCTTTTACAAACTTTGGGCAAGTATTTTCAAGAAAACTCTACACCCATTATGTTTAAAACGACAAATCTCTCAATTTTTCTGTGCGACAATAAGAAGATTATACAATAAAAACTTAAATCGTATAGTGCACTATACGATTTAAGTTTTTATTGTTCATACATACCTATGAATGATGTTGTATGTTGTTATGTTTTGGTTAAATGTGTTGTACGATAAGTGTTTAATAAATAGTATAATAATTAGCCTGACATTGTGGTAGCTGATTGAATAGAGCGGCCCGCAATGATTGCTGGAATAATGGGTCGACATGACAGAAACCTCGCGAAAGCCAAGAAAGATAAAGAAATCAAGGATCTTGACTTCGCGAGGTTGTCGACATGTGGGATGTGGCTGAGCAATTATTCACCCAGCAATTATTGCGCTAATAGTCGTGATAGCCAATGGCTTTATAGCCAAGAGCCTCGACGAACACGAGGCTCTCGTTGGGCACCTTGATTCAATAAGCGGTACTTCTAGACAAGGCTCGTATTGTTAGGAGGTTCCTCTCCCTGGAGCCCTGGCCGCCGATAGCTTGGACCCTGTTCCCGATAACGGTGGGCTACTGTTATTTTTTTTAATTATTATTTTTCGGTCTTTTATAAAAATATATTTAAAAATGTAATGTCTAAAAGTAAACAGTAATAAGTAAAATAAGAATAATTAAATTAAAATATATTTATTCTCTGGTTAAACTAGATAATAATTATATCTGTGATTCGTAGTCTAAGAAGTGAAAATTATTGACGTTCTACGGATACAAATTCCACCATCTTAACACAAGATTCCGCAAGCCCTTAAGCCAAACGATGTGCTAAACACGCTTATGTACAGACAGAGGCAGTTATCTGCAGCAAACGCGCCAGTACACTAAGCTACTGAACGCGAGCGCATTCTCATCACTGCGGCATGGTCGGTCACTGTAGTGGACTCCAGTTAGATGAAAAAATGTAATTATTGGTAAAGGATAAGAATGTAATTGTAATGTAGTGACATACAGCGATCGCCCAACGCTGTAAAGTCGGTAAATACTGTTATCAAAAGGATATTATAAAGTTTTTATTTCACGTTCTTGTGAAATAAAAAAGAGCTTTGTTTTGTCATTATCATAGATATAACATACGTATCTAATGATATTCTAGCTGTCACCTTAAGCTGTTTTCTTGGTGTTTGTTAAATTGCTCTGTTATAATGTCTTTTTAATTCTAGGTTTCATCAATCACTTTTGCCTTTTAGTTCAATTATTTTTGTTTTACTATTAATAATATAAAAGGCCACTCTTTAGAGCTGAATTGCCAAAGTTAGATAATTATCTTTTTGCCGAGAATTAAAATTTTCTTCAGGTAGTTATTTGTATGGAAAAACTGTCAAAAGTACAAAATGTATTCGAAGTATAATATACTTATAATATAGATAGATGTTTGGTCTAATTTTCCAAGTTATTACTTGCACTCTCGAAACTGGAAATATTATTTATTTTGAAACATTTGTGTCTGTTATTTTAAGCGGTTTTCACAGAATTAATCGCAAATACAGCAAACGTAAGTAAACCATATAGTTCCCATACCTATCCCACTGTAAATAGCTTTACGTTGTATTGGCATAAAATCCCACATATTAATATCTCCTGTTTACGAATTGCCATAATATTTTCATTTGTAGGTAGGTGGTAGCCAAAAATAAATGATCCGTGGATTCAGACAAATGACGTACGTTTCGTCAATCCTCTGTGACGTCAGCGCCAGCCCTCTGTGCGCTCATTCGAGCTGTTATTAGGATAAAACCGTAAATGTCTAAATAAATAGATATAGTAGTAAAGCTGTATTTGTAATACCTATGCTTCTGTGACCGATACAAACGTAGAATAATTGTCTAAACTAATATTATCTACACTAATATTATCTAAACTATTATTATAATATAAAGAGAACAGATTTGATTTTTTGTATGTTTGTTTTGTAATGAATAAATTCAAAAACTACTGAACCAATTTTAAAAATTATTTCACCAGTAGAATGCTATAATATCATTGAGTAACATAGGCTATAATTTATAAAGATATCACGCGGGCGAAGCCGCTATAAAGCTATATAAAATATTTTTATGCTGACGATTTATTACACTCAAAAAGATCTCTAAACATATTTTAATCAGATTTTATACAGGGCAGTAATAGCCTAGTGGTGTGACCGTCGGACTGCCAAGTCAAAGGTCTCGAGTTCAAACCCAAAACACGCACCTCTGACTTTTCGGATTTATGTGCGTATTGTATAATTATCACTTGCTTCAAAAACGGTGAAGTAAAACATCGTGAGGAAAGTGGCATGCCTGAGAGATATTTCTCAACGACATGTGAAGTCAAGTCAGAGGCCCATGGGCGGCTACCTAACCCTGATACCAGGTTAGTCGCTACCCACACGAAAAGAAGAAGAAGAAGATTTTGTATGCATTTTCCTTGTCTTGTGAGATCCACAAACCCTCGTGGATCACGTCTATTTATAGACAAACGTGCTGCCCATGTGATTTCACTCCGTTCAGCACACTTGGACAAAGTTGAAAAGCTAAACCAATAATTACACTGAGACACGTGCTCGTACACACAATACTGCTTGGTGGCAAAAGGTATATTATGAGTTTTGCCTCAGACGAGTTCTTTCATAAAGATATACTACTACTTGAAATTTTTCATCAGTCTTTAGTGCGCGTATGATGACTCTACTCACCTACTCTGTTATAACACTTATATCGTTACTGTCAAAAACATGACGCATGTCTTTCATCAGAGCTGAACCAAGCTCATGTTGTGTTTGCAAAACAAATACACTCCGTATGATGTACGAGTGTGTATTGTACAAATATTACATTATGACTTATTGTTTTTATATTTCGGGTTTGCTGAACATTTGTTGATGCAGCGTGAATAGTATGTGTTTTGGTTTAGATTGGACAAATTGATTTAAATAGAATTCATTTGTTTGGTTTACACTGTGTGGGTTATATTATCTGTGTTTGTTTTCTCACATATTATTAAATGTTAGCACGTTAGCTAAGTGAAGACATTAGTATACACAAGACCTCGATCATATTCGGCTAGTCTAGAGTAGATGACTACCTGCCATCATTTGTAAAAAAATAGCTATAGAATGACATCCAGAATTAATGGGTAGGTCCCAGTAATTGTATTAATTGGAAGTCAAAAATTGATTAGTTGATTAAGAGCAGATTTTTCAACATCAGATAACTTTTGTCTGAAGTAAAAAATATAATAGCTGTAATATTTAATAACCTATTCCGCTTAACTGTTCCTAAAGAGTCACGAAAAACCCTGTATGAAATCGATAAGTGTTTCACCTCTCAACGGGGCATCAAATACAAAAAGACTTAGTATGAAAATTGCATTTCAATGCTGTGTAAACACATTGAATTGTCCACATATAAGAATCAGCAATGTGCAGACAAAAATAATTAATCGTAGTTTCTTCGCCAATCTTCGAGATAAGCGCTGTAAGCGAGCTGGAAAATGTGAAGTAAATGAACCGCGATAATCTCAGTCAGCACGAGCTGAGATATTTGATGTTCTGCTCTGTTCTCATGCAAAAGTGCAGCTGACGGAGCTTCTACTTATAATGAGGTTTTTGGCTTGAGCAATCTTTGTTGAGACAAAGTTTGTATGCATAATACCCTTTTTGTTGAGATACAAAAGAAAACTTCTAACTTAACTCTAGTGATGCACGCAATTTGTCAGTGAACTCATTACTTTGTTTTTATTAAAGATACCTTTCTAATTTTGAATTTGGTTTTAGGCTTTTTTAAGCATTATGACACGATGTTAAGGTGTATTCTACAGTGTGTCATAAAAACAGACCCTGTTAAGTATCCTATCCTATACTATTAAAAGAGCAATATTTGTATATATTTATTACATTTGTAACGTTTTTTTAACGTTCAAAAGTGCTATACAAAGGCCCATTTGAAATAAATGATTTGACTTTCGACTTTAATTACGTTCTCGAAAATGGCTCTAACGATTTTGATGAAAGTTGCAATATAGGGGTATACAGGGGCAAAAAATCGATCTAAGTAGGTCTCATATCTGGGTAGGTCTCATATCATTAAACACGTTTTCTCTATTTGCACGTGAGCAGAGCTCGGTCGCCCTGTTATGGTACCTACTTGTGATGATATATAAAGAAAGAATAAGAAACTCATAAAACCATTAGAACAACGATAAGATAGCTAAAGTCCTTAATTTAATGTAACGGCTTCCTGTCACCGTAATATACGGAAGAAAATTAATGGAAATGTAGGTTTTAATATTAGAACTAAGTACTTGGCGTAATTTGGCGGAAGCAGGTGCTAAGTGAACTCTTGGTGAATAATTTAGTGACAAGAGTGCTGTTTAATGTATATGGATAATTTTGTGTGTGACTTGTGCCACACAGTGGACATTGTGACTACATTGCTGTATTGGGTTGAACCTGTTAAAACAAAATAATGTAAGTGTGACAAGTAAAAAATAAATATTTTTTTAAAATTAATTTATAATGATTAATAATGTTGTTTATAATTTGTCTAATACGACCGTTTGCACTAGCATACACCTCACATAAGGTGTATTGTTGCCGGTAAAGGCCAGCTGCTGCTGGATTCATTTGAAAAAAAGTATGTCGTGTGTTTTGTGCCTAAAAGAGAAAAGCTAATTTCTATGTACTATGAATTGTTTTAAAAGAAATGTGTCATGTTATTGTTTATCATTCGTAGTAGTGATCAAACAAACAGTTAAGTTAGTATTCACATAGCGCAATCGCATGCCTATATTATACACAAATAACGAGGTGAGTCTTTTTTATGAGTGTTAGTCAAACATTTATCGAATTATTTTATTATAAAACCTTAAAAAAAATCACACAAACTACCTTAAGATTTCGTTAATCTTTTTCATGTGCCTTCGAATCTACGCTTTCATAACCAACACATACTGTTTAACTTCTTTATACATAATAGTAACTCTGTCACCAAATGGTGTAAAACACTTAAGCCTCTAGCCACTTTTTGATTGATAGCACTAACGTAGGTGTTTATTTTTGACGTCTAATATGTTATGTAAACATAACATTTACGTTTCAGGTGTTGATGTTTCCCGAAATACCCGCGCGTTGATTGTACTCATTAAACAGAAGAACATAATCTCATTCACATTTATAACATTTTCGTATTTGTTTTTCAATTGACAATTTTTAAACAAACTACCTTGTTTTAGGAAGTAGTATTTTCATTACGTTGTATATATATATAGTAAATATACATAATATATAGGTACCAACAATATCATATTGTTTGAAAATATCTCATACATATTTACAGTAAACAAATAAATAAAATTCATAGTATAGGTGAGTATATAAAAAATCTATAAAGCGTTTGTTTAAAAATGCATACGGATTTTACTATTCAATCTTCAATTTGTAAAAATATCGCAGTTATTGGATGTGTAATCTTCGTCATAATCCACTAAAACTTGTCGAAATAATATATTACTGGACTAACATTTCTGAATGTTTACTCTAATAGCTTCCTAACTAGTCCTAACTAATATTATGAATACAAAAGTGAGTTTGTTTGTTTGTTACGCTTTCACGCTAAAACGGCTGCACAGATTTGTATATAATTTGGCATATGAGTAGGTCTGTACCTGGAGTAAGACAAAGGATACTTTTATCCCGACTTTCCCACGGCATCGCGACTTACGCGGGTAAAACCGCGGGGCGCTGCCAGTGGAAAATAAAATAGAAAAACATTTAAGTTCAATCGTATTCAGCGTGTGTAGACAAAACATAGTGCACCTAATATAAGGCAGCCTACCCTCTCGAGAGACACAGGCGTGTTGTTGTGTACCGAAATCATGATTTTTGGAGAATCCTGTATCATTTTCATTTCACACAATGTTTCGTACGCATAGTAAAGTCGAAGGTGAATGCCCTCCGGCGGAGACTGAACAAGCGTTTGTTTCTTTTTCTTTCATCTCCGTTGTTCAGGCTTCACGTACTTTCTCATGATCAAGGTTAACTTACTCGTGGACGAGTATAATTAATGTATACTAGTTTTTATTATGCAATCAATTATGCAGCGGGTGGAGTTTGAACTCACGACCTTTCGCTGTTCAATCCATCGGGTTTTATTTCATATTTTTATTAGGACCCCACAGTTTATTATCATTGTGTTGTGATATTTGCAAACTTTCATTATTTTACTATTGCAGCTAAGTAATAGTGACATTTCACAAGGCATAAATTCAATATTTATGGATTAGGAAACATTCTAAGAAAACTGGATTTTTTCTATATTATTACCATAAATAAACCAAATCCTCTTATTTTCCCTAACACAAAGATTACCAACACATCCGCTTATCTCCCGAAGATAAAAGTATTCGGCATAAATCGGCTAAATCCGTATGCATTCGGAAGTCGATCGCTGTGACGGCTATTAGCTCCGATTGATTTATTGAGAGCTTGATGTGGATACGAACTAGGGATGGATTTCCTGCTAATTTAAGGGGAAATAAATTCAATCAATTGGATTCTAAAACAAAACGTTTGAAAATCATGAGAGTGATTATTATGTCCAGCAATGCAATAACAGAGGCAAATTTTATTTTAACAGCTTGTTTTGTTTAGAAATAGGATACTTTTACTCATATAATACGAGTATTATCAATTTATTTTCTGACCTGTATTACCCATAATGTTGAGTACTAAACTATGATTTAACTTATCAGTTTTCATCATACTAGTCGAATCATTTTTATTACCAACTTTACTTGCTACGAGCGTACTACGCTGCTACGGCGTAGCACCACACAGCACGTCACAAAAAAAAATCCTTTACGACATTATTCTTTAGCTAATCATTTTATTTTTCTACAGTATCTGAGCTTTAGCTAGCAGTCACAGTGATCGACCTCCTTATATATTAGTAAATAATTATAACATTAAAATACATACATTTCTGACGTACTGATCAAATGTCCTCACCGCGGTCCTCCCGAGCAGTAGCGCATCCATCTCACTTTCCGGCACAGGTACCACAGCCACTGTGGGCGCGGGACCACCCTTCATCGGCACATTCATTTTGGACCTTATATCCTTCCTGCTACGACACAAAATCCTCCAACACGAAACACTATTTACAGGAATGAGAGTTTATTTACAGGAACTTCTATTTT
Organism: Agrochola litura; assembly: GCA_949152395.1. NCBI lineage: Eukaryota > Metazoa > Arthropoda > Insecta > Lepidoptera > Noctuidae > Agrochola > Agrochola litura. The sequence continues at coordinate 25,435,850 of OX424501.1, forward strand.
CTGTTTGAACACATGACCTTTCTAGGTAACCAACTTAAGGTCACGATTACTTCATGGTAAATACAACCTTATGTCTACGACACAGAGTACACTTTCCAATGTTATCACAATAAAACGCACCACTCATTTAGAATAATGTACATAAAATTAATTAATTGTCATTTCAGCGTCTGTGTCTTGACCAATTAAAAAATATTTTATCTTTCACTTCAAAAATAATTGAAACTCAAACTTCGTATTGCTTTCTTTAATTAAACTGAGTGTTTTAAAAATACATTTGCTTTTATTCTCAATTGCATTCTAATTTTCAAAAACATATGAATTGACGTTCTTTTGTTTTTATATGTTGAAATGATATGGTTAGAAATTATTATTGTCTTTTTAAATATGTATAAAATTATTACTTGTTTTAATTGAATTGTTTTTTCTTGAGTTAAATCACTTCACTGTATTGTTCGGTCACACAATATGTTTTCTCACACAATCTCGGAGTTTTAAATCTTTTATCTTTTCCGTTGATCCCGTGCGTTCAGTCTTCACTATTATCTTTCTTGATTTACTATTTGTTTATTGGTTCGAGGATTGGAATGAAAATAAAATTCGTTTTTGGACCGCTGTTACTGATGTTATACCTATATCTGCAACGTTATATTATATTGTGGTATTGTTTGATTTTTGTATGGAAACTTGAAAGTATGTACTGTGGTTTACGTGGCCGTAGCTTTGATTACTGTGAAATTGTTTACGTTTGACCTTTAAAAAAATATATGGAATACTACGTGACGCTGTCGTTTTTATGTAATTGGAAAGAAGACAATTGATTTAACACTATTTCAGTTATAACACGATTTTATCCAACCTGTGACAAATAGAGTTGTAGGTGTTATATTAATTGGATAAGCCATTAATAGCATTACTGAGGCTTCAATATAATTGGCTTAGGCGATTGTTAGTTAATCCCGAACCTAAACTATGTCCGTGTAGTCAGATTACCACGCTTTGACTTATTATTATTTATTGAATTTCAACCTTGCCGATACTCTTTTACATGACAAGCCAATATTCGTTTAAACTAATATAATTAATGTAAAAGCAACTGTCTGTCTTTCTGTTAACTTTTCACGTCTGAACGGCTGAACGGATTTGGAGTTCCTTCTCGTGGGATAATTTCCGAGCTCCAGGCGGATGAGGGCTCCAGGCGGGTGAGGGCTCGGGGAGAAGCTTAGTTTCTGTATCAAATCAAATTAAATTAAACTATTTCATTTCACATTAACCTACATGGGCACTTATGAAACGCCAGAAGCTAGGTGCACGGTTCCAATTGGTCGTTTCCTATGGAGAAGAGCCAGCAAGAAACTCCACGGTTACTCTTGGCTTTTATAATATTTTCAAATAACAGTGTTAATAGGTATGGGAGGACAGTGTAGGTCTTTCAACAAGTACCAGGTACTTAGTAATAATAGTAATAGTTTATGTTGCTGATGCTCTAGTTATATTGATGGTGTCAGAGAAATGTATTCTTTTTGTACAACTGATAAAAAGTGACAGTTTTGATTTGAATCTACGGTCAATTTCATTTGATCGTGAATTTTATAAACAATCCGTTGCTCTGACTGTACATAAAATAGATTGCCCTAAAGAGTCACTTCAATAACAATTTGCATCCACCACCGCCACTGTGAGTTGATTCGCTTTTGTGCTATTTACAACTTCTACATTTTCTCATATCTAATTAGTAAACACAAATACACACTCTCAGTGCATCTGTATGCCTCATTAAAATGAAAGTCTTAATTACCGCATAACACTCAGGAATCTTTGCAAATGTTCAACTATCATTAATTACCTTTACCATACTTATCTGTTGAAAAACTTCTGAAGTTGAAACGGCTTCTGCTTATAATGGCTTAAGCAGTATGCCCACTACACCGTATAACACCATGACCGTGCTAGGGACGTGTCAGGCAAAAAAATATTCTTTGTGTTGAAAAGTATGAGGCTATGCCCACTAGACCGTTACGTTATGTCACCGACCAACACCTTCGCGTGCCATGCACGGAGCGTCAACAATTTTCAGCGAGAATATTTTAGCCTGTACTGATACGCTCCGTGCATGGCACGTGACGTTGCGAAAACTGTGCGCGCAGGCGGCGAAACGGTGAGCATATGCGGTTATAACCGCATTTGATGACCGTTCCAAATCCGTTATTAACGGCCAATTTTCTAAAAGCCATCGTATAGGTATAGGAAATAATTTTTTCTACAAAAATATTGACTCACACTTCCTGACGTGTCTGCTCACGCAACAAAACAGGTGAACTACTAAAACCGTGAGAACAGGTACCGTACGGACATAACACGCGGATGCTACGGTCACTAAACCGTTATGCACGGGTATGATACACTGTTGATACGTTCTAGTGGGCATAGTAGTCCGTGTCATGTTTCTTTCCGTGCCTGAGACGTTCATAGCACGGTCCTGGTATGGTACGGTGTAATGGTCAGAGAGCTTAAAGCACGTCAGTTCGTTGCTAACCTTCACGGGCAATGAGTAGAGATATCTCACGTGCATGTAATTAAATGCCCTGCCCAAACCAGACTTATAACAACAATGCTTTGGTACAAAACAAAATGTAAGACGCTAGTTTCCTCGAAGTATTTTCTCCTTAACATGAAGCTAAGAACTTGTCCCAACGGCAATAGGCTCAGACTGCCGTGATGTTACGTCATGTTACCTTAGGTTTTAAGATTAAGCTTAAGTATAATTCTCCGAAAGGGAATTAGGAATTAATCCCTCTACGTCGATTCTCGTTAGGTCGACTTCATTTCGCCAACCATGTTTTTGAATCTTCGAATTAATCTCATGTTCATACTTCTCCCTACGATTTCCACGACTGCCTCATGTATATGTATCTTATTATCAGTGTAATGTAATGTAATATTCTACAAGTATGCGTGTGACATCGGAGCGCGGCTTCAAAGCATTAAAGGTCGATATCTGTCTAAGTTACCTAATTAGTCTCACAGCGATACAGTGGTGGGCTGAGTCTTGACAAAGTTGTGATTTTAATATTATTGTAGTGAAATTGAATACTGACTCTTATCTCTATTTTCAGTATTTTGGCTTTACCCAATGTGAGTAGTGAGTATTTATATTAAGAAGGAGGCTCATACAACAGTCTTTAGTTCGTAATGGTTGAAAATATGACTATCATGAAAACATCACGTTCCTTTTCAAAGTTATCAATAATAAATTAATTGTAAACTAAGATCCAGAAAGGATTATACCTACCTATTGGTGATTTAAATGATTGATTCAGTAAATACATACCTAATATACGTTACTGTCGCGATTCATATTTTTTTATCAACATAAAACTGAGCTGCAAATTGGAAAAAAGACGTACGAGATTATTGCAGGCTATCTTTAACAAATCAGCATCCTGTCTATTATAAAAGTTACGAATTATTGACATAAGTTATTATAAAAATAAATAATAATGATTATTATTATTCAATCATTTTTTATTATTGTAATTATAATTATTGACATAATTAATATTAATAATATTTTCAACACAATGTATTTTGTTATGAAGTAAATGACTTACGCTTAAAGTAGGGATTAAAACAATATCTGACAAACTTTGATATTTCAAATACCTGCAAATAGACGGATAAGGATGAGATCTTAGTTCCACTTTTACTTTTTTTTTTTGTGGGAAATTATCAAATAACTTCTCCCGCTCTGGGTGGAGCGGGAGGGCGTGTCAGACTCTTACTGAATAAAACCCACCCGTGTTCCTTCAGTTGCCATGTTGCCGGGAGGCCACGATTTCCCTTTTGGCCCTTATTCGCAGCTCCGGCAGGCATCGGCCCTAGCGGACCCCGTCAATTCTGCTGACATCTCTTTGAGGCGCGCATGGAACACAACGCGCCGTCGACCCGGGCTTGGTCCTTATCGGACGGCTCACTACCCATTGCTCACCATCCGCAAGCCCGCGCCTACGGTGGCCGGAAATCTGCCTGTGATTCCCGACGCCCAGGGCGTCTCCTCCTGCGATGGTTAGGGACGCGAGGGCGCGAAATTTGTCTCTTCCTCACGTGTTCTGCCTCCTCCTTCGCGAGCATTACTGCTTCGCAGGAGGAGGTGACGGCTTCCCATTTCCTCTCGTACCATGGCCCGAACCAGTGCCGGACGCAAGAGATCACCGCCGCCGATCGCCTCCACGAGGACACGGCGATGCTCCGCCCAAGCCGGGCAAACCTCCACCGTATGCTCCACCGTATCCTCCGGGTAATCCACACAATGGCGACACCCGGGCGTTTCCTCCCGCCTTATTCTGTACAGGAACCTCCCGAAACAGCCGTGTCCGGTGAGGACCTGCGTCAGGCGGAAGGTGAGGACACCGTGGCGCCTCTCTAGCCGCTCCTCAAAGAGGGGTCTTATCGCCGCAATTGTGGTGTGCCCAGTCTTAGTTCCACTTGGATGTATAAATTAGATACATTACCACAACGTAACATCACGCGAGTATTCCCCGAAGGCTTAAGTAGAGGTATGAATCCACTCACATTTCACCAGTAGTCATTTATATTAATAAGTTTATCTGAAATTATTTTCGTGTACAAGTGGGTGCTACTGTATTCATACAGTTTGTGATAAGGCTCTACGTTGGCGCCATCAAACGCGAATTAGTTCAGTTTGCCTTGATTGCGTTTTAATATTTACCTTGCATGATTACCATTCATACTGCTGGTGTTATTTTTGTACCGTTAGCCAGAATATATGAATTTGATTTGCATTTATTTATGTGTATTGGGCGTAGCTGTCGTTACTGTGTCAAACAAAAAAATGCTTTGATTTTTGTCTCAAAAATATTAGATTACCGGTGAAGGAATCTTCCAATCATTTTCCCTACTATCCTCATGTTGCAGTACCTGTTCTACTGCAATAGGTAGTGCAAAACATCTGTAAACTTGGTGATAAAGCAGATATTCCATGACGCTCACCTTCTGTTCAGTTTTGTCTTTCATCGGCATATTTTACTCGCAGTGAAACATCTGAGCACAAAATGAATCAAAACTAAAAAATTAATTCATTAGTGAGCCGATCTTACGATGTTGATGCCTTTGTAGTTTTGTCGGTGTCGTGTGAACTTGGAATGAAACAAAAATTAACATTCACTCAAACGAAGCGTCTGTTATGAGCTTAAAATGGCCACATTTATTTGACAGTTCATTTTAGTGACCATGGTTAAGTAGACATTACAGACCTATCCGTTTCTAATTATAACCAGGAACCACTAAAAGTTAGAGTTGTATTAGTACTTACTAGATTCAGTCTCCGAAATATGATAAGTGCAATAGGAAATTTTTTGTTCGAAAAAATCTCTGATGCGTGGATTTGGATGTATGCCCGATGCAAGGACAAAAGGTAAGGTCTTATTGAATGAAACCTAATGAATAGTGTTATCGGTGATATGTTGACAAATATACATCGATCGAAAATGTTTTGTACCTATAACGGTTGTGAATAACCTGAAAATTACGCATTTTATGCATCGCTTATTTCAGACCTGTGACTTGACCTTACGATATTTTAAATACATAAACCTAAAAACTTCGCAATATGTTATTTTTAGCAGGATAAAAATAATTGGGAAACCTTAAAACAATATCGTTGTAATTATTATCATAAGCGCCGCCAAGTCATGCCCACCTGTTGACAGACCCGTGTTGACCTACTTCCCGCACCATAACAAACGAACGTCGTCGGTTTGTAAACGTTACAAACATGACCTTTTCCTAAAGAGTCTTGTCTCTCTCCAAGGTAAAGCCTTCAACATAGGAAATGTAAAGTTAAAGAAATTATTTCTTATGCAAATTGACTACCAACTTAAATTATCCTTATCATAATCACAACTGTCATTCTACAGCTGTATGAAATGCTATTATTGCACAAGTTCACGTAAGGTTTTCATTAATATTGATCACCACATACACCTCCCTCACTCAGTACATTTTGTTGATTTAAAACTATAATTATATAAACTCAGGAATCTCTTTGTTATATTTATTTGATGTTTAAGTGAAATTGTCACGGGTTTTGATTCTCGCTCGGAACAGTTTTTCATTTTCCGGGTTTGGGTTTCCAATACCCCGCACGTTAGTAGTAACGTTGAACTATGAAACACTTTCCATATCAAATTTATACCGTGGATGTCCGCCCATTGTAACACCCTATGTAGCACTTTTAAGGGTGCCAAACGGAACCCTATTACTACGCCTCCGCTGTGCGTCCGTCCGTCCGTCCATCTGTCAGCGGGCTGTATCTCATGAATCGTAATAGGTAGACAGCTGAAATTTTTAGACAACAAATAATAAAAATTAAATAAAGTTAAAAATTAAAGGGTCCCCGTACAAGAAACGTGTTTTTTTCGGCGTTTTCTGCTCGATCTACGGTACAGAATCGTTTGTTTGCGAGTCCGACTCACACTTGGCCAGTTTATTATTTTTATTAGCCTGTGTGGTCCCACAGCTGGGTAGAGGTCTGTAGTATGTAGCTCTTAGAAATTCTTATTTGTAATAGTTTGTGTGTACAATATAGAATATTCGATCTTCTATCTATCTTAAACGATTGACTATATCTATGATAATGAAAGGGACTTAAAGTGCATATTTTACAAAATGCAACTCAACTTCAATAAAATTAGCCCTACTGCAACCTGCATCTCTTCAAAAGTCAATAAATTATCATCCTCTGCACATTGTTCGCGTTCCATTCATCGCGGTATAAATCTCCATTGAGCAGCAAGGTGCGTCCTGACCTGGCCGGCACAGACCGCTATACATCATTGTATGCTCTGGAGGGAAGTGTCGGCGGTGCGTTACTGAAGATGGATGGTGGAATCTCAACGAAGTGTGTTGTATTGTGCCCTATTAGGAGCAGAAAAACTTCATTATTCATTAGGAATTGTAATTGCCAGAGAAACGCAAAAAAAAAATACTTTCCAATAAAGTACTACAAAATGTCTGAACACGGCGGCTTTTGCCAATGAAACTGAACACGATCAGCGTGTCAGTATCTAAATCGCTTTCGAGAGCTGTCAGTGTTTATTCTATTCTATTTTTTGTTACTTCAAGCGAAGCCGATGTCGACCATTCTGCCAATGTCTAAGTGAATTGGAAAAGCAAATACCTATGTACTAACTAAAAAATAAGTGTCAATATTCCACATCATTGATGACACTGACAGCTCTAGAACGCGCAAGTTTAATTGGTGAAGTTCGCCCTCAAAACCTAAATTAAAATGAAACAACAATTAAAAACTCTATTTCGGATAATTTTTTAAAACAAGTAAGTCGTCCAAAGTTAATTTAAAGTATTTTAGACAAGCCCAAATTGAACACAAAAAGGGCGTTGGTATTTTTGCAACGGCTTGGCTTTACAAGTTTATAATATTAAAGTCTCCCAAATTATTCGGCATCGCAAACCCATTTCAAATAAGTGCCTACTCCCACGAGTGCAAACATTCTGACGCGTTATGTTGTGTGAATACTGTACGCGTGTCACCGCAGTGTGAACGCGGGCGTGTGTATTCAGGCGTTGCGTTCAACGTTGAGGTTTTAAACGTTTACATACTGAGCGAGGCGTCTGCTTGCTAACGGTCACGATCGTGTGAACAGGCTTTAAGCTGTTTCCATGCTATTGATGGAAAATCAAGTTGAAACTGCATTTAACATGATATTTAGGTAGAATCTAGGACGATAATAGCCAAGCAACTAACAGACCAATATCTAATTATGTGTTGTTTCTTTGCTTTGTGAATTTTTAATTTCCTGCGCAAGTTTAAAGTAGAATACAATACTAGACTAGTGCAGGAAATTACTTCTTCTTTAAATACGTCCATTTATCTTTTGTAAAAATCTATGTTAAGTTATGTACATAGATTTTTTTGGTAGACGAATTTATAGATGACTAGCTTCTGCCCGCAGTTTCGCCCGCGTGGAGGTCCGAGATCATCCCACGAGAACGTACTACCGGGATAAAGTACCGTATATCATAATCCAGGTCATGGTCTACCTGTGTGCCGTTCATCGCAATCCGTTCAGCCCACAGATATAAATATATTTCTACAGTTCAGCCCTAAAGGCATGAACAGATTGAGTTATTTTCGCAATTATAATATTAGTTTGGATTGCAGTAGGCTCTATGCATGAGTCACAAAGTATTACAATTCCGGATAATATACTGAAAGTATTCGGTTGCTTGTCACCTTTAAACATTAAACTAGTGGCTGTTACTAGTGAACGACTGATCTTATCAAATAATAACAGACATTAGCAGCCGATATGTTTACTGACACTGTCACGTCTGACTGTGTGTGTATGTGCTGGAGTGACAGCTTGTCTAAAGTGAGGTAAACACGACTGAATACTTCGAATATTATACTGATAGTTAGTAGATAGGTAGTCGGCTTAGCATAATGGGGCACTATACTAAAAGCATTGCCACCATAAAAGAAAAAAATGAAGAGAAAATATTTATTACAATTCGAACGATTTTCTTTTTCTTCAAAAGAGAGTAAAGCATCAAAATCTTATCTCTTGAAATAACCAATTGGTCATTGCTCACTCATCCTCTAAATAAAAAGACATTTGCTATAAAGTCATAGGTACAACTATACGAAATATCTGTATAGAACAAACTGCCCAAAACCACAGTACCTACTACTTTTATGTAGGTCATCAAAAACTATCCACACCTATACCTACAAAATGATTCCCCTTAACGTGATAAGAACGATCTATCCCCCCTGCACCCCTCCCCCACACGCCCACAGACGTGACAGTGACATGTTACGAAGGTTCGTTCATTCAGACCGAACGTATCTGTACGTATGTTATCTTATTTATCACTTTCCTTGTAAACGCACGCCGCTGTGGGCACTACTCGCGACGTTGTAGGACGGTAAATGAACGCACACTAATTTAGTCCACAATGGTGCCGATTCCCTTGTTCACAAACTAAACTAAATTTAAGTTCAATGCATCTTTTTCTTTCTATTTCATTAAGAAAAGGACAGAAGATAAATTTTAGTTTAGTCCTGTCAAATTAATCAGCGCTTGACGTAAGTTGACGTAATTTTAGTAGACAATTTTTTAATCTCGTCTAAACTTGTATGGAGTAGTGACAGGCGCTGATTAATTTGACAGGACTAAACTAAAATTTATCTTCTGTCCTTTTCTTAATGAAATTGAAAGAAAAAAATGCACTGTACTTAAATTTAGTTTGTGAACAAGGGAATCGGCACCAATGTGTACCGACTTTTAAGGTACAAATCGTACTAAAAGGTACGATTTTTAAGCGCAGTTTTATTATGCCTGTGTCTATGACTTTTGAAATTGTTACCGGGAAATGTTATCAAATAAAATGTAGTTTAGGTAAAACCTGAAAGGCCACACCCCATTCTAGTGATAACAAACTATTCAAATTAAACTTAAATGAAACGTCGTGCGAATACGCGATCGTCGTGATCAATTTGTCACAATTTGTTTGGAAGTCCGGACGTTTTTGTCGGCTAGACGACGCGTTCGGGTTCGCCGAACAAAATAAACCTGACGATCGCGTGTTCGTACGACGATCGCTTATATTTAGGACATGGCCTATGAATTAATTTTTACTTTCAGTTGTCACTTATTTGTTTGAAGTGGACATTCTGTACTGTGTTATGGTTGGTGTAGTGTAGACCACTACGTGGAGATTATACAATGTTTTTGACGGACAGCTTTAACTTAGCAATATGGTAATTGTTTGGGATAATAGTTAGTTTTAGTTTTGGGAAAACAGTTATAATGAGTAGGAACATAATAACAATGTGGTGTTACCCAAGTACCTAAGTCTTATTCTCACATATAGAAGCAACAAGAATAATGTACCCGGGATTTTGTAATATCTATATTTAAAAGAGTGTCCTTGGAGTTTCTTGCCCGTTCTTCTCCATAGAGATCTACGTTTTAGAATGGGCAACTAGCTTCTACTATCTGACCAACTCTTTGACAATTCAAAAGTGCCTGTAAGTGGTTTAATGTAATAAATGGTTTGAGTTTGTAGGATTTTCACTTTATTTTATTATACGTGGTACCTTAATAGTTAGGTAACAGCATTCTTTATTCAAAGCCGATTTAACATTTTAATCAGTTAGACGTTTGTTTAAAAGTCTGATAGGCTTAATTTCTGAATAAATGGCCGAAAGTGGCACTGATAAGGTCATCATGCTTTAGCGGAAAGTCGGGTACCCTAGAAACCACATACAGATATATCAAAAACTTGGCCGGTTTTTGGTATATCTGTATGTGGTTTCGAGTTACGAGTCGGACCCGCACACCAAGGGTTCCGTACCACCGAAAAAATTTAGCAAAAAACGCCGACAAAAACACGTTTCTTGTATAAAATAACCTAACTTTATTTTATTTTTATTGCGACAATAGAAACACAATCAAAATTTCAAGTGTGTACATGATGCGGTTCATGAGATGCAGCTCGCTGACAGACAGATGGTCGTACAGCGGAAGCTTAGTAATAGGGTTCCTTTTGGCACCTTTCGGGTACGGAACCCTAAAAACCGATCTGATTGAAAAGCGTCGTGAATTTAGTTTAGGTCCCTCACAATCTTTCCTTTTCGATGTAACTTCTATCAGTACAGGTAATTCGCCCCGCGCTTTCTAATTTAATTCACATTACAGACACAGAGTAACGAAGTCCAAACAGCAGTGAACGTCTCATTCAATCCACAGACTATAAAACTTCCCATAAAACTGTCACTCGATAATGGAAATGAGGGCTTAATTGTGTAAACGGTGAGACGATAGGTTTTTTAGTACCTAATTAGTTTTTATTCAGTCGTAGCAGCAGATAGACACAATATCTGGCAGTAAAATATAGCAAAATTGAATTTTTAGAAAAAGTTCAACTAAACAGCTGCGTACTGTAGTAATATGATTGTTTAGCGGTGTAGATATGGTGCAACTATTTTGATGTTTCTCTGTTAACTGCGCAATTAGTTCAGAGTTAATGATTTTAATGAGTGCTACGAACTTATGTATTACTTGTTCGATTCGCAACATAAAGTTATGTTAATGATAGTTACAAATTACATACTTTTTTAAATAAAAATCCGGTCAAGTATTTAGCAAAAACTTTTTACAAAAAAAAAAAACAACCAACTTCCAAAAAACACTACAAAGTGAAAAATTACTTTAATTTCGAAAGTCGGTGACAAAAACGAAAATTCGAAACCAAAGAAAGACACCGACTTCCGAAATTGTGTGTTTTTGGAAGTCGGTGACAAAAAAGAAAATTCGAAACCAAAGAAAGACACCGACTTCCGAAATTGTGTGTTTTTTGGAAGTCGGTTGTTTTTTTTTTGTAAAAAGTTTTTTTTTTCACTTTTTAGTTGTGGTACCTACCCCACACAAATTCAAAAACCATTACCTACTATGTAAATAACAGTGAAAGGAACTTATAATATCATCCACATACTAAGTGGGAAAAAGTACGTATTATTGAAGCTAACTCAAAAACTATCAAAGCAAAGTAAATAAAATTTATATGGAACCACCTCGAGAGCAAAACCTTTCAAACAAAAAAAAAATTTCAAAATCGGTCCACAATTGACGGAGAAATCGGTGGACATACATAAAAAAAAAACAAACATACGCGACGAACATATAACCTCCTCCTTTTTGGAAGTCGGTTAAAAAACGCCGATAAAACAAGTTTCTTAGTGTGTCATGTTCGTGAACGGGCGCCGTCAGTTGGGACTGGTCATCTCTTAGCTGCCAGGGCTTATTTTTATTTTATTTAAATTTTTTTAATTGTTCTTTGTTTTATCTTTTTATTACGGACGCTTCTAACGTGCACGTCTTTCTACATTGTTCTCACATGTATAATTTCAACATGAATGATGTAACCAATATTTTGTAACAATTTTTTATTTAAAAGAGTGTCCATGGAGTTTCTTGCCCGTTCTTCTCCATAGGTACCTACTACGCTTTGGAATGGGCAACTAGCTTCATACCTATTTCTGACTGACCGATTCCTTGACAATTCAAAAGTGCCTGTAAATGGTTTAATTGAAATAAATGCTTTGAGTTTGAGTTTGAGTTCTTGTATGAGGACCGCCTTTAATTTTTAATTATTTTACTTTGGGAGCCCTAAAAATATATCGTGTTAAATATTTTACGGTGGTACGGAGCCCTTCGTGTGAGAGTCCAACTCGCACTTAGCCGGTATTTTAGTTCAGATAAATGAAAATACTAAACGCAGAATATTTTTCGTCTAAAATTTTTATATCGCAAATGTTTTGTATTTCATAACGATACTGTGAATTACAAAGTATTTTTGAAATTGCGGAAAATCGCCCATATTTAAATAAAATACATTCCTTATCAATCGGCATTTTTAATATTTGTTGATGCATGTACTCATATATTGTATTATAATACTGTATATGAGTACATGATATATAGAAGTTTCAAATTCCTAACTTGTTTGGTTGTTGCGATAGAGCTCGTACAAAAATGCTCTAAAACTGACAACTTTTACGGCCGCCAATTTGTGCATTCTAGAAGATAAAAAAAATATTCCACTCTACTTGATGAGTTCTAGACAATGACACCCCATGCAAGGGGAAGTATTTTTTTTTAATCCGTAGTTTTTTGTATGGGAACCACCTTTAATTTTTAACTTTATTTAATTTTTATTATTTGTTGTTAAATAGGCAATATAAATATATAATCTGTGAAAATTTCAACTGTCTACCTATTGCGGTTACTCAATACTCAATATCTTTATTGCTTTACCATAATGTGTACTTAGGTAGTAATTATATAATTTAGATCATTATGGACCCTGTAGGGCACAGCAAAAAGGGTTCATGAGAAACAGCTCGCTAACAGACAGACGGACGAACGGACAGAAGGACGGACAGCGGAGGCTTTGTAATAGGTTTCCGTTTGGCATCCTTCGCGTACGGAACCCTAAAATGTCTAGTTCATGGTAGAGTAATAATGAATAGATTCAGAGAACACTGAAATTAATCTGAGAATTAAATGTACAACGCTCTAGTTATTCTGATTTCGAAGCTTTGTACAACGATCTAGACTGTTTGTCTCGAATTAATCTGTTGCAAATAAAGCGCTTTAAATCAAAATGATTTCACTTAATTCAAAATAGAAAAAAGAATTGCTTTATTATTGGACTCGAACTCTACTCAATTACAGCTTAGAACGCCATCATCTATAATTAATTAATTGATAGTTAGTTCTGTAATTATTGATCTATTGCAATCATTAATCATAATTATATTCATTCAATTACCTACATTAAAATGTCTATTTACATAGATATTGGTAGATATCAATATCTACAAGCAAATTGAAACCTACTCAAATATGAGCTCTATGTTGCAACTTGTATCCCAGATGGATTCATTCATATGACCTTGGCAAGTTGTGAAGGTCGCGAGTAGAATTTGTTTGGACAGGATTGTTCGCTTGTTCAGGCCGATCCAGTACATTGTTGTTAAACGGAGTAAGTACTGGAATATCGTAGAAATAAACAACTGGTTTCTGAATTAAGAATTTGAAGGTAAGTCCTTCAATGTAGCCCGCAAAATACTACATTTCTTATGTGTTTTTGCAAAGTTATGTTAAATTTTGTAAGCCATCTTAAGTAATGCTTAAGTAGAGTTTGAAGTTCTCAACTTCAAATTCTCAATTCAGAAACCAAGTGTGGGTTTTTTCTGTTTTCAGTAAATATTCAAACTAGACTAGCTAGTAAAAATAGCGTCGCAAGTTATGCGGGGTCTGTTCTCTCTCTGATTCAATTTTCAGTTCGTAGTACGTAGTAGGTATTCGAATATTCTATTTTTTTACTTTTAATGAATTTTCTCGGAATTTGAAATTGTTTGCTATAGATTCGGTTCTTTTTTGGAACTGAATGTTAAACGCTATATGTTTCCAGTCACAAAAAAAGCTAAATTAAATTTTCATTTTATAAATAAACTCCAGTCATTCATTACATTACATTTTATATTGCAAACCATTTTGTTTCGCGTAATAATTTCACCAACTAGTTTTGAAAATATACAATCATCACTTTTTTTTCTGTCAGCTGTGCTTCTACCAACCTTTGCAGGGAATAGAAATACCTACTCTTCAACTTACATAGATCTATGTATAAACTCGTAAAACGTATCCGTCAGCGGTGCCCACACGACTACCCCACGGTCAGCACACGATACGTCAGCACACAACGGCACGGCACTTTATAGGACGTAAAACATACGTCACGGCACATTATATGGTCTAGCCTGGGGGCTCATAGGGAGGGGCCTTATGAGGGATGATGGGCTTTCTATTAATATTGGCTTTTATTAGGGTTGATAGTGTACATAAAACATAATTATAATAAGTAATAAAAAAGCTAGTGCGTGGTGTATCGGATAAGTGATTAGCCTCTGCATTGGGTTGCAGGTTCGATCGAATATTATGTACCTACTGAGATTTTCTTCAATTCTTGTATTACAGAGGCTGATACAAGCTTTCGATGCTTTTAGATAGCTGTCACACTAAGTCACACTAAGAAGTTTTCCTTAAGTAGCCAATCATCCAAAAAAGACATAGTTGTAGCGGTTACACCGCCACATACGAACTACGCATCATAGACATGACGTCACACAAATCCTGCATCGCGCAGTTAGAGTTTACCGAGCGATCGACATACATACAAGATTTCAACTTCAAACCGATGGGCAGTTGCCCGCCAGATACAACACCCGTCTGGTCGGAGGATCCTCCCTTTTCTATGGTGGATGAGTGAACTTTACACCCTGTTCCTCATACCACTAAATAGTTATAAAGTAAAGCCTTAAGCTGCGTCCAGATATGTTCTTTTGTCTGAACCGTACCTCCGTTTCGTATCAGCATCGCGATCCAAGAACGCTAGTTTGGACGCCTGTTCAGTACGGTACGGTGGTAAGGCGTCTCGATACGGACACAGATACGCTCCGAACCATCGCGAGTCGGTTTTTTCGCTTCGTTCAAAGGCGATACAATGCAGTGTACGCGTCAGTCTGGACGCAATCGCGGCGTTTTTTTTATGTATTTCGTTGTAATATTATGAATAACAATAAAACACGCGCAAGAAATCGCCAAATTCTCATAAACTTCCGCAGTCGACGACATGGTTGGACAACAAAATGAACACGCGATGATCGCAGCGACGTTACGTACTCGTAGATACGGCCTATTTTACTTTGCGCCCAAAGTTTTTGAATCGCGACGCTGATACGAAACGGAGGTACGGTACGGACAAAAGAACATTTCTGGACTCGGTTTCATTCATGAAAAGTGTTCGGTTTTCTCCCATACACATTTATGTTTGCATGTTTAGTTAAAATTGCAGAGATACGTTATTCCCAACGATCTCATTCGACCTATCATAATTATCATTTAGCTAACAAAATCAACAAGGCCTTAAACCCCGTCCATAGTCGTGAGATAAATTTAAAATAGTCTCAACGTAGGCATTACCTACATGCGCCGAGCGAATTACACGGTCGGACGGCTGTCCGGGGCTCCGGCCCGAACTTACTTCATAAATATGAAAAACGTTCGCAAACTTGTCAGTGTTACTATAGGGTTATGTGAAGTTATCAATAGCTTGTATGTTGTTTTCTAAAAATATATGAATGGGAAGAGCTTGGATGTTTGTTACAAATAATTATGAGAAAACGGTTGATCGAATTTTAATACACACAGCCGCATGTAACGTTGACGTGAAATTAAGGAAACAAAATAATATTACATTAGTGATGTTTAAAAAGAGTGGACAAAACCTAGTGGTTACAATAGCAGTCGGTGTTTAAATTCCCGATACCTCACCTACGTCACATACATACCTAGAAAGACTATGGTACCTACTAGTGATGTGCCGGATCGTAAAAAATGTAATCCGCGGATACGGATACGGATCATTAGGGTCTAGATCCGCGAATACGGATACAGTTCAGGTTCAGCAGGAATTATTTATGATCCTCATCGTAACTGACTTTTGGGGAAAAAGCTGCCAAGTTACTCTTTTTGAAATACAATTTACCATTACTCAATATTGATTAGGACGTATATTTTTTTAAGTTCTTAATTATTTCTTTAATTCTCACATAAAGATAGTTTAATTACTACCTTATAACTTAATTTACTGGTACTTACTCTACTTGAATTATAATAAAAATGATTAATTTTTTTTTGACTAATTTGGATTGAAGTTAACAGTATTTAATTGCTAAATATCTTTAAAATTTCATATACGTAATGAAATGTATTAATATAAAAGATCCGTTCAAGATCCGCCAAAAAGTAACGGATACGGATACAGATCTTTTTCTCCCTTGGATATCCGCGGATACGGATACGAATATCTGGCACATCACTAATACCTACAGATACCGTCTCTATTACCTACTATCTAACTATCTCCTTCTATACCTTTGAAAGCAATCACTTTTTACTCCACGAACTGTCAACTAATTTTAGAAAGGTATTCCAGGTACTTTTTAATTTTGCAGACTACCCTAGATTCCCTGCGGTATACACAAATAGAGAAAGCTTCACTAAGGGTTCGCGGTTTTTGATCCGCACAAAAACATAGGACTACAAACCCAGAGCTTGAGGTTTAATCCTACCCTACTCTAACCCTAGTTAGTCTACCGTAAAACCAGCCAAATGAGGGGAGGTACGCTAATAACAGTAGTTATGTAGGATTCATTGCTGCCCTCATTAAACAGGAGTCTCGGTATTACAGGGTTTAATGAACACCTGGACGGTGACTGCGGCTGTAACCTTTGTATGAAAAGGGCTTATTTTGAAATATTTTTTACTTGTAGGAAAATCAGTTGCTTGTTTTTTATATTAATAATTTAGAAAGTTCTTAGACTAGACTAAATATTAAATCGCTGAGTATGTAATAGTTATAGTTCAACCCAATAAAGCAGATAGCTTCAGTTTTGTTCATGCTCTAATTCACTGTATCTGGGTAGATTCCGGTTCGTATCGTAGATAAAATCTCCTGTTGTATCGCCATGTTTTATACTACGATATGATTACTATTACGATTACGTAGATACCAAAATGTTTACAATTGAAAACAAAACCCGATCAATTACCAATAAGCTCCACTCAAAATCTGTTGAATAAATAAATTCCATTTAACAACCTAAAATACTTTGCCCAAAATGCCTGAAACAAAAGCCAATTTAAAGCAAAAGTTACTTCATTTTTAACTCGTTGTCCTTTCATTAGCAGTTAGTCAAATAATTTGTAAAACCGATACTTTGTTCTAAAGACGAGCCAACAACTCAGAGAGAACAAGTTAATTCTCAGAATGAAGCAGACTTGTTCAAGTTACTTTAGAACCACTTATTTCTAAGAAAGTGCCTTTTATTGTTTCTATTGCCAATTCCTAAGAGTAACTGATCATAATTAGTTCCAACTATAAAAGGGCCTGAATAAAGGACCGCACAGGACCTGAATAATGGATCAGTAAATCAGTAAATTTGAAATTACCAAAAGCCATGGGTAAATACAACGGTTCGTTAATGTATAGTAACTAGTATTTTTTGGATAAAATTGATACAATACAAAGTAACTGTTAGGTATTTCTGTCGGTATCTATTTACAGATGAGCATTTAAATAATTTACCAACAACTACCTACAATGTTGTCAAATTAGCATACTATAAAAAGAGATTGATAATTTCAGAATGTTGGTTTTGTCAAACAGAAAGCAAAAAGAAATTGTAACCTTGATCTACAAGACTGTATAAACACTGATCCGTTGCCATGGCAACGCTCTAGCGTGGGAGATAGCAGCTGACTGTCATCCCAAAGTTACCGAAGTCAGCTGATCGATGGAAGGAGCGAATGATTGATAACGTTATGTGCTCCCATTCACCGGGGAGAGATAAGTGATTGATTCGGTGTACTTGATTTGATTTTATGTGATATGAAGTCACCACTATTCCTATGTACAAGTATGAAATGTATATTCTGCCTGACTAAGTCACCAAGGAATTAATATGTAAGCCAGAAAAGAGAAGTAGCATGTCAGAAGAGGCCCACTATTGAACGTTTTCGTGTCATTTTCCATAGTATGATGAACTTTAATCACCAGATTTAATAGAATCGGTGATCACAGAACAATCTTGCTATTAGCCTAGAGAAGGAAACGACAAAGTCCAAAACGTACTGTTATCTTGGAATAGTAGTGAGCTCATGTCAATATAGCAATGAGTTCCTATGGTTCAAACTTATGGCCTTACTTCTCAATCAATGGCCAGTGGGCAAGACATTACAACGAACGCGAAGAGTGGACGTAACGGAATACGAACGATCTTAAAATTAAAAATAATCTTATCATACATAATACTAACTTAGTTTTAACACTTTATTCATATTCATATATGGATGATACTTATTGTGCTAGTCAAAGAAAATTTAACCAAAATGCTTTAGCCAAATAGAACCAAAACTCGTTCAAATTTATGCTACGTTACCGTCACGCGCTCGCGCTAGGCTCTCGGATTTAATATGTCAGTATCTAAGACCTGCAATATTCTCACAAACACTCATATTAAACTTTGTATGTACGTCTGTCTCTCAATCTCGGGGCAACAGCTGCGGCATAGAGGTGGGATTTATCCTGAATTAGCACATAGAGTAGTTCTCATCGAGATTCGTGGGAAACTGATGTTTTGACGGGCAGAACCGCAGGTATACTTGTTTATACTTAATATTACGTCTGGAGTTTCACTGAAGGTAAGTTATAGTTGTGCTAGAGAAAGCTAGTTTAAAAACCATCAAATATGAGGAAGAGTTCTTGTAATGTCTTAACTGCTTTAACTTTGTCTGGTGTTCAACAAAGTGAAGAAGACAGTAAGTTATAAATAGATACTATTGACGTTATAGCTTTGAAGACTATACCATTGATGTTTAGAGTTATTGTTTTGAATTTCTTCATCTTTTAACGTCTTTAACAAGATTTCATTGTCATCATTTCTTGACTTCCCGATGCGTGCAACCTGATGCACGTTTGTCACTCCCTCTACAAATTGTTACATGAATTAATATGATCTATTAATATATCTCAAGTCAGGTCGTATATCTTAAGTCGGTACCTACATTGTAAAATCCACTGGTGAATTCTAATCTCGTTTCATAAAGCTTTTGTGCGAATGAAGAGCAATGCACGTAGTATAAACAATTCAATGCAAGAGATAAATACCGCGAATTGAGTAATATAATGTGTGTTTTGTGTTTTGCCTACAACACTGTATCCGTTCACATTCACAATTCTTTACAAATGTAAACAAAACTCCGATAAACAAAGCCACAGGAACCACGTTATTTGAAATTGTTACGGTTTTGTAAAATCGCACAGTTTTTAAAGTTTAATCGGTTGATTGACCGCGTTCTCGGGGTTCTAGTCGAAAAGATTCAATTTGTTTATTTGAACAAACCAACTTTCTACGAATTGTTTTTGCTATCGACGAAATGTAAACTGATTTTGATAAAATGCTGATTGAGTTTTGTACAGTATGCAAGCACAATCGCTATTTATATAAACGTACGTGAATGAACACACAGACATTGAAGCAGCTCGTAGTTTTTCTTTTCGCGCATTTTCCAGACGCTTTCTCGCGCTCTTGAATGAAATTCCATCGTTTTAGCAAAACACTGTGCTCATTTTAAAGTAACCAAATTGTACTGAAAGCACTTTTCCCACTAGAAACTGTCCGATGTTACCAATATTTTATTTTCTCTCATTTTCTGAAAATACTTACAAAAAAATCAAACAACACCACAATAAGACACTTCACTACACTAGCTAATCTACAGGGTGTATAAATATAAATACTAAAGTGGTATGTATAAAAATATCGCTTAAACTTTGGAGCGGAGCGGGCGGTGAGCGGAGCGAGCAGAGCGCTCTCGCCGCGCGTCAGTCGACCACTGCCGCGCCCGTCGCCGCCGCCGGGCGGGAACAGATGCAAGCACCGTTATCAGTTAGGTGTCCTTAGCATAAGTAGTTAGCACCGTGTTCTGTGGGGTAGTAAGATGAGGTAAATTGGGAACGTGTGTGGGTTGTAAATATGGTTCAAGGTTAATAACAAGGGGGCACGGAAGTGTTGTCTGCTTTGACTTTTAAAAACCTACATTTTTTTAGTTTAGATTAGATTATTATTATAAAGGCGTTTATTTCCGATAAATTTACACTATTTCAGGGCATTCTGAACTCTAGAGTTTTAAAACAGACTGTGATCACTGATAAAGTTGTTTTGATAAAGATATTAATTAGGACACATTTCGTTAATCACTTTTCACTTCCAGCACGCTTAGCATGACCACAATAGAAACAGGTTTTTTTTGATGGAAGAATAGACAAAATGACAAATAAACAATCACAATCTATCATTTTGTCTATTCTTCCGTCGACAAAACCCGTAGAAAACCAGTTTCTATGGTTCTCATGTTACGCGTGCAGATAACAAATCAGTTAAAATTCTAAGCTTTTGCAACAACGTCTTACAACGTAAACCACTACTAAGAGTTCACAAGGACATCACAACAGCGACCTACTCGTAGATATAACTCCCACTAATGATATGACCTAATACCTGGAAAGTGGAGCATTCTCGATATTGCCAAGAATCTGCTCTGTGTGCAGGGGGAGGCAAATACCTGAGATATTATTCATCGCTACGACGAACCTTCAAACCGAGGCTGTGCGATACGTCCCAGGGCGATACTGTATACTGTACCGGTGGGCCTTGTTCGAACTATGATACTTATTGTGCTTTTCACATTTTGAACCAAAATGCTAGAGGATAATAAAATTGTATTATAGATTCAATTACGTTACACTTATTTCGCGCGTTCGTGCTAGTCCTCTACTCGTTGGGGCTAGTGTACCTATGCGCAGTCACAAGCACTAATATGTATACACCTAGCAATATCCAAAAGTGATTATCTCGTGAAATAAAGATACTAACTTTGAAATACGACTACCTATGGGTTCAAAGAGTAACCGTGGAGTTTCTTGCCGGCTCTTCTCTATAGGAAACGACCAATTGGAACCGTGCACCTAGCTTCTGACGTTTCATAAGTGCCCATGTAGGTTTATGTGAAATAAAATATTTTGATTTTGATTTTGTTCGAAAATACCTAAGTTCGTAACGACATAATATTTAATTAAACATTTAACGAGATAATTCATTTTGAATTTAGCTAAGTTTATACATTTATAATGTTCCTACCTATAAGATGTTGAACAAAGAGATTGTATGCAGGCAGGCGACATGTGTGAGTGTGCTGAGTAGACATAGTCAAGTTGTTTACGTCACTCTTATTAAGTGCAAAGCGTACCTACTCGTAAATAGTTATTTTATTACACACATCACTTGTCCCATGTTACTTGTGGTCGGCGCACCACGTTTTCTTCTTCCACTCTCCCTGTCAACCGTCACACTATCATTCACTCCCTTCTCTTTCACCTCATTCCTTACACAATCGATCCATCTTTTTGAAATGTAAACTTATTTAGGCGCGTTGGGCATTTTGAGATGGGAAAAATCAATTGAACCTCCTTAAAAGCATTTCCTGCTCAGTAAAATTGTTCAAGTTTTCACTTCTGTCGGCACTCCCGGAGTGCCACTGTTTTTTTTTTTGGGCTTCCTTAGTTATTACACACAGTCACATACAATATAACAGAAAATCGTCAGTGTAAACTTAAACCCAAACTCAAATCAATTATTTCAATTAAGCCATTTGCAGGCACTTTTGAATTGTCAAGGCATCGGTCAGTCTGAAAGATGAAGCTAGTTGCCCATTCCAAAGCGTAGTAGGTACCTATGGAGAAGAACGGGCAAGAAACTCCACGAACACTCTTTTAAATAAAAAAATGTTATAAAGTATTGGTTACATCATTCATGTTGAAATTATACATGTGAGAACAATGTAGAAAGATGTTCACGTTAGAAGCGCCCGTAATAAAAAGATAAAACAAAGAACAATTCAAAAATTAAAATAAATTAAAAATAAGCCCTGGCAGCTAAGAGATGACCAGTCCCAACTGACAGCGCCCGTTCACGAACATGACGTATAGATTAGCACCATTCAGCTCAACTATTTTGAAGGGAGCTAAATGATCCAACACACGCGCCACCATCAGCGAAACATCTGACTGAGCATGACATACTCACAGCCGCCAGGGCACATTCAAGTCAATGCAAGACATATTACTCGGTAAATGGTAACTCTTTAGTACATAGTGCTCACACCTGTGCTATGCAATATAATACAAAGGAGATTGAGTTTATACAATCTTCAGCAGCTCCGACAATCTTCAACAGTATTTGCAAATGTTAATCAATTAGTTGTGGTTGTGGAGCAGAACCAGCATTGAGCCAAGCATTTTTATCAGCGATGCTATCCCCCAACTTATAATATGCCTGCCTGCATAGTGTGCGTCTTATACAAGATTTGAATTTTGTCTCATTTAGTTGAAATATGTGGGGAGGAATTTTATTATAACATTTTAAACAGTTTAGTGGACTGATGAATATTTTTACCTGTATATCAAATAGCTTGTTCGACTGTACTCATCACCCATATACTGGTAGGTCGATAGAGTATTACGAGGCTAGTACAAGGAAGAGCAGCTCGATTTATACGTAGAAGGAAATTGCACAATACAAATTACATTGTAATTGAACAAAGGAGATAGTTAATTGTCTACACTGTAAGCTATTGTTTCTCCGAATAAAATAAATGATAGAACTTGGATGCATAAGGTTGTTCTTTCCTAGATTGCTTTTGTAGGGAGCTAATCATGTTTTTTTTAATTCGATTTAGGTGAGTGAGTTTACATGGGATTTTTTCAATTTTGCTGCTGAACTAGGTACTGCCCTTATATACCAGACACGCTATAATATTGGACTCATTGAGGCTCTTTTAATACATTTTTACCCGACTACTTAATGATGGCCCGTCCGTACACGACGCGACTTACTATCGCAAGTTTGTGATTAGTTGCGTGTTGTACGCCACTATTGTATATATTACTGTGGCTTTCTGACTACTCATTGGAGATTTGAGTTTGTAACACGTTACTTTTGAATAGCGTATTAGACGAACGGGCTACGTCATTGCTGCTATGTGTAGTCGACCTCGTTATTGCTATACTACCCTAGCGTTGAATGTCACTTGCACGTCATAAAACATCGTGGTCTATTTTTCGAACGATGTTCTTCAACGTGGCTTGCAGTAGTAGTTGACTGTTAAAAAATCATCACGTTAGGAAAACGCGTTATGGAATGTCACCACAGTCGCAAAGGTTAAAGTAACATGTTCCTTATCTCTGTTATCAGGCGTTGACTCAAGGTAGCAGGCAATTCATTAAAGCTTGAGCAAGATGAACCGACCAATAAGCGTGGTCCTTGCACCCGAGTCCCGAGGTCAGTGTGACCTAATAAACCTGTCTTGTTAAAGATACCAACCTGTTAACGTGAAAAGGTTATGAATATAATTATAGAGTTTAAGGCTCTTACCAACAGCCGCGACACAAAGGCACCGCTCGTCGCGCGACGAGCGGTGCCTTTGTGTCGCGGCTGTTTGTAAGAGCCTTTAAACGTTCAAGTTTGGATAGACGTTTAAATGCAAATGCAATTGTACAATTATATGCATTATAACTCAGATGCTTAAGGAACAAAGTTTCAGGAAAAGATTCGAAGACAATAATATCATGATGAATAATTTTATAATTGGAAAGACATTGTCAAGGACGGTACGGTTGACATCGTAGCGCATGCCAACGTCCCGGTGAATCAATCCGACATATTTTTTCCGGTTGTTTTCGTCTTGCGAACGGCGAGTACTTGCACAGACACAATCTAGTGGCTATGATCCACCAGTAATTATCCTTGCAGTACAAGCTTGTGGAGTCCGGAGTACTATATTACAGGTATATATGCCCGACCCAGTTCTCGAGAATGGTCACGCCACATTGTACTGGCATCGATCTATCATAACAAATAGGACTATGTAGCCAATAAGCCTGATATTTTGGTGGTAGATCGACGAAAGCGCCGTGCAATTATTGTTGATATCACTGTCCTCATGACGAGAATCTCGTGACAGCTGAGTAAGATAGAAAAATCTAGTATTTTGACTTAGCACACGAGGTTGTCGACATGTGGGACGTGGACTCTGGAATCATTGTACCGATAAGTAACGGTTAATGGTCTAATAGCAGAGAGCCTCGACCAATACCTCTATGTTCTATGTTATGGGGTTTGGTTTCCGCACTTAGTCCGTCAGGTGGACCATTGTGCGTGGGCCATAGCGGCCGTTTGGTGGTTAGACCAATACCTCATTGCGCGGCTGGGTCAAGGGCTTGATTCAGAAAACAGTATTCCTGGGCACGCATAGTGAGGAGGTTCCTCTCTCTAGAGCTCTGACCACCAGCAGCTTGGTCTCTGTTCCTGATGCAGATGGGCCACTATTTTTTGTATTCTTGAAAGCTTTTTGAAACGAAGTTCTTTAACGCAACTTGTAAGTTTTCAGAAATCGTCACGCTAAAAAGTGTTAATACTTGCGACTGTCTTCTTCTAATTCAAAGAGAAATAAAGAGAGAGAGAACGCCGACAGAAAAAACAAAAGAAAAGAGTAAAGTGATTACAGTGTCGTAGGATAAAATTGAACACATCGGCCCGAGTACACTGCATGCCGGAGAGAGAGAGAGAGAAGGTGTGAATTTGGTCAAAATGAAAATCCAAGATGGCGGCGGCAAACTTTTTTTTTTTGTTTTATATCATAAGTGAAAAAGAACTTCGTTTCTGACGGGGTCCCCTGACCGCACACGTTTTTTAATATTTTAAATGTTTATTTAAAAAACATTTAAAATGTAATTAATATTATGTATTAAATTGCAATAAAGGAAATATAGAAACAGTGAAAAAAAAATAAGAGAGTCTTACCTATTGGGTCTATTGAGCTGAGAAGCTGGCGACGCGGCTAAGCAATAAGCTTCAGCGTTACATGTAGCGGGTTTAATTTCACAAATAGTTGGTTAGGTAGTTCCTGGTCTGGGTCTTTATGAATAATATAATATATTCTTTATTTCACCAAAAGCCATCACAGTACAAGGATCAAAAACTAAGAGCATATAAGGCTTATAACTACAACTTATAACTAGGTCACAATAATTTTAATTCCCTGACTCCTAAACTAGGTGTAATATGAGAATGATATAATGAGAAAATCGATTTGAATTATAATTATTAAAAGTCTGAATACAATACTTTTGTTCCAGAAAAATAAAAACCCTTACACGTAGACAAGGCTATCTGCATTGGCGTAGGTAATACATTGACGTCACAAAATACTAAAGCTGTACATAAAACAGTAAGCCTGTGTTTGACCAAAAGCGCTTTATTTCTGAACCTAAACCAATAACATAGAACGAGGCCCTCAGGGCTCGCCGGTGACATCACAAGGGCTTTACACACGCCAATAAATTGGAGACTGTAGAGCTTGAGGCTCTTTGAGAGCACGTGTATAAAGACGATAGTGTACAGTGGATGTTAGCAAACTGAAAGTTTGTTTGAAAGTGACACTAGCAAAGATCGTATCGTATGGATACCATTGTTTTGCACTACTTCATTGAGTTGTATTTCTTTAGAATAAAAAAACTTTTTTACAAAAAATACAACTGACTTCCAAACTTCACTTTGTAGTTTGGAAGTCAGTTGTATTTTTGTAAAAAAGTGTTTTTTTCACTTTTTTGTGGGTTGGTTTGCAATTTATCTAAGTTACAATAGCCTTTTTTTTGGGTCGGAAATTATCAAATAACTTCTCCAGCTCTGGGGGGAGCGGGAGGGCGTATCAGACTCTTACTGACTAAAAGCCACCCGTGTTCCTTCAGTTGCCATGTTGCCGGGGGCCACGATTTCCCTTTCGGCCTTATTCGCAACCCCGGCAGGCGTGGGCCCTAGCGGACCCCGTCAATTCTGCTGACATCTCTTTGAGGCGCGCGTGGAACACAAGGCGCCCTCGACCCAGGTCTGGTCCTTATCGGACGGCGAGCTACCCATTGCTCACCGTCCACAAGCCCGAAGTTACAATAGCCTAATGTCAACTGCTCTCGATTTCTCCAAGATCTTATCATCAGATTGTGACCAAATGACAATGGGACCAACTTGAAAGTATACCCTTTCAAACAAAAAAAGATTTTTTCAAATCGGTCCAGCCGTCTTCGAGTAATCGGGGAACATAAAAAAAAATATCCCGACGAATTGAGAACCTCCTCCTTTTTTTTAAGTCGATTAAAAATGAAATGTTGTTCGTTGGAATCGTTGGTAAGCGCATTCAACTGCATCCGGTGAGACTGAAAGCTGACCCCAAGATTGTTAGGAAAAGACTAGGCAGATGATGATGACATTGTCCTACTGCCGTTCAGAGAAGAAATGAGCATTGATCAACTACGCGAGCTCTCGACGACGTGCTGGGGAGCGTACGTTTTCACTGTTACAATGATGAATTAATAAATTATTATGTTTGAATCTAGCCAATGTGCTTATTTCCTAAGATGCTGGCAAGCTTCTACGAGGCTATGCATACTCAATCTGTCAGTTCCCTTAGATATAGAGGTAAAGTGTCTGAAGTTAAAACGTTTCAGTCCTACAATGAACTGTCTAAATTTAGCGATGAACCATTAATTTCAAAGATAAAATCTTTCCTATTCATTTATTTGAATAATGACTCGATTGAAGTAAGTTAACATGGATCTGAACCTTTTAACTTCTTCCTTTAATTAAAGGACCATTAAGATGGTTTTTGTTCTTAGTTGATAAAGAATTAACGGAAAGTTAGGTGTATACCAATAGTTGTAACTATTTTGTTATAGGAACAAAGGAAAGAAACCGTTAGCATAAAAAAAAACGATAATATTCAGTTAACTATAGAGACAGGGTAAAGGCTTGTGCAGACCAGCGCGACTTGTCGCGCGACGAGCGGTGCCTTTGTGTCGCGTCGCATGTCGCGCTGGTCTGCACGAGCCTTTATGCCACTACACACTGGTAAGTAATGGCTGCTTAATAAATACCCATCACCAAACCAAGAGTCATAGATGTACGTCTTTTCGTCATAGATGTCCAGAATTCGTTTTCGTGCTAGTTGGTGATGAGTCATTTTAGACCTTATAAAATTATGCAAATTGTTTCAAATTCAGTAAGCCACATCATGAACACGAAACACAGTAAACATGTCGTCCATTCATTGTCTCAGCCGGACATCCTGCAGAACAATAAGATACATAACATCTACACACACACAGCTATAAGATTAGCATACACAATGCTACAATGCATTTTAAGCATGTTGATCTAATAGTGTGTCACTCAGACCGCGTTACGGTCCTAATTAAGTGAGATGCTCCGGGATTGCATTCTGTATGGATCGAAAGTTGATCGTCGACCGCCATGCGGTCAAGCGTTCAGCTTGCCCTGGATATTTACGGTATATGTACAGTCGACTTACGATAACCTTAACCATACTTAAATCCTTGTCACATTATACAAAGCAAATGGTGATGTCAAAAACTTTTACAAAAAAAAAATCTACCGACTTCCAAAAAAAACACTACAAAGTGAAAAATAACTTTAATTTCGGAAGTCGGTGTCTTGGGTTTTGTGTTTTCGTTTTTTGCCACCGACTTCCGAAATTAAAGTTATTTTTCACTTTGTAGTGTTTTTTTTGGAAGTCGGTAGTTTTTTTTTTTGTAAAAAGTTTTTATTTTTCACTTTTTAGTTATGGTACCTACCCCACACCACACTCATTCGAATACCACTACCTACTACCAGTGTCAGGAACTTATCATATCATCTACATACTAAGTGGGAAAAAAATACGTAGGTATTTTGTAGCTAACTCAAAAACTACCCAAGCAAAGTTAATAAAATTTATATGGGACCAATTTGGGAGCATACCCTTTCAAACAAAAAAATAATTTTCAAAATCGGTCCACAAATGCCGGAGAAATCGGTGGACATACATAAAAAAAAAAAAAAAAAAAAAAAAACAAACATACGCGTCGAACATATAACCTACTCCTTTTTGGAAGTCGGTTAAAAATGTGATGCGTCAACGAAAAAATTTAATGTGACAAAGACCCAAAGCGATCAACGGTTTCGTAAAGTTTCTTTGTGCCAGCATAACTTTTAAATGCCTCAACAGATTTGGATGAATCGGGTACCGTTAGAATCCTTACATCATCCCGAGTGGCATAATTGCTTTTGAAAAAATCAAAATGGCGGCAATATGGCTCCATATTCAAATGTGTAAATAAAATAATTTCTTCATTTATTACAATATGGGTATCCAATTGAAGACCTTGATGAGCACATTCCAAAACCATATAATTTATTGGCATACATTTTACACAGGTAGGGTGTACATGCAAAACAAACATTTCATCCGCACGCCATCCACGTCTCGCCTCACGGCGAGGCGATGCTTAAATATTAAAGCCACCTTAGCATGACAAAATTGTCATTGCAGTCGAAGTATTTCTTAGATTAAAAAGTGTTCCTCACAACGACACAACGGAGGGACCGTTGTGACAAGACTGGCTGTAATGACAAGAGATCGTACATGGCTGATAAAATGGTTCTATTCAATTTTGTACAACTAGTTAGGTTTGGTTTTATGATTTAACCCTAACACAATAATGAATACCTACATAAGCCCTTGCAGTTGCTTCTAAACTGTAAGCCTATATCTCTCTGCTTCCCGCTTTCAATCGCATGTTACATCGGTATACAAGTTGGGCAGAGGAACCCACTGGTTGTAATAGAATCGCTCTGTGATTACCAATTTGAATAGTAGGCGTAATCATTATAGAGTTACAGCAATATCCCTCTGGGCCGGACGATGTAACAGTTACAGCAATATCCCTCTGGGCCGGACGATGTAACAGTTACAGCAATATCCTTCTGGGCCGGACGATGTAACAGTTACAGCAATATCCCTCTGGGACGGACGATGTAACAGTTACAGCAATATCCCTCTGGGCCGGACGATGTAACAGTTACAGCAATATCCCTCTGGGCCGGACGATGTAACAGTTACAGCAATATCCTTCTGGGCCGGACGATGTAACAGTTACAGCAATATCCCTCTGGGCCGGACGATGTAACAGTTACAGCAATATCCCTCTGGGCCGGACGATGTAACAGTTACAGCAATATCCCTCTGGGCCGGACGATGTAACAGTTACAGCAATATCCCTCTGGGCCGGACGATGTAACAGTTACAGCAATATCCCTCTGGGCCGGACGATGTAACAGTTACAGCAATATCCCTAATATATTTATAAAACAAATAAGACAAACAGTGGGAAAACATTACCGCTGTGATGATAC
The DNA here is from genome assembly GCA_949152395.1 of Agrochola litura. NCBI lineage: Eukaryota > Metazoa > Arthropoda > Insecta > Lepidoptera > Noctuidae > Agrochola > Agrochola litura. Next base: position 25,465,389 of record OX424501.1, read on the forward strand.
TGCCAGCTTCTTACGAATATGCTCGCGAGCTTTAACTTTAAAGGATAATCTGTTAGTTGCCATCCTGATTTCTTGGGGGAGCGCATTCCACAGAGAGATAGACTGAACGAAGAAGGAAGAGTGAATGAAATCAGTGCGGTGAGTGGGACATAGAAGAAGACGATTGTGTGATGAACGTAGAGTTTTATTGTGGTTTGCCCAAATGTACTGAAAGTGGGGGGCTAGATAACTAGGGGAAGAGGGAGAGTCAAGAAATGAAAACAAGGTGGTCAGTGCCCTTTGCTCCCTGCGCTGGCGTATGGGCAACCACTTTAGAAGCGACCGATGCACAGAAACATGATCATATTTACGCAGATTGAAAACGAATCGAATGCAGTTATTGAGAAGACGGTCAAGTTTGTCGAGGAGATCTGCATTCAGGTCATAGTAGCACACATCACCATAATCGATGATAGGGAAAATTAAGGACTGCACAAGCATTGTCTTGGTACTTGACGGTAATAAATTTTTCAGTCGGTACAGAGCCCGCAGCGTTCCAGTAACCTTCTGGCTGACCCTGGCGACTTGAGTACGCCAGTTCAAGGTACCATCAATGTGCAAGCCTAGGTCCTTCACGTCGGTGCTAAGTGGAACGATCGTATCATTAAAGAGAACTGGTGGCAAGGTTGAACCATCCACCTTACCAATACTGCGAGGACTTCCAATTATGATCGCTTGACACTTTTTAGGGTTTACTACAACACCAAACTTATCAGACCAGGTTTTTATGGCTGCCAAGTCCCTATTTAACTTTTCTATAGCGTCAGGTATTTCATCAACCCTCCCTTGACAGTAAAACTGCAAGTCATCCGCATACAGATGATACGTACACTGAAGCTCGGAAGTTATAAGATTAATAAAAATAGAGAACAGAAGAGGAGAAAGAATGCCGCCTTGAGGAACGCCAGCTTCCAAATCACACCAGCATGATGAAGAATCCCCAACATGAATGGACTGCTGACGTGCTTATACCTTTTTAGTTGGCTTTTTTGTCGTATATGGGATTAAGTTTTTATAACTTTTATTTGTATTTAAATTATTTTGGGGTTTTAATATACACACATTAAAAAACTTTTTACAAAAAAAAAACAACCGACTTCCAAAAAAAACACTACAAAGTGAAAAATAACTTTAATTTCGGAAGTCGGTGTCTTGGGTTTTGTGTTTTCGTTTTTTGCCACCGACTTCCGAAATTAAAGTTATTTTTCACTTTGTAGTGTTTTTTTTGGAAGTCGGTTGTTTTTTTTTTGTAAAAAGTTTTTATTTTTCACTTTTTAGTTGTGGTACCTACCCCACACACATTTGAATACCACTACCTGCTACCAGTGTCAAGAACTTATCATTATCATCTACATACTAAGTGGGAAAAAAATACGTATTTTGAAGCTAACTCAAAAACTACCCAAGCAATGTTAATAAAATTTATATGGGACCAATTTGGGAGCCTACCCTTTCAAACAAAAAAAGAATTTTCAAAATCGGTCCACAATTGACGGAGAAATCGGTGGACATACATAAAAAAAAAAAAAAAAAAAAAAAAAAAAAAAAAAAAAACAAACATACGCGTCGAACATATAACCTCCTCCTTTTTGGAAGTCGGTTAAAAAAAGTCTAAGCAACACGCATCACTTACAGAAACTGCATGTTTTATTAATTGATACTTTATTTTTAGGGTTCCGTACCCCAAAAGGAAAAAACGGAATCCTTATAAGATCACTTGTGTGTCTGTCTGTCTGTCTATCTGTCTGTCTGTCACAGCCAATTTTCTCCAAATCTAATGGACTGATTAAATTTAAAATTAGCACACATAATTCGAGGGGTGAAAGGCTATTTGGTTTAAGCGACATTTTTGCAACTTTACAGGAGAGCCATTTAAAGTTTAAAATTTCCACTGCCACTTTGGAAACAACCCAAAAATAGAGTTGTTTGAAGCGCCAAAAAAGTGCTCAGATTTAAATAAATCCGGCATCATCCGACGGAGAAAAAATTGCTGATTCCGAATATGTATATAACTCAATATCGCCCAAGATGTCGCTTAAACCAAATAGCCTTTCACCCCTCGATATGTATTTCTGTGACCCAAACATGGACGTGTAACGTAAATAAATGAATTTTGAATATGGGGGTCACTTTTGGGGGTAAACAAGAAAATTAAAAATAAAAGTTTTGCAAATAGTACCGTGTGACATATCAAATGAAAGGGCTTCTTGCGAGGATCTCAAATATGTTTCTTATATAATTTGAAAATAAAACTTTTAAAGATATTTAAGAAAATCGATGAAAATTGACCATTCCCCCTTATCTCCGAAACTAGCGGGCCAAAAATTTCGAAAAAATGCGTAGAATGATTCTTTACTCATAGATTACAGGAAAACCTATAAGAAGTATGGTCTTAAAATAACATGCTAAATTTCTCAATTTTGTGCGTACAAACTTACATTTTCAGTTGGAAAGTATGGGAGAACATGTTTTTCAACCAAAATGTTAAGTTAGTATTTGAGAAAAATTTATCCCAACTACGGAACCCTTCATTGTGCGTAGTCCGACACGCACATGGCCGGTTTTTTCTTAATTAAGTATATTGGTATTCAATATTTTTGCCCTCGGAAATATAATTATACTGGCTGATTTTAAAAATAGAAACTTTTTGATTGTGTTTTGTTTTCATTAAAATAAAAGCTAATTATTTTTTCCTGATTTCATGTGTTTTCGTTGGTATTTATCTCACTTTTATTATTTTGAGATACCACAGTTTATGAAATAAAATGGTGGCGAGTCATTTTGTATGTCATGGAGCTACGCTGACGCCATTTGACTGCTGATGAAATGCAGAGAGTTGTTGAAATGCTACAAGCGGGATGAAATCAGTCCCAGGTATCTCAGCATTTTGGTGTCAATAGGATCGTGATTTGTCGTCTTTGGCAGCGTTACGTTAATACAGGGGATCCTGCTGAGCAGCACCCAGGGCGTACAACTGCTTGACAGGACCGATACATACAACTGACTGCAAGACGTTAGCCGATGTTAACCACCCGGGAGATAGGTTTAAAGCCACAATTCTCAAGCGGTGTTGTTGTTAGCAATCAAACCGTGAGAAATAGGCTGCAGGAATACGGCCTACGAGCACGATGCCCAATTAGGTGTCCATCTATACGCCATGGGAATCGTGGCCGTCGAAACGAATGATGTAGGGAACACTTGACATGGACCCAGGAGCAATGGGATATTTTTTTATTTTCCGATGAGTCCCGGTTTAGATTTAGGTCTGATACGAAAAGGGTAAGAGTGTATCGTCGTCCCGGAAATGCTGAACGGCTGAGGTGCGTCCAGGACGTGCACCCTTACATTGGCTCCACAGTGATGGTATGGGCAGATATTATGAAGAACAGACGAACTGAGCTCGTTTTTGTAGATGGCAATATGTACGCTGAAAGTTACGTTGAAGATGTCGTCGAGCCTTATGTTCACCCATTTGCACAAAGTCTTGGCTCAGATTTCACGCTGATGCATGACAATACACGTTCGCACACAGCTCGGAGGACCAGAGAGTACTTGGCAATGGAAAACATCCGGGTATTGCCGTGGTCTACACAATCGTCAGACCTCAATCCCATCGAGCACGCATGGGACATGCTCCAGAGACGTGTTCTAGAGATCCTGGACGGAGCGTCGACAACCCAATAACTGAAAGACTTGTTAAAATTCTATTGGGAGCGATTGCCGCAGGATCAGATAAGCAATCTTATAAATTCAATGAAAAATCATTGCCGACAAGTTTTAAACAACACAGGCGGTCACACTTTGTATTGATTTACCAAATAATAAAAAATGTCGTTATTTAATTTTGTAAACATGAAAAGTTTAATTTCGTTTTAACTTTATTTTATACTACGTATGTTATGGTACACATATTGTTAATTAGTGTGATTAAATGAACAATTGAATGAAGGATTTTGTTGCTTTAGTCACTAATGCATCAAAAATGTATAGTTATTATTCATAAAAGAAATATAATTATATTACAATAGTTATAATCGTTAAAAGTTCAAAACCGTACTTGTTGCTTAGACTTTTTTGATGTGTGTATTTATTTTTGAAATGTGCTAATTAAGCCCCTTGATTTGATAGGTAATAGACAACAAGTTAAAAAAAAAACATGACTTTGTGTCTTCTAGAGGGCGACGTATTTAATTTAATGTGATGTCACATAGCCTATAACCAGCAAACATACATACCCACATATATACATACATACCGGTCAAAATGAAAACCCTCCTTTTTGGATAAAATACTATTGATTTGGCATTCTGGTTACTCATTAGTAATTTGAGTTTGTAACACGTTACTTTTTAGTAACGTAGTAGACGACGGGCCTTATGATTACTTTTGACCAATCCAGGTAGGTATGTCTCGCAACCAGATGCCTTTTAATGTTAAATAAATTGTAAAAAAATTGCCAATCTGGCAACGTTCGGGAGGCGGTAACTATATTTTCGGTAATTGGGTTACTAGGGTCGGACGCTAACGCCTCGGGCGAAATACTCATTATTTTATTCACTTATCTACAAGCAGCGGAGTTAAATGACGATGATGGCGGTCATTTTATATTTTTTATTGACGCTTAATTTTAAAATTGGAGGATAACCCAGAAATATATGTATAGAAGTTTGGTGCGTCGTGCGCCCCTATACTGTTTGCTTACAACGCGTTTGAATCAGGAGTTTTGATTATATGTGGGAAAATACGAAATGAATAAATAGGGTTGTGCTGAATGAATGGAACATCCAAACCAATAGTGCAGAAGCGGAACATGCTTCAACCGACTCACCAAAGTATCCAAACAATATAATATTTTGGTATCACTAGCATACCTATAAAAGTGTTAACAGGTAACCCCGGTAAGCTTACGTCAGTGTATCACGTCTCATTGACCTCCGGCCAGTCCTTGTGACCTCATTGAACCGCGGACCTCAGTGACCTTATTGAGGCGTCCATCGTGCATGGGCGACGATACACTTTTAATCAATTTTCATTATCTTTTGATGCAGTAAGTCGAGTGAGGTCTTACCGGGTCAGGTTTAAGGCATCTTCTCTTGCCCTTATCCTAATGTATTTGTGTCGCCGCAACATTATTGTCTTCTTCCATACTTCTCTATAAGTCATCATCTCAGTAGTCCCCTGTCTAGCCACATATTAGGTGCAAACAAAGTGGCTTCATTTGGGTTATTTATGTGATATTGTTCCAGTACTTAATTAGAAGATCGTATATTAGGAAATGCAGATTACAAATTCTAGGAAGAAATATGATGATGATGTAGATAATATGCAGTATAATAATGCACTGAGAGTGCTGCTGCGGCTGCCGTGGCGTTGTAGTGCATCGAGTAATAACACTGATAGTTTTGCCGCCATTGTTAGAAAAAGATGTGCATCCCTGATGTCACATGTTCGCGGCAGCACCAACAGTATTCTCAGTGTCTTCGCAGATCGGTGTGATTCCCCGATGTTGCGGAGGTAGCTTTACGCAAAAATTTTATTTATGTTGTAATCTGTGTTTGTACCTACTAACACTAGATATTAAATAATACTGTTACTAACCCTATGGAATCTGTCTGAAATAAAAGTATTCTATTCTATTCTACAGGGTGGCCCATAAGTCCTTGATATGTAAATAATTAATAAATAAAAAAATAAGAAATATCTTTTTATTTCTTATTCTTAAATGTGGGTGTACCTGCTACAGGGACACCTCTGCCCAACCCTTCGGGGAAACAAGGCGTGATGTTATGTTATGTTATGTAAAATGGGAATTATTTTTTGAAAATAACATCATCCAAATGTAATCCATTACGATCACGGCACTCCTGTAAGCAACATCTAAAACTATCGATGACTGCGCAGTAAGTCAGTTCTGTGATGTTAGCCATTTCTCTTTCGAATATTTTCTTTTAGGGCTTCAATTGACCGCGGGTTTGTGTCATACACTTCAGATTTTAGATAACCCCATAAGAAAAAGTCCATTGGGGTTAGATCCGGTCTACGTGGTGGGCAGGAAGTGTCTCCTCTTCGAGAGATCACTTTGTTCGGGAAAAATTGACGAATGACGGGCATAGCGGTGTTAGAGGTATGTGCCGTCGCTCTATCCTGTTGAAACCAGGTCCGCGTATTGTAGCCTTGAAAATTCTGCAACGTTAGTGTAAAAAAGTCCTCGATCATCGCTACATATCGCCCTGAATTAACTGTAACCGCGCGACCGAGGATTTTCACGAACAGAGTATGTTGATGTTTTCTTCCGTCCGTGATGTCCTTGGTCGACCCGACCGCTTTTTATCTAACGTCAAACCAGTCTCTTTGAACTTTGCAACCCAGTTCTTGATCGTTGGAACAGTTAGAGTGTCATTAAAGTTGAATAGATTGTGATGTTCTCGAAATTTACGCCACGCAATGGTTGCCGAATCATTGTTCCGATAAACTCGTGCACGTAAAAAGCACGGTCCGCACCGGAGAAACGCTCCATGGCGACTATTTCCCAGAAACCGAACGTACTGTTTTTGCACCGCCCCCCCCCCCCCCGGCTTCGTATGCATTTCATTCAAAATTTAAATTTTAAAGGACTTATGAGCCACCCGGTATTAATTAATAATAATAACCCCACCGCCATATCTCTACGTTGACGTCATCGTGGGGCTTGTGCGCTCCGAACTTTAGGTCTGTGCTGGTAGAGTTTACTTTACCGGAACGGGTCTAGTATGAGGAGCCAGAACAAGAGAGATACAGAAACCCGACGGGCAGCACGTGGCGAGCTGTTGGGCAGTAGCGACCCCACGGACCCTATCTCCCGAGAGAAGTCTTGTTCCTCACCTCTAGCTTGCCTTTATTGGCCGGCTGGAGTGAACACTGACGAGGAACAGACCTCCCACATCTTTCTTGCCTTTATTGGCCAGCTTGAGTTGAGATTCGCAAGAGCAAACGTGCTCGGAGGAAGGAAGTATTCCAGTAAGATGTTGGTGGGGATCTTGACCTTACTTTCAGGATTGTCCTGATAGCCGTGGAATACCTCTCCACTCCTCATAAGCACCTGTTGCCCCCTTGTTGCTACGACACTATGTGCTAGCGACCGTTTTCAGGGTCCCATTATTGAGTGTGCAAGTCACCCCCTGCCATTTTAACTGTGTATTTTATGTAAAATATTGGTCAGGCAGGGGCCATAGTCTTTCCATAGCTCTAAATAACCAGTTCACTTAGCCACCCAAACCCATAATCCAATATCTTTGTTTCCATATCCTACAATAGTTCTGCACCAACCGAGGGTTGTCCTTGAGTGCACTTGCATAGCGCGAACAGGGATAATCGTTCCTCATTTCATTCAAAACGTCTAACGGGCCTCTGCGAGTTGGCTTCGGCCCCTCGTACGCCTTCCAAAGGTCCCCAGGACTCCGAGACGTGTCAAAGACATTTGAAAAAATATTAATAGCCTATTATTTTCTCACTTTATTACTTAATAAAGTATACCTAATTAACGTCCGTTTGAGCGCTTAGAATTTTATTAAATCATTTGGAAAGTTCTTTCTGTTAGACCAGGTACCTTTTATTAAATGAAAACGTTTAGTTAAGTTAATAAAATGTTTTATTAGAAGTTACACTTAGTTTTTTATTGAAGAGTAAGTGTAGCTATAGACGAGAGTACCTAGCTGACGAGAGCTCATGACGTAGTTGTGAAATGATTTACTATTCAAGGATTGGTCTGTTATAGGTACGCTGAACTAGTCTTCTTGAGTAACGTCAGTCGTCACTCGTGGAGGCTCTTTCAATACAAAGTATTAATTTGAGAAAAAAAAACTTAGGTACCTTCACGAATTTTATTTTCAAGTAAAGTAAGAACAGTAAATATTAAGTAACCCACAACACATCAACATGTATTTTAGTTTTGGAAACTATTTGTCCAACTGAAAGGATTGTAGCAGTAAACAAGGATAGTTAGAGGGGTGTTGTAGAACTTGAGGGGGGAGGGAGAGGGTATGAGGTCACGGCGAAGACACTAACTTGCGAACCAATAGATAAGAAACAATCAAGGTAACATAGGCATGTTACCTAGATTGTTTAGTATTATTGCTTTAGAGGTCTCCAATAAAGCAATAATACTAGCTCATTATTGTCCCACAGTAGGGCAAACGCCTCTTCTCATACTCACAGAAAAGACGATACTAGGATACACTTCTTTAATTATTTTATGCTAGTGGCAAACGAGCTTGTCAATGTCTTCTCCATGCTAAGCAATACTGCCGCGCTGCGCTTGCCTTCTACATCCGTAACACTAGGTATTCACTAAATGTTCAAACAGCAAATATTAGATAGTAATTCTGAAAATTATTCCAGTCGCGACGCGACGCGACGGCTCAGCAATATGGAGAAAACAATTTCATTCAATAATATTTTCATTCATTTCTTCAAACTGGTTTTACGCTTGTGGCGTTCATTCATTATTAGGTACTTCGGTATTTTAATTTATTTGTCATTTTATTGTTCTTAAAAAGATTATTTTCATTTTATTATCATTCTGTAGCTGTAATGACGATAATTTGTAAGAAAATTACGTTTAATTCTATGACCAGCCAATGTTAAGGAAGAGATTAGATGATATTATCATATTAATAAGCAACATGTTTAATAATTTGATAATTTTTATTTCCATCTTCTTGTCTCTCCTACAAGTGAACAAATTATGCATTCTGAAAGCAGACTGCTTAGTTTTACAGAAAAATGTATTTAAAAATGAATTCCAATAATCACATAACATCTAAGCCAGGTCCAAAGACAAAGGACTTCTAAAGCTTTATAGATCTTTATCTTGAGGTCAAGGGCTAACTGAAGAGGTTTGAACGACAAGGATTACGTTTACGCTTCTATAGAGAGGAAATAAATATATTTTCATTTTCCCATCTAAATGAAAGAAGGAGAAGCCATCGTTATTTTAACTTTTAAAACATTTACACAATTATTGAGAGGCCCATCTCAACTTTCTCCCTAAATTCCTCCTAATGGGCATGGTTCTTGCAACGCCATCTATGAATAGCTTAACACAATACGAGGCCAAGCATCCTACTAGAAAACTGGGGTTGAACAAAATTTCCGAACAGTAGTGACATACAGCGGCGAGTAGCGAAACTAAAGCATTGGAAAAGTTCCTTTCAGAACTGAAAAGATGGTGTTGTTTCTAAATTATAAGTATAGTTCGCATTAAAAAAAATAGTCAGTCATGAAAATTAAAAACATAGAAACAAATGATCAGAAGAAGAAGAAAATTCGTTTATTTGCGGTAAACATGACGCAAAGAAAGAAAAAAAAAACACTTAAATAACAAATTGGTGGAAAATATGCTTCACATCCACGCAAAACTCTCATCTCCTGAAATACCACAATGACCGACTAGGAAATTCGATAACAGGCTGCTTCTTGTGGGTTTGTAAGGTTTGCGGGTCTTCATGATTCGGCAGTCAGGCAGCAAAATAGAATATATAATGTATATTTTACCGCCTGGCTGCGCCAACAAGCGCGGAGCACCCCTCAGCGACAGAAAAACGTGCTGTAAACTGGCAACTTCTCTTTTGACAGTTCATTATTTTAGCGATTATCCCGAGTCTATTTAAAAAGTAAACCATATTTTAAGTATGCACCTAGGTAATTTTGATTTTATGAAACCGATAGTACTACTCTAAGTTCTTCCTTTAAAAAACAGAAAGAACTTTTCAGTTATACTTTGTTCGTATTTCGTGAGCCTTAACCTGGGTTAAATAAATTTATTATCTTTCTTTTCTTCATAAGGAAGTGTAGCTAAAAATATAATGTTCCAGTGCGAAAAAACATGGCGCTATGTGAAACTTTGTCGCATAAAAAATTATGACTTTGTCACTTCCTTATACTGTGCCCGACGACTTCTACAGCGAATTTATTCATGTTAACTTTCAAAATAATTTCGTTCCACAGTTTGCCGCTTTCCGTGAGTAAAAGCAATTCACAGCATTAAAATTAAATTATCAAGACAAAGCTCTTAGAATTAAGAAATTAAAATTATAATTGGTATTCCAGTTTCTAAAATTGGTTAATAAATTTACTTCATTTTAGGGCTGCCTTTAGGGGCTCGTTTTATTCACACTCTATAATCAAGGTCAGCGGGTCTTTTACTTAGGAAAGTCTTCGTTCCAATCCAACCGGGTGTCGTGGGACACCCGGTTGGATTGGAACGAAGTTCGTGTAGTTGTATATAATGTACTAGTTTCCGCCTGCGGCTTCGCTCGCGTGATATCTTTAAAATTATAGCCTATGTTACCCAGTGATAATTTGGATAATTTGCAATTTGGATTTAAATCTGGTTTATCCACGGAAAGTGCCATTCTGTGTCTCAAGCAAACTGTTCAATATTATACTTCCCGAAAAACACCTGTTTTTGCTTGTTTTTTGGACCTGTCAAAAGCGTTCGACCTAGTGTCGTACGACGTACTATGGGATAAGTTGCGGAGTGATACAACACTACCGAATGAAATTACATCCTTGTTTCATTACTGGTACTACCACCAGAGGAATAGTGTCAGATGGGCGGAGGCTCAGTCGGATGTGTACGAGCTGGAGTGCGGGGTGAGGCAGGGGGGGTTAAGTTCACCACGCCTCTTCAATTTGTACATAAACCGGCTAATCGGTGAGCTTAGCAGCACCAAAGTTGGATGTCATATTGACAACGTTTGTTTGAATAATATTAGTTATGCGGATGACATGGTGCTGCTAAGCCCATCGATCGGCGCTTTGAGGAAACTGGTGGCTATTTGTGAGTCCTATGCAGTGTCCCATGGGCTCAAGTACAATGTTAAGAAGAGCGAACTTATTATGTTTAAAGCGAGTACCATAAACTATTGTGATGTTCCCGGTGTCTCGCTCTGTGGCACTCCTTTACCATGGGTAACTAAATTTAAGTACTTGGGTCATTGGGTCACTGATGATCTTAAGGACAATATGGATATAGAGAGGGAGCGCAGGTCGTTGGCTGTTCGATGTAACATGCTGGTTCGAAGATTTGCACGTTGTACAAATCAAGTTAAAGTCACTCTTTTCAAAGCTTTCTGTCAATCTTTCTACACGTGCAGTCTTTGGACCAGTTATATGCAGAGGGCATACAGCGATCTGCGTGTCCAATATAATAACGCGTTTAGGATACTGTTGGGGATGTCGTGGTGTTGTAGTGCGTCCACAATGTTTGCGGAGGCGCGCACAGACGTATTTTACGCCATTATAAGAAAAAGGACCGCCTCCATAGCCGGCCGGCTACGCGCCACTACCAACGGTCTCCTGAGCGTGTTCTCAGATAGGTGGGACTCCCCTCTGCTGCGCCACTGGGTAGGAATCCATACAAGTTGATTTTATTTTTGTTTGTTTTGTCTCCTTATTACTAACTCTAGTTATTAAGTTATTTTGTTGGTACTAACACTATGGACTCATGTCTGAAATAAAGAATTTGAATTTGAATTTGAATAATATAGCAAAAATAAAAGCAAAAATATAATATTATAAAATGATTTTACCAGTAGAAACTGGAAAAATATTTTTTAAAATCGGTCCAGTATTTTTTGAGTTTATTAATTACAAACAAAAATACAAATCTTTTCTCTTTATAATACTAGTGTAGATTAATAACAGGCACAATGAAATAAATTAACGACGTTTGAGAGGAATGAAACGAAAAAAAAACAAATTACAAATGCCGTGACGTTCGAAATGTTACATTTCTTTCGGGCTGGCTCTCATTCGCCGAGTGTGCACAGTATAACGTGCTATAAGGAACTTCGTGCCAATAAATTCAGGAAAATTAATTGTTAAGCAAATTGACACCCTACGTCAATATGTTGTTACCGTTTAATACAACTGTCAAAGAAAGACATTTGCGAATTTAATATACGGACAATTTATGTATGTTGGTATTCAATTGACTTTCCTGGGTTCATTCAACTGCTTCGACCGGGAATCGAACTTACAACTCGTGTTACAGACATGGCAACACTCGGTTTTATCGCCAAGTGGGTCATTTTCACATAATCCCTTACATCATCATTATACGCGACTCTTGTAATAACTTGAGTCAAGTTGTTCGCTAACACGGGGCGGACTCAAGTTTCAAACTGTGCTTCATTTTAATCTGCGCCTTTGTTTCTGACTCGACAAGATATTGTTACTTATCGCCAAGTGACAGTTATGTTAACAGTCTGTTGTGTGCTTAACAACTTTATATTATCTTTTGAATTTCCGATGAACTTTTGTAAAAGTTTTTGAAATAATAGTATTGAATCATATTTCAAACTTTTCCTCCTTCTCAAATGTTTAATGGTGAGACTTCATTCGGAGATATAGATACAATCAGCGACAAAACTCGCTGATTATTTCTGAACTAGCTTGAGCCGCTTCGGCTGCGTGGATGTCGGAAAATATCCCATGGGTACGTACTACCGGGATTAAAAGTACCCTATGTGTTAATCCAGGTTCCCAAATTGTATCTAAATCCGTTCACCTGTTTTTGAGAAAATCTGGGACATACATCCAGACAAACAGACAAATGGACAAAAATTCTAAAAACTATATTTTTCGGTATCAGACTCGTTCTCACACCTCGTATCAATTACATTTTTCCTAAATATTCAATGTTTTGACTTCGTTACTATTTTATTATACGTATAGATATTGAGTTTATTTAATTTAGATCAGTAATCTGATTTAAATTCTAAACTGGTCTTCAAAACATTATCTACTCTTTTCATAGTAAATCCCTGAAATCTTCCTATTTTATTTTAAATAAATCAAACAAGTAATGTCTATGATATTAAATACCTTTTATACCTTCACAAAACCTCCTTTTGAAATTAAATAAGTAGCGGGTTCAGCGACCACTACACAACAAACTAACACAAATAGGAACGTATATAATATTTATTTATTTGATATTATAACCGCAATAACTTTAATATGGCGGTGCAAGTAAAAAGCTAAACTAAATCTACGGGGATCTACGGTTGAGGAAACGTAAAATGTATTGGTTGATATTACGTACAAGTTATAAGAAATCCATATTGAAGTGGTTACCATTAACATTTCCCTTTATTTTTATTATGCTTGTCAAATGCAATGAATTGATTAAAGGAATAACCTATTAAAACGATGCATCACACACAATTTATAATCTATAGTGGTCGGTCAGAGCGTTAGTACAACACCACTCAAGAACAAATCTGTTTCGAACTATGTATACGTATCTCTATCTACTTGCTCCGCCCTAACAGGGCCTTGTACTCACATATTTAATCTAGTCATAGCCTGTAACTGTGTGTACATTGTGCAATAAATAACATTGGTACCCGTTTCCTGTATTTAACTTTTGGTCGTGATTTTGATCGAATTAAAACTTGTTTTACAAATCGTAGTCAAAGGTAGCCTTTGTAACAAGCATTAGTTATACTCACGATTACTTCGTGGATTGCAACCCCTTACAATCTCAGTTTCAGTCAGTAAAAAATCCGCTACTTAAACCCTCCACAACTTCCAACAAATTCCACCCCTGTAACTTCAGCAAAGGTTTGTCAACGGCAAGGTGGATAAAGCCTGGAAGTCCCGAGCGCCGCCCGCCGCCGCCGCGCGCCGCTGCGCACCGCAATCGTTTATGCCTCGTTCCGCGCGCGGATTTCATTACTTTACTACATAAAATAAAACTTTAGTGCTTTTTTTTTGTCGTCGAAAATATTTGATGTCGTTTTTATCGGCGGTCGAGTAAAGTTGCGTAAAGTAAAGTGAAGTAAAATAGCGGGCGTGGAATTATTACCGGGTTTCAGTAACGTGCTACTGACGGTTTCCGGACCTTCTTCTTAATGATTGAGGCAGTTAATCTGCGGATGTTTTTATGTCTTTTGGTGTTTTTTTTTTTGTTGAATGATTGAGGAATTGAAATGTAACTGAGCTTTGGTTTTTGTACATTTTTGCGGACATTTTTATCTTTTCGTGAGACCAAGCTCTTATAATAATACTAGCGACCCGCCCCTGCTTTGCACAGTATTACAACTTGACTCGAGATTTCTTTATTATGTAAGTTTAATATTAATGTATTAGGCACATAAACCATCCGGCATAAATTCTCTAAATGATGGCGAAAACCACATTAAAATCCGTTGCAGAATTTAGAAGAATAACGCGTCTTCAATTTGTAATATAGATAAACGACACACAAAACACAATAAATAAAAGACAACAAAACATGCTGCATTGCAAGATCCAAGTCATTACCCACGACACGCACTGTATAATGATGATTTCGAGGCGGTTATTCATTTTTCAATTGTTTTTAATCGTACGCACGTAATGAAAACCCCAGAAATAACCCTCTATCATTTTTAGGCTTTATTTAAAATCGGATATTACAGCGTGAACTCGATAAAAGTAATTATTTTATTTGAACAATCAAACGGTTTAATGAATAACAGAATTAATGGATTTGCGCTTCGATTTGTTCCTTCAAATTATCCTCTGAAAGTACTTCGGTGTTGTTTATTTTGGGATTGTAATTAAAAGGCTATGTTTTCCTTATGTTGAGCTTTTTAAGTCATGCTGAAAGTTTCTTTATGGAAAATTACTCGTTTCAGTGAATGGATTTAATATGATTCTATAACAATGAACTCTATTTAACCGGAAATCCTCCATTTTGTGTAAGCGTTTCCTCAAATACTAGTAAGCTGTTTCGTGTTCGCGACTCGACTATATTGTGAATTGTCGTAATGCTGTCGTGAAGATGTCGTTCGAGAGAAATTGATTGTGGTAGGGTCTGCGAGTGACAGTATACTGGATGCTTCATTTACTTACTTGAACAAATAATTTTGTATTCGCTCAACGAGAGGCTTACTTGCAAACATAATTGTTTTTTTTTTTAATAGTAATCTCAAATTATAATATTCACGTAGTCTCACTATCTGTCTGTCCGTAAGTGTGCTTGTAACCACTAACCCGATCAGCGTGATTGTAAGTGTATCTAAGAAAACACGAACGGAGAACGTGGCGTCTCAAATATAAATTTGATATGAGTCGAGACTAGTATCAAAACTGACACTTTCAAAACGAAGTTCTAACAGTTGTCTAAAGTAGAAGAGTTTTTATGCTCTTGATTTGACGTATACGAAATGAGTACATCACAAATACATATTTGGAATACTTGGATTCCGTTGATTATCCATAGATATCTGTGCATAATTAACAGAATCCAATTATTCCCATTAACCTAAATCTGAAACTTCTCGAGCAAACAATTAATTTGGAGCAAATAATAATCTTTTACTACCTCCCCTTAAACTCGATTATCTGAGGAATTTGAGAAAGTATTGTAATGGCTTCCGCAGTCGTTACGAAGTTTGAAGGTGAACAATTTTATAAATTGATAATTTTATTATAAGGAGGTTCTGTGGAGAAAAACTGTTCAAATAAGAACAGGAAAAAGTTTGGTTTCCATTAAGAGTTAGGTTTTTGTGTTATAAATAATTATAGTTGTCATGCGGAGTTAAATAATATACTCTGAATGTCTACTTTTTTTACAAAAATAGGACACACGACAAATTGTTTTGAATTATAATCATAGAACTAGTCTTTACAGCATTCTCAGCTTTTTAATAATTTGTGAAAAATTTAATAATTACCAAGTTTTCATTTATGCTGTAACTAAAGATACTGTTGACTCAATTTTGTTGGTGATTGTGCCTTAATTATACTGTCGGGTTTCAACACAAGTTGAAACAACTTTGCCTAGTTGTGTAACATTTCATGTTAAATTATATAAATTAGAAGGGCTCATTTGTGTCACATTTCATGTTACGTTTAACCAATCTGGAAGTGCTTGTCAGTTCTTAACACGTTCTTAAATCAAGGTTATAGTATGAATGACAGAATTAATCGATTGTATTCTTACCTCAGCAGTGTATCGGCCGCCTCCTTTCCCCCCCTTGCCGTGCTCAGGGGAGTGGCGCAGCGCCTTCGTGTCGATCTGCACGTTCGTCTGCATCCTGCGCCGGCGCACTGTTGCCCGCGGTTACCTATTACCCAACGCGCACTATTACCCACGCGCACTATTACCCACGCGCTCTATTACCCACACGAATAAGTACGCGTAGGCACTAATAAAAACGTAAACTTCTGTCATAATACATTTTACTTTGACTGTTTAGTTGAAATGTTTATGAGTTAGTTCAGTACCAACACTGTCTTTCTCAGCTGTTTAATTCACTGAATAAATAAAAGGCATTACCTACTTCTTCATTTTACCGTCTTTTGTTACCACAAAAATAACATTAAAGTACACATCAAACTGTCTATGTGTTTATATTTTTACATTTACCGCAGCTTTAAGCCACTTCCACTGCGTAACTCTACGAGATGTGTTCAAAGGTGCATTTCCACCGGCCATAGCGTTTTACAGCACTCTTTTACGACACTTATACGATTTCATTTGCTCCTTAACTGCGCACTTTTACACGCCTTATCGTATTTCAACGCGGTTTCATTTTATGTGGGAGTGTTTAATATATTAAATGCTGCGTTTATAGACCTGAAACAAACAAAGTTTATTGTTACTCATGATGATACATAAATTTACAGAATTAAGTTATGATAATGCAAGTAAAAATATTTTTTTGTAAACGTTAGCAGAATTATTATTCAAACATTTATTCTGCCCCGTCAGGTAAACAGTGATTTTTATAATAAGACGATTTTATTATCCAACAAGTTGATTCCGCTATAAAACAGGCTACGTCGTAGCTTCTGCTTGCTACGTCGTAGTCAATATAGCAAGCTGTGGCTACGACGTAGCATCTGCAACAAGATGTTGCAAAACAAATCCAACGCAGTTTGTCACATTTTCGGCCGTCTTTTTGAGCAAATAGATTATTATTGGTATAATATTTAATTTCAAATAGTTGAGAACATAAATAAAATGGGTGGTTCTTCTGGCTCAATAATACTTTTATTATCCAAACCGGAATAATGCGAAACTACAAGTGAAAGTTTTACTTGTGTTAAAAACAGAGTTATACAAATAAACATGTTAACAAAAAGCTGACGCCTTCATCTTATCTCGCGCAGTTTCCCATTATGTAACTAGATGGCCTGCGGATCGAGTCAGATCTCGGTATGGTTTCGTCCACCCTCAAGCATTATAATTTGCGACATCGTATGGTATGTCTGATGTTTTTTTTATAATAACTAAGGAATTTTTGTATGGAATAAATAGCTGTATGACAAATAAATTGTTAATTTGCTTGAACTATACCGCAAACAATGCATTGAGTAGTGACCTAGATGGCACCATATTTTATAAAAGACTTTTCGAAGAGCGTCAACCTCAATATATTTTTAACAGGATAACTCGTACATATTTTCATTTTCGTTGTCGTTTTAATACGTTAAAATAATGCTGCTTCTAGAACAAAGTGATCGTGTTGTGTCACAGTTCGCTAGTTATTAACGATGTTGTTTACTAAGTATTTCTGTTTGTTTCACAAACGCATCTGACTCGTGATCTTCTACGTAACTACCAAAATTAAATGGTCACTCCACTGTTTGCAGGTTCAATTTAAAGTATGTACCTTCAGTGGGCTGCATTATTTTTTGCAAGTTTTTTTTTTTTTTTCAATGGGTGACTCGTTTTTGATTGCTCTAAAGGTGTCTCCACACCAAAGCCGGCTTGGTGGCTTGGTGCCGGTGGGTTAGCCGGCGGCTTCACAACGTTGCAAGTCGGATAACAATGAGCCCGGTGGTTAAGCCCCGGCGGGTAAGCCGGGTTGGGCTTTGGTGTGGAGATACCTTAAGTATCAAAACAATCGTTTTATACCCTCATTTTAAAGACTAATAATGGTTGGAAAGACTAGTCGGAATTCTACACAGTAAGTCTTGTTTACTAATGGCTGAAATCTTTATTACGTATTGGAGCTTCGTAGTCGTAAATGTTTACAGCTTTGTTGTTATAATAAAACTGAGTTAAAGTTGTTCAACAAGTACGCCAAGAAGTGATCAGTCTTATGTGGAACTTTTAAAGGACTACTTGTATTAACAATAATAAAGGTATTGTCTATTGGGAAATTATCAATTTCAACATTTAACTAACAAATATATCGACTAATGACGTAAACATCTCATTAGTTATGGACATCGATCTCTGAGTGACATTGTAGTACAAGTTACAAGGTTTTATTTTTATTTACAAAATAAAAATGATGGCTGAAAACCAGGAAATTCAACATGCTTTAAAATAAAATAAATCCGATTTCTTGTGTTGTTAAGAGATAAACGACAGTAGCCCGTCCCTTGGTGAACAGATTAGCTAGTCACCAAGTTTGATAGCGGCTCCCAGTGTGCGACAGCCGTACGGGTAAACCAAAAAAAGAATGCGCTTCGGTAATCTTCGTGTTTCCGAATTAGCACGACCGTCGCGCCCCAGAGTAACCCTCCACAGAGGCAATGCTTCTATGTTTTGTTCTACCACGCTTTGTCATAGTGCAACTATCATTGCGCGTTTGTATGAAATTTTCTCTCTGTCGGGTTACCTACTTTGGTCTCAGATCGTCATTACGTCATTCAAAAATTTTAAAAAGCTTTTTCGAATTGCATAGCCTCTAATTTGTCACGCCATCCGCACGCGTACTCCGCACGTCTGTCAAGCGACGCCGTGGGTGGTCCTCGGACCACCCAGAAGCGTGACTTCTTCAGATTAAAATGACGATATCTCTAAAGTTTTGTATGGGAGCTGTTTATAAAACTTATGTCGTTGGAATCGTTATGAAATAAGCTAACATATTAGGAATGGATAACTACTTTTTTCGTCATAAATTGTTAATTTTAATATAAAATCAGGGGGAGGGGGTTTATTCCGATTTACCGTCAAAAAGAAAATAATCGTTTTTAAGTACCTGTTTTTATCCGCGGAGACTCAAACAAAGCAGCATTATCGTAGTTATCTATTGTTTAGGCCACATGTTATCGCAGACAGAGTGTTAACTGTCAAAATTGTTTTTTTTTCAGTTTTTACATCACGGCACTTGAAACCCAACCACAACACAACCCCAAAAAAAACGCGCAAACTTTGGATCACACGAGATTTCTCGTTGCACTTTATTCAAACTAAATGAACTTTCGACTGTAGGATGTTATTTACTAATGGAAAAACACAATACAAAGGCTTGTTACTTAAATCTTTATAATATTGAAAGGCTTTCAGTATATTACCCCTCTTGACCAATATTCGGAGTAGCACTACCTGCGTGCGAGTACATGATTATGTATTCCGTCGAGAAGGCAAACGCTTCGTGGAAATATGCGAGATGTTACAGGATGTGCGTTATGTTAGGTTGGTGAGCATGAATGAGGAAGTAGTAGATTGTTATACAAGGGTCGAAAAGAATCAATTCCCATCTATAGTCCGAGTAGGAATTGATGACTTTCACCCGTGTTAAACACTCTACTTTTCATTTCGAATATAAGGAAAGTAAAAAGTTGTAGTTTTTCTAAAATATTAATTGATAACAATGACATTAATAACATGAGTATTCTAGTACCTATTAGTCTTTTTTTAATTTTAAATATGGAACACACCGCGTCACCGCCGCGGGCCCCGCTTAGGTATTTTTTTAATTCACACTGGCTGTATAAACGGGTTGGCAGGGACATCGACGTGAAAACTGAAACCATGGATTCAGTACATGATTCTGAACCCCCCTGCGTTGAAATTTTTCGTCAGTTATTTAAAAAAAAATCTGCTGTTCCATACATTTTGACCGCGTAGGTGTTGCACTTTTCTATGAAACAGCTGGTACTTTTTAATAACCGACGAAAAATTTCAACGCAGGGGGGTTCAGAATCATGTACCGAATCCATGGTTTCAGTTTTCGCGTCCATGTCCCTGACACCCTGTACAATGACAAGACAGCAGCATTTTTTTTTAATCAATATTTTCTATAAGGGTGGTATTACACCATCATATCTACGATCACAGATCCATGATCAAAGACATAACTAAATTGTAAAATAGACATAACATGGGTAATTTGTGAGCTTCGTAGATAGGTATTGATATAATATGATAGTGTAATATCCCCCAAGATACCCATAATAAATGTCTATTTTACAATTCCACAATATTTTCGATCACAGATCCATGACCACAGACTCAACAGTGTAATACCCCTTAGTAAAATTTTTCGTAGCCGACTACCTAACCAAATTTAGTTCTATTTTTAAAATTCATTCCCACCCTAGAGAGAGAAGCAATTACTATGACTCTTTCCCACCCAAGGGTGGGGATCAGCGTCTTCCACCCGCTACTCGGATCAAACAAACGCCACTTTCCAAATATGAGAAATGAAAACAAGATTCCTCCCCAATTGATTTGGAAACTGTTAGAAGTAGCCGTGTAAACTAATTTGCCATAGTAACCGCAGTGGTTGAATGATTACCTTCGATGCTACAAGACGTGGGTTCAATTCCTAACCTTCAAATAGTTATTCCGTATCTGTATTTAATTTTTTGTGTCCATAAACACAGCTCACGATACAGGAGAATTTTATTTTATGACTATTCAATGTGTCTAAAATTAATGATATTAATGAAATAACAAATTGCGCTATAAAAGTATCGCTCAAATGTTTTCATGATGTGCTCGGTCCGTAGTACATAATGTAATGATTACAGGTTGTTATAAACTTGAGGAAGGTCAGTAATTGCTATGGTTTGCGTAAATAACCAATTTTTTATAACCATTATGATATTGAAGGTTATTACTTTAATTACATAATTATTTGTGACAAAACACTCCCAGGGGAAAAATACGAGTCATATTGTGCGTCATTTGTTTTGCTAAAACAAAATGGTTTGTTGTTTACATTTCTCATTTCGGTTGGTTGGGTACCTACTTGTATAATACGGGTCAAAGTTTGATTGATGGAAGAAATTATTTGTACCTATAGCTGCTGGTTACAGTTGGCTGTTTCAAGCAGAATTATGATCACAAAACGGAAATATGAACTTAATCCTGTAAATTCAAAGTATGCACTCACCTCCACTACTTAAGGAAGTCTTGCGCAAAATTTCATGTTTCTAAACCCAGTTGTTTAGCCTGTTCGTTATCTGTCAGTGAATTTAAGATTTTTATTAATTAAGTAAGTAGCAGTAAGAGAGCAGTGGTGGCCCAGTGGTAACGGCCGCGACTTACGAGTTGTAGGTCGTAGGTTCGAACCCAGACAGGCGCTTTACTTTGTGTAAATTATTTTATCACCACTGTTCTCAAAACGGTGAAGGAAAACATCGTGAGGAAACCGGCATGTCCTAGAACCGAAAATTCGAAGACATCTGACATCTACCAATCCGCACTGGCCCCGCGTGGTGGATTACGGCCCACTCCCTCTCACAAAGAGGAGGCCTGTGTCCCAGCAGTGGGAACATTATAGGCTGATGATGATGAATAATTAAGGAAATAGTATATTTTTCATATCGATAATTATCCTATCATGTCGTCACAGGAGTCGCGTGATTGTGCAACAGCGGCCAGCGCTAAACTATCTGTAACATATACACCGCACGTAACTGATCCCATCTCACCGTGCATTGTAAGGAACACTCGTTTATGAACAGTTAGCGATGTGCTTATTCCGCTATTTTAAATCACACGCTACGTGATAATGGTCAGCAATTAACTGCTTTGATTAACTAGGTAATAGTTATTGCAAATGGCTGCGCTTAAAGTATCACGCCTATTTTAAAGCCAATACTGTATTAACGATTCCCCTGAGGTTCATTGGTGGCATTGATTTCTAGACTACTAACTTTATTTTTTGGATGTTGCATGTATTATAATTAGTCGGCATCTAATAAATGAGCAGTAACTTGTTATTATCATAGACAAATTCAGCTAAGAGGTTAAAAAGATCAACATATCCACGCAGTATGTCAAGTGATCCCTCTTTAAGCTAAGAGTAACGTGACAGAGTGCGTGTCGTCCCTCCGTCCTCTCATCTGTTACACTGACCGTGATCCGCCATGATCTGAGGATCGGACAGATTGTACTGAACGGATTTTATACAAGAGGTGAGTACGGTGAATTGCACGTTTGTAGCAATACTTGAACTACGAAAACCGATCTGACTGCTATGAAGTAAAGACACTGCCCATCAAATTATTATCATGAATATGCGATTGATTGTATCTTTTTATAAAGTTACTAGCGGACGTCACGCGGTTTCACCTGCGTAGTTCCCGTTCCCGTGGGAGTACGGGAATAAAATATAGCCTATGTTACTCGCTGATAATGTAGCTATCCATTGCTGAAAGAATTTTTCAAATGGGTCCAGCAGTTTTTAAGTTTATTCGTTACATACAAATTTTACAAATGTTTCCCCTTTACAATATTATTATATTAGTATAGATAGTATTCGCAAGAGAATGTTTGTATGATACTAGGTATTATTTTGAGTTTTTGATCAAATGGTTTTGCATTTATTTTCCAAATAGCGGCGGAGTACCTATCCACATTTCTAAATCAAATCAAACTTTAAAATTCGCAAAGACCTCTGTGAGAGCGATTGATGAATATTCATTTGAGTTTGAAAGTTTTGCATATCCATGCGACACTCATACCTACATACAAACACACACACACTGTCCAAAAACCAGCATATTATTTTCGGTTTTGAGCTGTCAGATTTCCGGATGCCACAACTAGTTTCTGAATCAAATAGAGCCTTTAACCATTTTCTAACCACAAAACAAATAAAATTTAAGTTGGTTTGCAGTTTGTATCATGAAATCCTTATTTTAGCGTTAAATAGGTACTTTATTGTATTCAATTTAATATAATAAGCTTTTATTTGAAACCTTTTATCGCGAAACTTAGTAGTGCATTTCACAGTACCTTAGCACACACATGCTGCCGCGGTTCGAAGCGCCAGTCAATCATGAATATAGCGCGCTTAGCTTTAAATTAGCGCCGCCGCTCACGAACTTTAGTACCCAGGTCTAGGGTGCATTAGCATATACCCGTATTCTTTTTTTAATTGGTTTTCGTGGATCGTCTCATAGTCGATAGAAATTAGACAAGAAGGAATATAGCTTCTTAAAAGTATAAGTCAACGCAGTGTGTTGTTTCAACAAACAAAAAAACATACCTAACTTCTATCTCTTGACAAGACCGCGCAATTTCTTGAAACGACACCCACGGGTTAGATTTTTCTGGGAAAACGCAGGCGGTTTTAATTTTCAATCCAAGCTTATAATTATTTTGTTCCTTGCTTAAATGTTTTCATTTTACAGATTTTAACACAACTAACTATTTACACTAGGTACTAAATTAAAAGACTAACTAACTATCTGTATAAATAAAAATAATAAAAACAAAACGACACTTAGGCGTCGCGTCGAAGTATTCGTCCGCATCGCTGTCATCCGGACATCATCAAGACTGGCAGCATTGCCACGTTGAATGGCAATGCAAATTCTTTGACCAAAAAACGAGCCAGCCCTCTGGTCACTTGATGTGTCGACGAGAAATTTCCTTAAAAAGGAGACGCGCACTCGGGCCCCATGATCCGAGCGTTTCGACCCCAAACGACTCAAAACTGTACTTACCCATAAGGTTGCAGTATTTGCGCCACTTGAGGGTCTCAGCAGCCACAGCAGCGGCGCCAGCACAGCCCGCCGTGCTAGGAACATGAGATGGCGCAAGGGTGTCGACACAAGTTGCATCCCACACCAGAGGCCTACCCACCTTCCAAGGCAACAACGTCATCCCATCTGATCTCTTCTCATCGTCACGTACCAAGCCGTTTGGTTCTAATACCGCTGGTACGCCGGCGGTGACAAGGGCTCGACGAATAATATCGTTGATGCTGACGTGCCGTGCTATGCTCCTGCAGCAGGACAGGCCATGGTGCCTGGAGACTGTCGACAGCTTCACCGCAATGACACCAATGCGGAGCAATACAAGGTGCACCCAAGCGGAGACACGTAGCGAGCCGAAATACACATTTTATGTGCCAAAGAATACTCGAAAATGTAATCTGCATACGTAATTTTTGATGGACGGTTATGTCGCGTCGTGTGCGCGGGCACTAACATGCTTCAATTCATCATATTCAGTTGCGCGTCAATCGATGGCGGCGTCACATTTAAAAGCCATTACAGCCGGTTTGTTCAGTGTGCCGCAATTATAATGTACTCAGTACGGCTTCTATGTATGGGAAGCATCGGGATTTTCAAAGCTTCGTAAAGTTACGTTTATGCAGCAGTACGGCTCTTTCTCATCTCGTGCACGAGAAATTTACATTAAACAGTGTAGATCGTGATGAAAGCCTTACTGGTCAACCAGGATTGTACAACGTTGACTGACCAGGGTGTGAAAACCTGCTACAAAGGCAAAGTCAAATCATTTTTTCAAATAGGCTCATGAAAAGCACTTTTGGACGTCAAAATTTACAGAAAAATATAACTGATTCTAGTTCTCCCTTCCAAATGGTATTATCATGCAGGTAGAAATGAATGGGCAAGAAACTCCACCGTTACTCTTTAAATATTTTTTACAATATTTTGTATACATTAATTATATTATCTGAATGATCGAAATTTGCTCGTTTTTGTTGGTAGTTTTCTAAAAATGAAATCTACATAACATAACATAACATCACGCCTTGTTTCCCCGAAGGGTTGGGCAGAGGTGTCCCTGTAGCAGGTACACCCACATTTCGCCAGTTATGTTTAAGTCCCATGTAATAGGGGGCGAGCCTATTGCCATCAACCAGGCACAAATCCAGACTCCGAGCTGCTACTGAGAAATTTCTGATAGAAAAACCCAATAACACTTTGCCTGACCCGGGAATCGAACCCAGGACCTCATGCTCAGCAGTAGCGCTTGCGACCACTAGACCAACCAAATGAAATCTAACTAGATCGATTTATCGCCCCCAAAACCCCCTGCATACTAAATTTCATGAAAATCGTTGGAGCCGTTTCCGAGAATCAGATTATATATATAAGTACATTTATTCAAAAAATTGCTCGTTTAAAGGTATTAGATAATTATTATTATATGTGACGACGATGCACCTAGAATAAAATTACTATAATATAAGACGATTGCTATGGTATTAAAATAAAGCAAGAAAGCTTGCTAATAACCTTTCATACCAATTCTATGTAAATTAAATATAATAAATAACACCTACGAACAACAAAATAATCCTAGAACGAAACAATCCACTTTCTGTAATAATAAAGAAACAAGCCATGCGAACGAAGCTCATGTCGGAAGCCGTAGCTCTGGTCCAACAGTCACAGCTTAGCTAATAGTTTCACCGCCACACCCGCTGCACTCGGGTCCACTCGGGCGCGCTCGGAACGAGTCGGAAGTCATCAAATGTTTGGGGTTTTTGTATTGCTCAAGCGAGCAATAATAAGGTCAGCCGCAGACTGGGCGACTGCGAGAGCCCCAAACCCAATACCTACTTAGTGCATGTACTAATAAATGAGTAGTACGGAGAGGAGCGAACTATTGGCACAGATTAAGGTGGGACACTCCGCAAAATCATTTAAATAAAAAGCGGCTCTTGCTACGACACAATAAAGTGCAATTCAGGTCGCACAGCGCTTATCACCTACAGTTTATTTACCTAGAAGTTGCCTCTCTTTCTATAACGTAACTCTTAGATCTTCTGGCTACGTAACACTCACTGAATTGGCTCAACAAGACGAGCCCGCCGCGTTCTTGTAGCTTCATACCTAAACTGTGAAGTGTCACATCTTTATTCATCTGTGCTTCGGACATTGTGAACAGGACTTGGGGTTTCGTTATATATTTTTAATTTATGTGTAGAATCAGGTCTTTAAAATCTTCGTCAGTTTTCAAATTCTTTCCTTTTAAAAAGTCAGGCACATGATACCCATTGAAGCTACGGCACTGAAAGGACTATTGCATAGAAAACTATATTTAACTACTTGATAACAAAGATCAAAATAGCATACACCTGTGACCAATGTTGAGTTGATATTAACCAAAAACCTTCTTAATGGCCTGGCCAATTTATGAAATATAAATTATTTCCTTGTCAGTCTGTCAGTGTCACATTTTTAATTCGGCGATGAAGATGGCCGAATATCATTCTGCGGTAATGACAATACGACGCAACATTTTATAATCCTGATGCGGTAAAGCAGTTTCTATCGCGCAATAAGCAGACAAAAATAAGGTGACGAACATATCTTAGTTGTGACTGTACTTCAACTCTTCGACCTTTTTAATACCAATATTTACAAGAACGATGTAGGTGCACCTGGATTCTAAAAAGCCTATAAGTAAGTTAACAAAATAAATAAAGACAATCGTATAATTAGACAACAGATTAAACTGAATAAACTTTCCGACACCAGGGGTTTAGAGGTAATCTTTTTTAAACTAAACCTCCGATATCATATCATTTACCAGTAATACTCACCACCCTGCTAATATAAGTAATCCCTTTAATTACCTCTCCCTCTTGGCAGGCGGTCTGTCCGCAGCCTCTGATTGGTCTAATAAAACTCGTTACCTCAGAAGCGCTCCAACTCCACACAACCATGAAATAGAGTTTCAAACATACGAATATCTAATAACACTGGGACGGATTCAGTGAAATCTATTCTGATATTTGCGTAGTCATTAGTGGGATCTCGTAACTGCTACGATGCGTCTACGTCGTAGCGCTACGGCGTAGCAGCAATCCGTTTCTGAAAAAATAAAATGGAACTTTCCTACTTTTACCCGACTGTGGCGAAGACCAAAAGGAGGGCAATGTTTTACATAGTAAATTCTAGGATATTTTTTTTAAACTACTACGTAACAAAGAAGTCTTTATAAATCAATATGTTTGCCTACTAAAGAACTTTGCAAATAGAATTACAGTGGAAATGAAAATCACATTAAATCAAATACACAGGGTGGGAACCCTAGTAGGTCGTAAACAAATCCCAGTCGCACATGCTAAAACATTAACATTCAGTTCCGCGATCACTATAAACAGTATCAACATCGTCCCGGGATTGTCGGGATTCCCGAGATTCAGGCGATGGGTCGTGAACACTGTTTACTGACGTCACTTATTGCGTCACCGGGATCAAAATGTACCGTATGTTTACTAAGCGAGACTGTTAGCTTAAGCTTAGACCAAGGATAGAAGGCCGTATGTAAATGAAAACATAAAGTGTATCTTAAAGTTTAGTGTTTGCTGTGCGTCTGTCCGTATCAAAGGTGAGCATTCAAATATACCCTTCATATAATAGTTTCAGTTAAAATATTTTGATAATTTGAGTAAACGTAGTTTCACTTTACAGAAATCTAAATGTTTGATTTGTTGTTCGTTGCAACATTGACGTAAACAGAAAGTTAATTATCTCCAGAGGTCATTCGGAGATGAAATAAATCTAACATGGATTACAAAACAATAGTAATTGCAATGTCATCGTCACTAGAATCCCTGTGATCTTTCAAATTAAAAAGACTTTTTTATGTATTAGGTAGGTATACACAACTTTGTGTTTATTTTATCAATTTCATATTAAGTAAGTGTTTTAACAAAACTTAAATAAAGTCTACTTGTCACAACAGTTAAGTAAACAGAAGTAAATGTTCGGTCCTTCAGCTCAGTGTAACGACTGTTATCTGCCAGTTAGTCGGCTCTGTGAGTTATGGCGAGCAGGCGAGCAGAAGGTTCGGCTATTATCGCGATAAGCCACGGCTCCGTACGTCTCGAGGGTCACTTCTAGTAAGCTGCTAACGTTATGATATTCGAGATAATGATTACAACATTGTATTCATATAATTATAATATTAGCTTCCGGGAAGGAAATTTTATTTTATGTCATGCCATGGGTATGGAATAATAATAATAATAACCCCACCGCCGTATCTCTATGTTGACGTCGTGGTGGGGCTAGCGCGCTCCGAACTCTAGTTCTGTGCCGGTAGAGTTTACTTTGCCGGAACAGGTCTAGGATGAGGCCAGACCAAGAGAGATACAGAAACTCGCAGGGCAGCATGTGGTGAGCTGTTGGGTAGTAGTGATACCACGGACCCTATCTCCCGGGAGAAGTCTTTTTCCTCACCTCATTCTTGCCTTAATTGGCCGGCTTGAGTGGAGATTCGTACCAGCCAGCTTAGGATTCCGAAGGCCACCGGCCTCTGATAGGGTCTCCATTCCCAGTAGAAGTGTGCAGCGCATGAGTTGGACACAAACTGTCAACAAAAATGTCATGCGCGCATGCTTTGGGGCTACAGAGGGGGGAAGTAACTTGAATGGGTGCCGTGGTCGGATGCTCTCTCTGTTTCAGATGCTTGAACCAACTGTCAATGTGTCGGCGCAATCTGCTTCATGGAGGGCAATACTCGCCCTAGAGTGATGCGTTTTGTGAGGCGGGCGTTCTCGGGGACTGATATTAGTTTTCGAGATTATTTGACCCGCGTCACAGAGCGTATCGACTTCTTGAAGCAAAAGATCTGTACATGGGCAAACCGTATTCGACGGTACAGGTGGAGAGTGGAGCGGTACAATTATAATCGCACATTTCAGCGATGAAAGGTGGGATCCAATAAGGATCGAGCCAGGTATATTTCAGGGCGACAGTTTGAGTCTACTTTGGTTCTGCCTGGCCTTGAATTCTCTAAGCAAACTGCTGGAGGATTCAGGGCTAGGCTATTGATTGAGGAGAGGTGGTCAGGTCATAACTCACCTCCTCTACATGGATGACTTGAAACTCTTTGCCCCCAACAATTTGCAACTGATGGAGCTACTGAAGGTAACCGAAACTTTCAGTAGCGCCATCAGGATGGAATTTGATGTGGACAAATGTGCGGTCATGCATGTAAAGCGAAGGGAGATTGTGGAATGGGAACCCAACTTTCGGATTCCATACAACTAAGATCCCTCTCCTCAATCGAAACCTAAAAGTATTTAGTTATGTCGGAAACGTTAGGTATCAACGCTGCTGACATGGAGTAATCGCTAAGGGAGCGCTTCTTCGGCCGCCTGAATAAAGTATACCGCTCAAGCCCCGGTGTCAAACAATGTTTGACACCCAACTTTTACTCTTTTTCTAATATAAAATAATGTCTAATGTCCTCTGTGGCTTTTTTATTCTATGGTCGGATAGATATGCTAGTCAACAAAACCATTTCATTTTAAAATACCTGGAACGCAATATTTTAAAAAAATATTGAAAGTGACGTTCGGGGACGAAAAAATGTCATTCTACGAATCGCTCCGGCCTTGAAGGTTATTACCGTAATATTTCATTTTTATTGTGGTTTTTGTGTGTAAATCGACGGGAAGTGGTGTTATTTTCATTTTTAAGTAAATATTACGTCGTTGTAGATAATATTTGCAGTAAATAACATCATGTTATACCTATTTTGACCCAAACTAAAAGTGTAAACAAACATTTGAATGAAAAAGTGACCGTGCTGTGATTTTGTGGTATTTTGGTGTGTAATCGTTGGTATTTGATAGGTAAGTTGCCTTTTTTAATCAACATATTAGATTTTTAATAATGTTAGGCACTTTTTTTGCCTAAATACGGCAAAAAAATATTTTTTTGGAACACTAGAAATTCTAGGTCTTTTAAAATCTAGATTTTTAGTATTTTTTATTTTCAACGTTTGTCTCTAAAAACGCTTTTGTTAGATAACATAACTATCCATAATGTACCCTGCAAAATTTCGTGTGAATTGGTTAGCTAGTTTTATCAGAAATCGTTAAATTAGTGGACAATAGACTCGCCAACAAAAACGCGTAATAAATCTTAGTGAACATTTCTCACGAAAGTTATAAATATTTATGTTGGGTTCCTTATCTATCCGAGAACCGAAAACAATTGACCATAACATTCAACAGCTTCTCGGAAAGTTGAGTATTTTGTTTATCTGAAGGTGAGTCATAAATCTTTTGCGTCGGGGGTGGTCGCGGGGCCTGACGGATGAGTCATCATCTGTCAAATAGGGCCTTAGAGGTTAAATAGTCAAACAAGGTGCTTAAACGGTTGGGTCATTCCGGTTTTGATGTACTCTTTCTGCATACTCAAATGAACTTAGACGGAACTTGACGCCCTGGAGGAGGGTCCGTACACTGCTGACCACAAATCGGATGCATCACCCACGTTCATCGGTGATGAGACTGTAAACCTCGAGGCTTCTTAAATGCTAAGACCCTGCACAACCGTGAGGTATGCAGTCACAGGGAATAAATCCTAAAAGTCGACGTGGGGCGAAACCAAATGTGGTTTCAGTGGACAAGGGCCTCACCTCGCTATCTTAGACTAACGAGAACTGGCGCAAATCTATAGTATTAGATACTAATGACGGCAGGGAGGTCTGGCAGAGCAAAAAGCTTCACGACCGCTTTTAACAGGCCTTACATGGGCCCGATGTAAACCTGTTAGCGTCCGTATCCTGGAACTTGCGATTCGGTGATCTCTTTGGGAAACCAAAGGTATTGTCTTTGCGATTATGGACGAAGTTATGATGACGAACAACTACTGGAAACATATTGTGATAGACGGCACGGTTGACATCTGTCGGGAATGCCACCGTCCGGGGGAATCAATACGACACATGATTATGGTTAAGTTTTTTGTTTCTATTAAAATATTAAAAATGTAAATGATATATGTGTAGGTACCAAAAAAAACCCCACCGCCGTATCTCTACGTTGACGTCGTGGTGGGGCTTGCGCGCTTCAAACTCTAGGTCTGTGCCGATAGAGTTTACTTTGCCGGAACAGGACTGGGATGAGGAGCCAGACCAAGAGAGATACAAAAATCCACAGCCATCCTTAGCCACCGAAACCCATAATCCAATATCTTTGTTTCCATATCCTGCAATAGTTCTGCACCAACCGGGGGTTGTCCTTGGGTGCACTAGCATAGTGCGAACAGGGATAATCGTCAGTTGGTGCCTCATTTCATTTTTTTTTTTAATCCAAGGGGCCCATGCGCGTTGGCTTCGGCCCCTCGTACGCCTTCAAAAGGTCCGAGACCCCAGGGTCCCGTGATATTTAAAAGACGTAAAAAATAATAATACGGATACAACATGAGGATAATCACGTAAGCGATTTTTTTTACCAGTCTTAAATAATGAGACACAATTAATTAGTTTTTGTTACATTAGTCCCGGAAGTTACTCGAGCAGATAGAAATTTCCAACAAACCTTATCGACAAAAGATACATGCATGAAAGACGGTATGTTATGTTTTCCGTTGGTTGGACTAGTCCTAGCTTTTGTTAATTAGTTTTGTATAATTATCCGTCCGATTCTGCACAATACACATCATATTAGTTGTCAAATTCTACTCTCTACTATAACATTTCGTTTTCCAGTACGTTCAAGTAATTGGGAACAAAACTAATGCATATATTACACAGCGGGTGGAGCCGCTAGATATCGCTCCTAAGAGAGCTATTTAAACAGCAATAAGGAAAACTCAGCGGTTGGTTAATGAGAACGCTATTTGTAGGCAAGTCGGACTTGTAGGACTTCGGAGCTTATATATCGAATTTAGAACGTACAACTTTGTAGAAGTTGTTTGTTAGATAAAATAGATTTTGGGGTACTCATAATGAATACACGCATTGACTATGTGAATAACGTTCTAAATACGGTAATTTTAAGTCGTGGAAAAGCTTTAAATCAAACTATTTAAAAAGCAGCAGCTCACAAAGTCAAAGTCAAAGTCAAATAATTTATTTCAATTAGGCACAAAAAGGCACTTTTGAACGTCAAAAACAAAAAATAGAATTGATTCTAGTCGCCCCTTCCAAAGGGTAGTTTTCGTATGGAGAAGAATGGGCAAGAAACTCCACCGTTACTCTTTTAAAATGTTTTACAATATTTTGTATACATTAATTATATAATTATATGTGAAAACGATGCACCTGGAATAAGATTTATATACCACAATAGGTAAAAATAAAAATGAAGCAATGATAGAAAAAATAATTATGTAATGGATACATGGTGTTCACATATTTACAAGCATTGTAAAACCTATACGATATTCCTAAAAAAATTACAAGTGATACTAATTCGTCAGTGTGTGAGTTCAAGTAATCACAGAATGTAAAAAAAAAAAAATATTGTAATATTTAATTACACAATTAAATTAGCAACCAGTTTGATTTTGTCTAGACTCAAAATTGTCCTATGGAGCTAGACCAGCATGTTTCCAAGCATTCTTATCTAGGATATAATCCTCTAATTTGTAATATGCTTGTTTACAAAGAGTACTTTTAATATGCGTTTTAAATTTTCTTTCAGTTAATTGTAATATATCACAAGGTATTTTGTTATAACATTTAACACAGTACCCCATAAAAGATGTTTGTACAGTAAGCGCTCAAAAGTGCATGAGCACGCTAAGAGTCGTATTGCTGTGAACACGCGGTATAGCTCGTACATTTGTATGTGTAAGCAACACGATACACACACCACAGATAACGCAGTTACACGAAACAACAATATATTTCCGTCGCTTTAAACATGCTAGCACACACGCACTATGCGCGTGAACTTGACCAGTTAATGGCATTGCTAAAATTCGATAGTAACTTAACAAGTGCAGATAGCAGAAAGCGTTAAGCGTTGGTATGGAATTCAAACTGCCTCAGGTTCTAATCTCGTGAAACACAGTGCGGTTTTTTGCAAATATTATTATTTTTGTTTTCGATAATAATATTTTTTAAATATTGCTGCTTTTTTATGTTGTTATTGCAATAAAGGTTTTAGAATAAAAAATGCGTGATATATGATAACAAAATTAAAAAAAATATGTTTATTCGTTATATTCATTTTACATAAGTTAATAAACTGCTACAATTATTTATCATTACTTCAGCTGAATAAGATGTGAAATAGATTTCAAGAAACTTAGAAGCAGTTTGTATTATTTAGACATATTTAAATTATGAAATATTTTAAATTTTTAATGGATTTTTTCACCATAAATATTAAGCTTTGATCATGGTCAAAGTAATTAAGTAATAAATAAGAATATTAGACTACTTAAAATGTAAAAAACTACTTACAGAATAGGTAATTTTAAGGTTAAATATGGGCAGTTTGTTTATATTTTATTTGTATTAATTATTTTACATTTTATTTGACTTTAGTAAATATTGGTTGTTATTGAGGTTAAAGCTTAAGTATTCATTTTCTTTACGAAAAGAAGATTGAAACTAAACCTCAAATTTTAATCCTAAAATAATACTATTACTAAAATAATATTAAACAATTTCGGTATATCTGCAAGAAATACGACAAACACCCTATTGAAACGTGCTTAAAAAATTCGTTACCATAAATTCATGCAATAACGAATCTGTTGTTTATTAAGTTGGTACGGTCAATATTTTAAGGTCAAAAACGGTTTTCTAGCTGGTCTTCAGTGATGCAAGCCTTCAGAGTGCACGGCGAACGGTTCATAATGACGTGTTTTTAATAATTCAGCAAAATGTCTCGTTGGTATGAAACCATTTGTTTCATTCACCATTTGACGTCGCTGCTACTCGATAATAAGCCCCTTCCTCATATCTCTTAACCCTCACAGTATTTCTCTAGAACAAAGAAAAACATTGTTTTTATTACACATAATACCTTATTATTTATTATTCACTAATCGAATTAAACCTCACAATGAATTTAAAACTTGAAAGGCATCTTCTGTCTCAACAATACCTCTGTTCTATCAACAATACCCTTGATTAAGATTTATGTTTAGTAAAATATGAAATATATTAATGATAACACTCACACTTAGTCCGGTTTCATTAGATATTCACTTCACTTTTACGCAGCGCAATAATATTCTCTGATCTGATCTGATCTCTTCAATATATTTTATGCCTGCTTTTTGATAATAATAACCACAACACTGCGCTAAATACTCGTCACCAATATTATCCACGAACCAAAAAAGTCCTATTAATTAAATACTCGTAACAAACTGCATCTACCCCACAGAAATCGAAATAATTTACTTAGTTTTTTGTGGTCTACCTGCTAAACTTTAATATTTATGTGAACAAGACGAATGAAACTAAAAACGAATGATGATTATTGAACTAGTCATTGGTTGCAGACAAAGTGAGTGTGTGTGTGTAATGTGCGTGTCTACAGTATTGTAACAATTTATAGAAGAAGGTCGTAAGTCAAACCGAAG
This sequence comes from Agrochola litura, assembly GCA_949152395.1. NCBI lineage: Eukaryota > Metazoa > Arthropoda > Insecta > Lepidoptera > Noctuidae > Agrochola > Agrochola litura. The sequence continues at coordinate 25,499,709 of OX424501.1, forward strand.
CGTCAGTCTATTGCTTTGTGAGATTGCTCATGGACTTTTGGTCGGTACTGTACTTTGGATAATCTGAAAAATGGTTGATCTATTTTATCTTTATTTCTAGTATTAAAATTATGTCTATCACTTATTTTCTTAAAAAGATGCAGATTTTTCCTTACATACATAATATTTTCATAGATGAATTGGCAAGGTACCGTCATAATATTAATCTTTTTAAATAGTTCCCTGAGAGATTCGCGACGACATAGATTATAAATGGCTCTGACAGCCCTCTTTTGTAAAATAAAGATGGATTCAATGTCAGCAGCCCGACCCCACAGTAAAATGCCATATGACATAATACTGTGAAAGTAGCTAAAATAGACCAAACGCGCGGTTTCTACATCTGTTAACTGTCTTATCTTTCTAACAGCATAAGCGGCCGAGCTTAGCCGCCCCGCAAGAGATGTTATGTCACACATCCATTTACCAAAAATAATCACTGGCTTCTGTCTTTTTACACCCTGTATAATATTATCTATTTTAACAGCAGATGCCAACTACATAATTATGTATCGGCGTAAAGTTACAGATTCGTTTGTAATAGTTAAAGTTAAGCCAGAGGACGTAGCTAGTATAGCTCGGCGCGTGCAATATAACAGGGGATCACAGCGGACACCGACTGATTATACAGATAATATTGTGATATATTAATATTCCAACAAAACGATATCCGGACAAGCAATATGCAGTAAATTAACGCAACTGTATTTCATAAATTATAGCTCTGTGTTGTGAGATCGAATGATAAACCAATGATTATTAAAATTCGTTGTTTTCAGATAATCTCGCATAAGCTGAGCTAGTCTTCACACCCGTATAAATAATCGCAGAGTAAAGTTCCAATAAGTATAACCTTTAGATTTTTGAGGATTATGTTTGACCAAAGAAACGATGAATGAACTATGTGAAAGATGATAAGGCTTGAAAAGGCTAGAAACCGGGTGACCACCGAGCACAAATTAATTGGGATGAGGACAGCAGAATGACGATGATGAGCTGTACTCCGCAATCATTAATAAAGGTGATGAGTGCAGTGGCCTGTGGCTCACTAAACTTCCCTTTTAAAATAAAATGGGTGGGGATGGTAAATTTTCGTCTATTTTCTTAAATATCTTTAAAAAGCATTTATTTTAAATGTAAAAAAAAGTTTGAGATTTTCAAAACAAGCCCTTTCATTTGATGTGTCACACGGTACAATTAGCAATTTTTTTTTTTTTCGTTTTTCCGTTTGAACCCGAGAAGTGAACAACACAGAATTTTTTATATAGTGAATGTTCAAAATTCTGTGTTTGGGTCACAGATATTTGTACCAAATTTCAACTTAATTGGTCTATTAGATTCGGAGAAAATTGGCTGTGACAGACGGACAGAGAGACACGAATGGTCCTATAAAGGTTCCGTTTTTTCCTTTTGAGGTACGGAACCCTAAAAATGAATTTAGGAGGTCTAATGTATCATACTGTAACTAAGCTATAGTTACAAAAATCAACAAGTTAGCCAAAAGGTCTTTCGTTATCATTTAATGAAAGACCTTCTGGGTAACTCCATCTAACACAACTCTTGGCGTAACTTGACTTGGTTTTGGTTAACTTAATAAAAGAACTTCTTTTTAAAGTTTTGTTAGTTCAAGTTTGCATAAGAAAGTTAGTGCTAAACTTTTCGTTCGATGTTTATGTATAGCTACCTAAGTTACAAAATGTCTTCGACTGCAGTTACTCGGCATGACACCCATACGTAGTGGGGAAATGAAATCATTTCGGTGGAAGTCAACTCAACTATTACTGGCGAGGACCGACAAACAGGAAATTGTGGCGTGGCGATCAACTTGTTATTTGCGTAATATTTTGTATTTGGTCTTCATAAAGACACTTGAACTTTTTTAATTTTGAAACTATCAATGCACGCTATTTCGCATTTTATCTCTACCTACCATTATTTTCAAAACAGCGGTTTTACTGTAAATATTATATCTATTTGTTGTGATGATATTATTATACCCATTTGGTTCTACACTATGTTTAGCTTTCCGAAATACACGTGTAAACAACAATAAAGTATTCAGTGAAACGCTTTATCACCCCATCGGCAGCTAGAATCGTTACTATTTATGTCGCCGTTTGTATGGAAATGTCAACACATAGAATACAGAATACATCGTTTGATTTATTTGATAACCTTGACGTATAACTTGATTTTTAGCCGACTTAGAAAAAGGAAGAGGTTTTGTGTTCTACTTTATGTTTTATTTTTTTATGTATGTGCCTCAATATTTTCGTCAATTGTGGACGGTTTTTTTCTTTTCATTTTTAGATGAAACTTGCGCAATGGTCCCTATAAATTCTATTAACTTGGCTTGGGTAGTTTTTGAGTTATCTTCCATAATATGTATTTTTCCCACTTACAGTTCATTTTTTAATACCAGAGACTAATTTGACAGGTGCAAATGTCAAACTCCGAATTGAAAAAACAAACAACAATCACTTGAAATGTCAAATTAGTCGCTGGGATTAAAAAACGAACTTTAGTCTAATAAATGGATAACGTTATAATAAGTTCCTGTCACTGTTATTTACAAAGCAGGTAGTGGTATTCGAATTTTTGTGGGATGGGTACCACAACTAAAAAAATCAAATCAAATCAAAATCAAATCATTTATTTCTTTGCAAAAATGGGTATAGTACATAGGTGTTTTTATAATAAAGTTCTCCATATTTTACCGTCACATGGGCATGCAAAGGTTTACAATTCCAAATAAATAAAAAAAAATAGAAATATGCCGATCATTGGAATTACAAAAAATGTAATAAAAATGTCAGTGTGGTCATAGCAATAAAAAAATATAAAATAAGACTAAGTAAGCTAACCAATAATTAAAAAGTGTAAAATAAAACTGTAGTGTACTGCTCTGTAGTGTTTTTTTTTGGTAGTCTTTTTTTTTGTAAAAAGTGTAAAGATCATGGGCTTGGAGCTGTCAAAGTCATTAGGTTGTCAGTATTGAATTCACCCGATCACTTACCTCCTCAGCGCCTCGGCGACGCCTCTTAGTACGGTCTGCACACTCATGTCGTCTGCACAGTTCTGTCGTATTATTCGTTATTTAAGTTCTTATTGTTTATTATTTGCTATTTTTACTTGTTACTCTTGTGTTCAAGTTGATTTTTTGGTTATTTCTGTTTGTTAAATTGTATTTTCTGCGTGAGTGAACCTAACGCTATTTTGACGGTGACGCCATGGCGGGGCCATCATCATCTCCAAAGCGTAACAAAAAAATAAGCGTTCAAGAACGAAATATAATCTTTAACTTAATTAAATGTTTTGAGGATGAATAATTTAATATTTTTATTAAACCACTAACTGTTACCCAATTTGTTTCCATCTGCCAAACGTGACAGTAAATAGAAATGTAGCTTTCAGAAATTACTAGTTAGTCACTAACCACATGAAGAAGAAGTACTTTCAGAAATAAAGTAGCGTTTGTTGATATACGCCAATATGAAATATGAATTACGCCAATAATAACATCCTTCTTTTAAGTCGGTTAGATAATTTTGCTGACGCTACCAATGCTGCCAACACTGTAATATTTTGACGTTGACAGGCGCATAGTAATAAAAATAACTGTAGTGAAAGATGAGAGAGCCGAGAGGGATGAACATAGATTCGACCTTAACATCGTAAATATTAGACGAAACTTTTTTTATGGAAATAGTTTTTTTGTTTAATCCTGCTATAGACCTTGCTGGCTGTTTCATAATATTTTTACCTCGGTACTCGAGGAAATCTAAACTTCCACAAATAAATATACTTAACACACGTCCTTCTGCTAGTTATCACTAAGCATTATAAGTTTATAACCCCTTTGACGACAGTACTTTTTTATACGATGTGATTCATAAAAGTTCTGTCAGTTTTTACAGATTTAAAAAATCTGTAATTTGACATTTTCACATTGCTGCGTTAACAGCTCTGACCTCACTTGACCTTTCACGAAAAACATCGGTCACTCGACAACTCAAGAGTACCTACAGCATCCGAGCATTCTGCGCGAGCGGTGACCAATACCGCCACGTTTCAAGATCAAAGCACTTCAATGTATAAGGAAATTGATCACGAGTTGTCCAAACTTGGAGCAAGTAGTTAGAAAGTGTTTGATGTTGGAGTCTGTGTTGTGTTGTGAGTTTTTAAATGGAAAAGGGTCATCTAGTAAAAGCAAGATAGTTTAGGAATGTGATTGGAGTGTTTAGGTTCAGCAATTGCTTAGAACAGTGATTGCCAATGTGGTCTATATCGACCCCCAGGGGTTGACGACAACCTGCAAGGGGTCTGTGACACCGGGAAAAAAATGGGGTTCCATGAGATGTAAATGAGGTCCACGATCGTGGATCTCATTTAAGCAGGTCGTGACTTTAATTTAGGCTTTCCATGAATGGAATAATCCCTATTTATACAAAGATATAGGTATTATCGAAGAAACGAATTTAATAAATAATAAATAAGTATCAGTCATGGCTGTCTTACAATAAACCCAATTCTGGCAGAGTTTGAGAAGAAATCCGGGAAAGTCAAAGGGTTTTTTAAAGGCAAGCTTAAATCATCAACATCAAATAAAAATTGACATAACATCACAAAGATCGTCCAAAGATTTTAGCCAGTTTTGGAAGTCGACATCCCGGCTTGATCTTATACCAGCTTTGCGACAGTGGCGGGCTGCAGTACAACAGAGGAAATAGCGAACACATTCCTGATCCACTTCCTCGTTTCCTCGCCGCTGGGGACTTTTATATCAATGATAGATGCTGAGATCTGTCACAACAGCCCTCTCAGTCGTTTTACAGTCAAGCAAGTATTGCAATACAGAAAATGGCCAGAGGTAAATCTCCAGGGCATGACAGTCTCAGCATCGACCTCTCGAAACATGCGGGTGTACACTGTCCGAGATCGTTATCCATGTTTTATTCTTTAAGTTCATCGTCGGTCGACAAAATGAAAAAGTTTGGGTTTGACTCTGGCTTAGATGAATGTAATAGAGGGTTCACATAGTGGTATGGATAAAATGTTTAATTTCAGATGCGTTATTTACGTTGTTGAGCAAACAAATTTTTCGAACATGTGAAGCAATGAATTAGCAATATCCTTCAAAATCATTTAAATTGTGATTGATATTGAAAACATATTTTAAGTGTATACTTTCTGAAACATCGAATACCCCTTGGTGTTCATTCAGTTTGTAAGCTATCTTAACGGTATATGAATGAATACCTATTAGAAGTACGGTTTAGTAAGAGTCTGAAACTACGCGGAGATTTTTTTATCAGGTACTTATGAATTAATATTAACTTGTTATACACATAAACCTTCCTGAATAAATTTTTGAAATGATAGTGAAAACCGCATCAAAATCCGTTGCGTAGTTTAATTTAAAAAAACCAATGCGAAACACGAAAAGATACTTTAATTTATAATATGTACTGATATTTTACCGACACAGGTAGTTTATAATAGATAGCATACCTCAGTATAGCTGTCCGGAGTATACACACACAATCAAATCTGACAGAACCTTTATTGATTTAAAAACTGCCGCCCTCCCCAAACATCGGCAACTCTATAGACAGAAAGACAGATTCCTCTCAAAACAAATCGCTGCAAATTGTTTGTGAAATTGGCATGTCTGCCTGTCTGTCGGCACTTGAGACTCCTTGAGATATTAACGAGGGATTCGGGGCGAAGTAAAAAATGCATTAAGGAGAAAGAAGCTCTGAGTATCAACAGCTTTTTGTTTAGAATTACTTTGTTGATTTGCATCATAATCCCAGCGACGGGATAAGAGGGAAAGCGAGTGCGAGTTATGTGTTGTTTACTTAGCTATGGTGGTATGAGTGCGTGCTCATTACGAGCCAAGATGTTACATAATTATGCACTAACTTTGAGTTACAATCTGAATGCTAAAATCACCAACTTGTCGAAATAAATGTTCCTTACGCGATAGTATTTGATTTGTGTTTTAATACGCGCATAAACTCCAGTCCTAGCATTCGGAAGAAACTACCTATTTTAAAAACTTTTTTAGTCCAGATATGAAATTATGTAAAATCACGCTTTGCTACTATAATTTATTTGCACCCTGTTTCACTCACATAAATACATATTATTACCTCTCATATTATATTCTGCTACCAATTATTTCGTCACATAAAGTAGCATCCGCAAAAAGCCCCGCGACAGGGGTTCACAACTTACAGGCCATGTTACTAAGAGTAATTTATTATTCCCTATGAAACTACATATTAGATTCTCCTGAATTGCCGCAGGGCACATCCGGAAAACATTATCATAAGGAAATGTATTATGTATGGAAACCTTGTTATTGGGACTCATTTGTAAGAACGGAATATAGTTAATGCTATCTATGTCCGGGACTCCGCCTTCCGGAAAAGTATTTTCGAGTGGAAAAGTAACCTATTATGCTATTGGCCGATGACGTGATTACTTCATCTATCACACTAATATTATAAAGGCGAAAGTTTGTGAGTGTGAGTGTATGTTTGTCTCTTCTTCACGCAAAAACTACTGAACGGATTTGGATACAATTTGGCACACAGATAGTTTATAGCCTGGATTAACACATAGGATACTTTTTATCTCGATATTCTCACGGGATCAAGATTTCTGCGGGTGAAACCGCGGGGCGCAGCCAGTTACTCATAAATTACTGCTTTAGTTTATTTTATAAGCTGGTGTTCTTTTTAAAAACCGGCCAAGTGCGTGTCGGACCACGCACAATGAAGGGTTCCATAGTTGGGATGAATTTATCCCAAAACAAATTTCACATTGTAGTTGATAAACATGTTCTCTCATACATTCCAACTTCAAATGTAAGTTTGTACGCACAATATTGAAATATTTGCCATGTTATTTTTAAACCATAGACTTCTTATAGGTTTTCCTCTAATCTATAATATGGAACTACATTCTGATTTTTTTTCAAATTTTAGGCACAATTGTTTCAAAGATAAGGAAGGGGAGAATTAACAATTTTCATCTATTTTCATAAATAACTATATAACTATTTATTTTAAAATTAAAAGTAATAGTAAGTTTGAGACGTTCAGCTAAACTACGTTTGGGAAGCTTCGTCGAGTCTTCTCGTCGCGTAGGTATTCCACAGAGCCAAAGGCGAAGGTCTCCAATCAGTGCGTCCTGCCTGTTATTACCTACGGAGCCGAAACGTGGACTCACAGTACGGCTGGTCTATAAATTCAAAGTTGCTCAGCGAGCTATGGATCGGGCTATGCTTGGAGTCTCTCTAAGGGATCGAATTCGGACCGAGGTGATCCGGCAGAGAACCAAAGTTGTCGATATAGCTCACAGAATAAGCAAGCTGAAGTGGCAGTGGGCCGGCCATATCAGCCGTAGCACCGATGACCGTTGGGGTACACGTGTTCTTGAGTGGAGACCGCGAATCAGCAAACGTAAGGTAGGACGCCCTCAGGCCAGGTGAGCGACGATCTTCGCAGGGAGGCTGGTAGTAGCTGGATGAGAGTTGCCGCGAATCGAGCTGAATGATGTGCAATTGGAGAGGCCTACGTCCAGCAGTGGACTGCTATATGCTGATGATGATGATGAGTAAGGGCAGCTACCTTAACCGTTGTAGCAACCGGAAAACAGTCCTAATAGGAGACTATCCTTAACTTTTTGGGAAATTTTGATCTGCATTCACAGATTTTGAATAAAATGTACAGTCAGCAAGAAAATAGGCAGTTTTCACAAAAACCTTTTTGATGCCAAGCGATCCTGTTTCATAAATTGATAAAAAAACTGTACTAAACCAGCTGTGGTTTGAGTACCTACCTATTAGAAAAGTCAGAAATCGCAAAAAACTTTTCCCATACATTTCGGACAAATTGGACTCCAAACTATTTTTTTATGACGGATAAAGTAGCCGCTACGAAAGTCAGAAATCGGATAAAAACTTTTTCCATGCAACGTTCAACGTGCTAAGTTATTTGAGGATTTTTTTCTCAGTACGTCAGAAATCACAAGCAACAAACTATCCAAATTCTGTTCACATGGCAAATAAAATTATAACACACATTAGTTCGAAATTCGAAGTTTATTTATTTTCGTCTGTCTTCATTGTAGCAGTCAGTCTATCCATCATAAAATTGTGAGTTGGGGATGTATTTCCTACGAAATGTATGAGAAAGTGATTTTTGTAGTTTAGATTAGTTTCTAATACTCAAACCTCATTTGGTCCACAATTTTTTTTGATCCGGATAAGAAACAGGATCGATTGTCATCAAAAAAGTTTTTGCGAAAATTGCCCATTTTCTTGCTGACTGTTGACTCAAAATCTGTTGATACAGATTAAAATTTCTCAAAAAGTTAAGAACAGTCTCCTAAGACCATTTTCCTGTAGCTACAACGGTTATGGTACCTACCGTTACTGCCCCGTCTCAAAAATCCAGTCTGTATGTTCTACTTAATCGGCCTATTAGATTCGGAGAAAATTGACTGTGATAGACGGACAGACTGACCGACAGACAGACTGACAGACAAATGATTAATCTTATTTGTAACACTTATTTGGCTACAGTTCATGAAACACGAAATGCAAAACGAAAAATAAAAAAAAGTATTTTCGAGTGGAAAAGTAACCTATTATGCTATTGGCCGATGACGTGATTACTTCATCTATCACACTAATATTATAAAGGCGAAAGTTTGTGAGTGTGAGTGTATGTTTGTCTCTTCTTCACGCAAAAACTACTGAACGGATTTGGATACAATTTGGCACACAGATAGTTTATAGCCTGGATTAACACATAGGATACTTTTTATCTCGATATTCTCACGGGATCAAGATTTCTGCGGGTGAAACCGCGGGGCGCAGCCAGTTACTCATAAATTACTGCTTTAGTTTATTTTATAAGCTGGTGTTCTTTTTAAAAACCGGCCAAGTGCATGTCGGACCACGCACAATGTAGGGTTCCGTAGTTGGGATGAATTTATCCCAAGAATAAACTTAACTTTGTAGTTGAAAAAAAATCTTTCATACGGAATGTATGGGAGAACATGTTTTTACAACCGCAAATCTAAGTTGGTCGATTATTACTCGTTAACTTATAAAGCCTACTCAGCTGTGATAGTTTTCCTTTTAAATTCGTTATATAAGCTACTGCCGTGAATTTTTTTACATATCTAAAACCAACCATTTAGCTGGAAGGGGGCACACTTGATCAAAAATTTGCACTTTAAAGCTTAATATTTCGCAAACGGATCTCTGAATTCAAAAATGGTGCTAACACACTCACCATTTTTTTGAAAGACCTTTCCAACGACACCCCACACCAAGGGATAGAAATAATAAACCATCCCCACTTTACGCGTAGGGGAGGTACCACAAAAAAAAATATTTTTCAAAATTTTGTTTTACCACTTTGTCGGCATCATTAATATGTATACCCATACCAAATTACAACTTTCTAGTACTAACGGTCTTGGAGCTAGACCGCGGACAGACAGACGGACATGGCGAAACTACAAGGGTTCCTTGTTGACTACGGAACCCTAAAAAAAGCAGTCATGGGGACTGGAGTGAGTGGAGGAGTGAAAACTTAAAACTGTTATTAGCGCCATCTAGCTCCTATAGCTCATATAAAATATAGGTATTCGACGTAAGATTGTCAGTGACACCAAGGCGTTGCTGGCCTTCTTTGAGGAGCTGGGGTGGATCGAATAACCGACTTTCCCACCCGCACGCAAAATACGCGCTTTGACGTGGAGTTGCGGGTACCAGCCCGTTTTACCTATTCCCTAAATATTCGACATTTAGTCTTGTTTCTGTTTATGTTTTACACTTAAAGTTTTATCCTCACAACTTGGTGAGGATAAAACTTAAAGTTATACTCAAAACTTGTGGAAAACTTGCCAAAAAAGTGACCAAAACATATTTGATTCAATGTCAATACATGTATCATACCTGCTTGCGTGCGCTATCATTACCTTAGAATAATAACGAGAATACTGATAGACGTGTCATGCTCGCTATTTTAAAAGACAGTGAACTGTGATTACTATGTACGGTCGTTTTTGTATTATTATCAGAGGAAAAGAAGCAATAAGAGCACATAATAAGATTTAAAAACAAAAATGACAGAACATTGTATGAATAGTAAGGTAGAAGTAGCGTAAACCTAGTACTACATCGTGTGCTACACAATAAACAATAAACGGAAACAGGACTACGTGGCGAATACTTATGTTTTATACCCCAGGGACAGACGAACAGTTTTGTCGGCGAATCGTTCGCCGGTGAAAGGTTCTATCGATGAAATTTTCAAAAGTGAATCGTTCTGTCGGCAAATCGTTCGTCCTTGAAACGTTCTATCGGAGAATCAATGAAAAGTGAATCGTTCTGTCGGTGAACCGTTCATCGGAGAAACGAATGTCAGAGAACTATTTCAGAATCAAATATTTGTGATTTTCCATGAATACTTAAATTATTTGAAAAATCGCTTTCAGCCACATGCAAAACAAAGAACTCGACTTTTCAAATCACAAATAATTTTGTTTAAATTATTTTTCCCTTTCTCACAACGAATGGACAAAATTGATCAAAATCAGTCGATTTTGTGCACGGCCTCTTAATGCAATTTAACATTCATATCAAGCGTTCAGCAAAATATGATTGGAAACTTACTTTTTCATAGTATCTACTGTAACATCCAGATGAGTGCCTGATAAAGGCAATCAGCTAGCCCCAATAAAGAAAACTTTAAATATTCCGACAAAAATAAAATACGAACATTACAATACCCACTTTTCCATAATCCAACAAAACAAGCGTTAACTCAGCAGCGAAAAGTTGTACCTAACACAGATGATGTTGTTCAGTTGCTCTTCTCCCTGTCAAGTGGCCGGCGACACGGGCCGGGGTTGTCAACCCCTGTGATTAGTGCCCGCGACTGATCGAGTCGTCACTGTCTCGTGGTCCGCAGGGAGCAAACGACATTGTTTTGTAATCATTGAGTTCGGCGTTCATTATGAAACACGGGTATAATTGGGAAACTGTTGGACTCGTGTACGGTTCCGTTGTGATAGGTATATAATTATAATAATTAAGTAATCACATAAAATACAGGGGGATTTCGTAGCAGTAAACTAATATAAGTTAAATAAATAAATAAATAAAGTTACAACTCCTACAAGTTTTTAAAATGATACTACCCGAGTACCCAAATCTTACTGCTCCAATTTTTTTATTGTTCTTTCTAGCTATTATTAGCTATAAGTACCTACAATATTATAAATTAATATTCAAAGTTCAAAGTATTGTTCAAAGTAACTCGAAACTTTCTTGTTATTCAGTTAAAGTACGCCTTTGATGAAGTTCAGTTAAATATTAAAGTTAGTAAAGCGAGTTCAACTCAAAGACTAGCAACCAATAAGAATGGTTCAGTTATGTTACTAAGAAAAATTAAAAACACTACAAAGTGAAAAATAACTTTAATTTTGGAAGTCAGTGTCTTTGGATTTGTATTTTAGTTTTTTGTCACCGACTTCCGAAATTAAAGTTATTTTCCACTTAAAAAAAAAACAACAAAAAATAAAACAACCGACTTTGAAAAGAACATCACCATGTTCTTTTCAAAGTCGGTTGTTTTATTTTTTGTAAAAACGTGTTTCATTTTTCTCTTTTTAGTTATGTAGTTATGGGACCTACCCCACACCAATTCGTATGCCACTCCCTATGTAAACAACAGTGACAGGACGTATTATAACATCCTCATGATACACAAAGTGGATTAAATACGTAATATCGAAGCTAACTCAAATACAGACGAACAAATAACCTCCTCCTTTTTTTAAGTCGGTTTAAATTATAGTAACGTGCCCTCGTCTTAGTAACTGCGAGCGTGGTCGCGTCGTCAGTCGGAGTTATTTAAGAAAGCAACCATCATTAGAAGAACAAAATGTTTTTAGAGGGTCAAAAAACGCGATCACCTTTAGAAGATCAATAATTGTTTATAGATAATTAATTGATTCAGGCGTGACCTTGCGGAAATCCATTATAAAATACAATAGACGTGGATATATTTAGTAACTTGTTCCGCTTAGCTATTTCTAAAGAGTCATAAAAAACTCCTGAAAGAAATCGACACGTGTTTCACCTGTCAACGAGGCATCCTCAGGATGACGATGGACTTGTTGCGAACTCGAACACGGCGTGTTGCCACACCAAGCGCTGAGTGAGAAGTCTGCACTCAGCGCTTGGTGTGGCAACACGCCGTTAATTGTTTATAGGATCAATTATTTCCCATTCCTAAGACCAATCGTCGGTCTAGTGTTCTTCTTGGCAACCATGTCACAGTTACAACTAACAGCTTTACATGGTAGCCAGTCTGTTTTTTGTGTGTGTATATTGTGTGCCTTAACTTTGACATCAGGTTAACCACACGAAAAGAAGAAGACCAGGGTCAAACTTTATTTTCTTTCTTTCCTTCAGTCTCGTACCAAAATCTCTTTGATATTTCTAACTGTCTCAAACGACGCAGAATACAATCATTTGATCAGATCTACAGAGATAACTACATCTCGAATGTAAACAAAGAAGCGACGTAAACTACAGTCCGGCCGTCGGCGTCGAGGGAATGCGTTCTTGACACCTGTCAGTTTCATGCTCACTAATATGTGTTTTCTTTCGAATTTGCTTCTTATTACTACTAGAAATTGTCCAACTGACAGGTGTCAGGAACGCATCCTCTCACCGAACTGTATGCATGTAGATAATTATTTTAATACCTGCTATGAAAATTGTAAATATAAGAATAGAGGGGGTATCGACGTACCGCAGAAGGCTCACACGCACACATAAGTAAAGCAGGGTACAGACGGATTATGCGTTGACATACTATGAGGAGTAAGGATCAAGTTGAGATACGAGATCAACATAGAAAACAATGCCTCGCTCTTATTATGCCTCTCAAATATTTGCTTTTCCCTACAAAGATGGTCTCTGTTCTTTGCTCTCAGTCTTCCTCTTTACTTTTATTTTCATTTCTTTATTCTACTTAATACAAATATTAAATCAACTGACACATGTCGCACAGCCTACACCACCGGGTTTATAAGCATGTTTGATTTCATTTACTAAAGAGGGTGAAATTTCGTCATTTTTAGGGTTCCGTACCTACCTCAAAAGGAAAAGAACGGAACACTTATAGGATCACTTCCTTATCTGTCTGTCAGTCTGTCAAGACCCTTTTTCTCAAGAACGCGTGGAGGTATCAAGTTGATATTAATACCAACTAAGTAAGTCTACGGTCCCTTGGAGCTCTTAAAAAAACAAGCTTCTAAGTTTACGCATTAAAAAAATACGGCATTTTATGCAACATAATTTGATACTCGCAAATTAATCAAAACTTATAGTGGTACTTCCCGTTGACCTAGAATCATGAAATTTGGCAAGAAGCAAGGTCTCACAACACAAATATTTTTTTTTAGATTTACAAAATAAAAAAAAATGCGGTTACGAACTTACATTTAAACTTATATCGATGAATGGGAGAACATGTTTTTAAACTACAATGTTAAGTTTATTTTTAGGATGTATTCATTCCAATTACGGAACCCTACATTGTGCGTGGTCAGATACACACTTGGCCGGTTTTTTTTTAAATGAGGCATAAGTTAGAACGTCGAAGTTGGTACTTAGACTTCTGTTTATAAATAAACTAGCGACCTGCCCCTGCTTCACACGATTTTTACGACTTGACAATACGTCGAGATTTCTTTATTGTATTTATTTATTTCCTTTGTTTTTTTTAAATACTTACTGTTTACATTTTTAAATATTCTCATAAAATCTATTTTAAAAACATAAAAATAATAGTTAGGCTCCTTAACAACAAGTACATTGCAAACTTAAGTCTAAGCGCCTCATTACTTATAGAAAAGCAATACATTATGCGCAGATTGTAATTAGTTGTAAGTTTAATACATAAATATACAATCAATCAATTACTTATAACTAATCAAAACATAATAAATACATAATCAATCTATCAACTATCACCATTTATTTTACAGAAAATACAATTCCATTTGTTAGTAATTACACATAATACTTTCCAGAATACATTTTCTAAATGATGGTGAAAACCGCATCACAATCCGCTGCGTAGTTTAGAATAACAACGCAGTCACACAGAATGTACACAACATGTAAAAAAAAACCCTGTCCGATCCGTGAGGGTGTTGTTAGGTGTCGTCAGTTCGATACCTAGTATAATATAATTATGTGGACATTTTCAGGAAAAAGATTATTTTTTTCAATGGGGAATTTTACCAGGTTATTTTATTACATTGGGCGCGGACGGCCGTCGTTTAGCGGGTGTCTAAAAAGTCATAATTTATGACCCCTGTTGAAAAATACCTAAGTTTTAATGGATTTTGGGTAATTTTGGTACTAAAAATGTGAATTTTAAATAGCAATAACTTTTTTTATTTTCAATAATAATATATTTTTTTATTACTTTTTGGTAATGTTATTGCAGTACCTTAAGCCCCTTTCGGATTGGACACGGTTTGTTTACATATTGTAGATATATATGTTAGTAGTAGCGTCGTTTTATGGAAAAAATCCTATAAGGTTTCTGAACAGTTGCCGATGGGAAGTCCCATCGGGCCCACGGCTTGTGATATAGTAAACTTATGCAACCTGCATTTTATCTATGTGCTTACACATTTAAGAATGATGGTTCGATAGAGTAAGTTTGATGGTTGCCTGCATGGCATGACATTTCTGCCTGATTCTTCTACAATCTCATTACCCCGGTATCAGTCTGCTAACAGACAACGTTAACTTAATACCACAAAAAAAAAATCTCGATGTGATCCCACGAGACGCGGCAAGCAACAGGTCGCACGAACAATCACAAAACATTTATATAACACATCGATACAATTCGTCATGGCATGTTCCAAAAGTTATCTGATGAAAGTGTAAACAAAGCCAGGTTACATTTTTACGTAATCACTCACTGAAGGGAATTAGGAAACATAACATCACGCCTTGTTTGCCCAACGGGTTGGGCACAGGTGTACCTATAGTAGCTACACCCAAATTTCACGAGTTATAATAACTGGAGAAACTGTTACGTCCGTACTGTCACTGTTGTGTACTTATTTTTAGTTAGATGGTTTCAACTTTATATCTTACTAATTCTCCCAACAATTATTGTTTAAATAACGTTATTATGTTGTAATTGAAAAAAAAATTGGGGTTATAAAATTAACCACAATTGTCAAAAATAAAAATATCTTAAAGGTGATTTAAAATCCTAGAATTCCGGGATTATCCTGCAACAATCAATAACCGCCTCTAATGTTTAGAGAACTTGCGCCATAAACTAAAGTCGAACTGAGACACAATGCTTCAGACCTGAGATGCAGCGCAAAAATTAAGATTGAGATGACTCTGTATGCGCTGTACCGGTCGATGCCTGCACGACACGATGCTTGATCTCTTCAGTTCATTTCATAAACGTTTTATTACTGGCTGTTAGCTTCTTCAATTGCAGAAACATTTGAATGAGTTCTCCTTGTTTTGAATAAGCATCTCTGAGTGCCCTAGTGATAACATAAACCCTCTAAAATGCGTCCAACATACTAAAACGTACGTAATAAATCTGTTCAACTAAGTATTTTACGAGTGTCTACAGGTCGGCGGCCACAGGGCAGCGGTACATAGCCGCAAATAAAATGAACAATTACTTTCAATTTATCGGGTTCTCACTTGCGGAAGATCCTCTTACTACCCCCGGCTTCATCCCCTAACACCCCGGGAAGCAACAGCTGTTCATATTATATGTATTGTGGAGATAATAAGCTGAATGACAAATAATAGGAATCAATAGAACTGTGCTATGTAATACAATGCTTGATCTGTTTACAATAGACGGCAGATATTGGAATATTCTGCTGATATCGAATGTTAATGAAACCGCGAATAATGTGCGCCATTTTGTGCTCGTGTTGCTGTGGAATCTGTTTTGGCAGGTTTTCCTAGTAACTGGGCTGGTATGGAACGTGATTTGGTTTCCATTTAATTTATAATATCACGAGCTTAACGAGAGTGTACATTATTATATATCTACCTACACTAGTGCCACTACCTGTGGCTACCTTGTTCAACACAACAACAATGTACGATTCTCGTTTTAAAGCCAGTTCACACGACTATTAAAGAATGACTGAGACTTTATGAACCCCTGTACTTATATTATAAACGTTGCCTAAAGTTTAAAAAAATTAAGAGACGTTTATAAAAAAGATTGTATTCAACCTTAAGCCACGTGCAGACTGGCGCGACGTGACATCGGTAATTGAAGATTTGAAGTTTTCTTAGAAATTGTTTTGTTTTGTTAGAGTCGTGTCACGCCGCCGCCGTCGCGTCACGCCAGTCTGAACGAGGCTTTATTTATAAAAATCTCCCTCATCACTCATTAGCTACTGTTTAGTTTTAACGTCGACTTGACTATTTTTGCTTGTCTTAACTTCAAGCAACGTTTATTAGTCACGAAATTAAAGTTGTGATTTAAATGTACGGATAATTATTGGAGTTGATGTCGATTTACTAAAACTGTTTCGATGAGCTAATTCAATCAATCAATCACTTTATTTCTCACCACAATATAAATTGATATCAACTTCAATGATTGTCCGTACTGAAGTTTCCCAGACGCGAAGGTAACGCGTCACGGATCAAATGAAACACGTCGTCAGTGGTTGGAGGTGTCGCGATCAAAGAGCGTGTCACTGCATATTAATACTAACCACCACTGAGACAACGAGGACCGAGGACTGTCCGTAGGTATACATAGTGTTACGAGGGGGAGGACGCTCAGTTCGTCGTTTTAATGAGGCGAGGGACTGCGGGGGCAGTCGGCGGACTCAGAGCTTGCAAATCACAAATACTTCTGTGTAAGTGTTTCATGGTGGTTCGCGTAATCTGTACGATTTATGCCTTAATGCCGTGTGACTCCGGTTATACGAAAACTGATGTTATTTTGTTAAGATGTCTCGTTATTTTTATTTATTTTATTTGACAGTCCTATCTTCTTGTCTGTTTATATCTGTGTACATAATACACAGATATAAACAGACAATAAGAAAGGAACAGGAAAATACGTACAAAAGTGATGCTTATTTGTAGGTAAAGAAATCTCTTCCAGCATATCTGCGATAGGAAAGTAGTTAGTTAGTCGTTTATACCTTTTAGTTGGCGTTTTTGTCGCATTTTATTTGGTTTGTAGTTTTTTTTTCTTTTTAATATCAAAAGCGTCTACGAAGTTTTGAACATGAAAACTACTTTTAGGTTAGGTATTTTGCTCCTTTTTAACACCCTTTGATAGCGCCCACATCCACGTTAGATGGCCCTTTATTTTTATCAAAAGTGGTTAAGTTATATTTATTACACTGGGACAGTTGGGTAGAGGAAATGATGAGTATACACAAATAAATTAATAATAAATCACATAATAAGCTCACAAATTATATTTAATGATAATTGTCTCCTCCCACAATGTAATATACGCTAACGTTGATAATAGAACAACATTATGGACAAAAATATGAGCACGAATAATAGCTTTAGGTATACAATTACACAATATTATTGAATCCAATACTACATTATCACAAAGGATTATTGTGTCATTAATTCATTATTATATGAACGTACTAATAATTATTGCAAGTCTCATACAATAATTTAGATCTTCGCAACTAGCCCTTTCATTTGATATGTCACATTGTACAGTTTACAAAACGTTTTTTTTTTTCGTTTTCCTAGTTGACCCGAAAAGTGACCTCCATATTCAAATTTCATTTATTTACGTTACACGTCCTTGTTTGCAACACAGAAATTCAGATGTGTACCAAATTTCAACTAAATTGGTCCAGTAGATTCGGAGCAAATTGGCTGTTACAGACGGATAGACAGTCAGCCAGCCAGACAGACACTGATACAAGTGATCCTATAAGGGTTCCGCTTTTCATTCGGACGTACGGAACCCTAAAAACAAAAATAAGACGCAAAGGAAACATTTTGCTGATGAACTTCACACAAGGTCGAGCCTGTGTCGTGGAGTCCAAGATGATGGAAAATAGCACCCACCCACTATCTACCTATACGCACAATGTACTTTCATACTGGCAGTATAATTATGAATCTTGGCTGTACCTCTGTCTACCCCTTTATGGGAAACACAGGCGTGATGTTATGTAGATACTCCCATTTGATATTGAACGTCATACACAACATACGTCCAAATGCTCCGCGGTTCTCTCTGAATAGCTGGGAATTCATTGAGCCGTGCCAATCATTGGACAGGTGGGATGTATAGTCAACCTCGTTATTCCTTTATTACTTTTACCTCATCTAGTTTTAAAATGTAATTTATTTTTGACGTGTAAGAGGTATTTTTGGACTTATTTACAAAAATAAATATCATTTGAATCAGATTGAATGTCACTTGCACGTCATAAAACTACTTAGAAGGTTAGCTTGTGTTTGTGACAGTTCGATATTTCTAATCTTAGTGAAGTTTCAATTAACTGGGAAATTTTGTCTAAAGTGGTAACGCAATTACGAGGTCGACCATACGTACCTACCTCTACGAGTGCCTATGTAGGTGGACCGAGCTATGTATAGCTCGGTCCTAATGTTCGACCCGACTGGTGGCGCTCCCATATACCGCGCGCATTTCTATTGTTGACACGAATTTTGGAGATAGGAATAGAGTGTCGGAGTGAACGAATCATTTGGTATCGATTCTGATACAGGTGATGCCTTTTATGCTAATTACGAGGTATTCCACTAAGCTCCGACAATCATTATTTTTTTACGAATCTATAGATATATGAGTTTTAGGCTAAAGATTAGACTTTCGAAAGAATGTGACCTAACTTTAGCACTTCTGTATCACGTATGTTACTAAACTGACTTTAAAATAAATAGTAGTGAAGCAAGTCAATATTCATAAATATCACTGAACTATTCATGAACGTCAGAGGGTTCGAGGTTTCCTCCTAATTCGATCTCAAAATATTCACTCTGTATACGTTTCGGCACGTTACCGGGACGACGGGCGATGCCTCTGGGCGTGCGGCACAAGACGTCGCCGCTTGACCCGACGCGAGGCGGCGCGGGGCGGCGGCGGCGGCGGCGATGCGAGTCGGCTACCTGTTGCCGCACCTTATTAAGGAATCAACACGCGACGATACAGCTAGCAGAGCAGTGAGTTTTAAGTGAGTTATCATTCCACCTAATGCTAGGGACACTATTGACAGCTCAGCTCAAGCTCGTTTCTAGTAAGGTTTCACGGTGAGTTCTTTACAGAATAGATCGGCTGATGTTGTTAACATTATGTAAATATATCTACTTTGTAAAAATGTACTAAATATGTTTGCGTTACGTTTCGAATTGCTCGGGAGTTCATGTCATGCTAAAAAATATAGTTGAATACTGGAAGTTTCTTGTTGTAGTACTGTAAGTACTTACTGGTTTTTAATTAAAAAATTACAGTGCTCTCAAGATGGTTGAGTTTTCATACTAATTATAAAACCATTATCAACAGACCCCGTTAGATTGTAATTATCATACTGGCCAGAACTAATGGAGTATGGAATTACCAAAAATATAATACACCGAGGTACCTTGTCAAATGTATCGAGGTACCTTGGCAAATGTACCGAGGTACCTTGGCAAATCCACTCTTGACCATAACGTACAATCACGGGCTATAATAAACAATGTCATACATTTATGTTGTATAAGAATGACACAGTAACTGGGTTGTGGAGGTCAGATAGGCAGTCGCTCCATGTAAAATACTGGTAGGTAAGTATTTAGCTGCATCCGGTTAGACTGGAAGCTGACTCCAATATAGTTTGGAAGAGGCTAGGTAGATGATGACAATGTTGTATAAGAATGGCACTCGTCAATTCACTGCCCAATGTAGCTAAATTTGACAAGCTGCGCGTGATAAACTATTCCCCTCTTCTTCAAAACTCAAAAGACCAGTTTAAAAGAAACAATGCGAATGCGAATGGCGATAAGGCCGCCCATTGTATATTTTGTAGTGTTTGATTTATTTTTTGTGGTGTACAATAAAGTATATATAAATAAATAATGCAGTTGTCAGAGTTGTAATCAACGCCACGACTTTTCTGTGCGTTCCTTTTCCTCTGAATAACGAAACACTATTATTTTTTCTCTTCGCAACACAGCGTACAGTCAACCTCACGGACATGGCAAAACCAGAAGCTTCTTTATTTCTTAGCAGTAAGAGCAGTTTTCGTGGTTCGAGTGTTGATGACGTGCTGTTGACCTTACCACCCGAGAGAGTTGTCTGCGTCATCCATACATACATACAGTTGTCTATAAATCTGTGTTCAGAGCAAATAGTTGCAATGAGCGGAGATTTGTGTCATGCGGTGACGCTCAACGACTCGCTCGCCACTAAATGAGGTTGCTTCACAGAGGCTCTTTTATTTGAAGGAAATCGCAGCTTGCTGTACAAGCATCGATGGTGTTGATACACGTTACTAACTATAGATCTTTACAGTTTTGTTAAAATATTAGAAGACCATTCGAGCTGTTATTACAATAGTTTTCTTTATGCCAACTGAAGGAACACGGGTGGGTTTTAGTCAGTAAGATTCTGACACGCCCTCCCGCTCCACCCAGAGCAGTTATTTGATAAAATCCGACCCAAAAAAAAAATATATATATATACTTACTATTCCATTTTGGCCATCCATCATTTTGATGGGAATCGCTATTTGGTTCATTGAGGCGCTCGTTAGATCAGTATAAATATCGAACTGACTAAGATGATAGATCCAGGAAGTATATGTGCTAGGTACTTATATGTTAAGTGAGAAAATCAAATATACTACCAATGGTAAGAAAAGAATATCATTAAAACAAACAGATTGGTTGGCTTCCGCTGAAACATCTAAAGGAACGTCATATATAAGAACAAAACAGTCACTTTGTCTCTCATCAATACATAATAACTCAGACAGAATTCGAAGAAACCCCAATTCCCTAATACTATGGAGTACAAAGTATCTCGAAAATTGTCAGACACTTTCTTCATCCATTTACTACAACCGAGCGCGACACCGATATCACTTATATCTGAATAAGTAGAAAAAAAATGCGTTGCGTAGTTAAAAAAAAACAACGCGGTCACATAGACAAACACGAAAAGCGACTTTAGTTAATAATTTATATAGATAAAGATTGATTGAGATTGAGATTGTCGTCTCGTTGTATGGTTGCGTCTCGTCGGCTTCTGTGTAAACTCATGCTATCTCATCACAAGTGTCATGATTTTCATATATTAATAAGATTTGTAATGATTTTAAGTACTAAATATAAAATTGAAAGTATGTGATTTGCCTCAAATGATTTTTGTATCAGTATAATCATGAAGTTTAAAAGTAGCTCGTTTGACATTTACCGTAAAAGTGATTTTTTAACAGAATTGAATTGGATACATGATGTTTGGAGCGTCTAAGTTAGTATGGTTTGAGCCTAAAGGATGTCTTCAAGAAGTCTAAAGCCTATAGCGTTATTATACAGGGTGTAAGTGATAGCCCTCCGCAAACTAACAGGGTGCATTCAGCTCCTTATTTTGAATCATATTTCACTGAAAAATTTCTTAGGAAAATTTCCATTTTTTAAATCTCTTTTTTAGTTAGGTACTATTTCTTTATTTCAATGTAAAATTACATTTTCTGTACGCAGTACTCCATTAATGTAAATAAAACAGTTAAAATAAAAATAAACGTGTGCGGTCGGGGGACCCTTCTCAGGAATGAAGTTCCTTCTCACGTATGATTTAAAACAAAAACAAGTTCTTGCAGCCGCCATCTTGGATTTTCAATTTGACCAATTTCACACGTTCTCTCTCTCTAGGTGTACTCGGGCGATGTGTACAATTTTATCCCACGACACTGTAATCACTTTTCTCTTTTCTTTTGTTTTTTTCTGCCAGCGTTTTCTCTCTCTCTCTCTTTCTTTCTCTTTGAATTAGACTTTGTATCGTGACGACTTCTGAAAGTTTACAATCCACGTTAAAGAACTTCGTTCCAAAAACAGCAATGGATCTTGAAATTCTCGTAATTCAAATCCAAATTCAAAACAAACTACGTATGACATCAGCTTTTCAATTTCTGCCTAGCTACAGAGTTCTTCGAACTCGCCGCACCGCATTTTGTGTAATAATAGCTGCGTCCCTTTCGGTCGGATGATCGGCGTTTGCACAATTGCCCAATCGCAACAATATTGCCAACTTATTACACTTACTAGATTTTTGAACGAAAATGTTAGAACTAACATGATTCATCTTAAACCTAAGAACTCCTTTATTGATAAATTTAAATCTTTTCGTGCACTTAATTTCTAAAGCAAAAGCGTACTTAATCACAATCATACTCAAATAGTGACACTTATGAAATTAACAAATTTGTGTATTGTTTTTGTTTTTAATATGGGTCTAGGACTTGAAATAAATGAATTTTATTTAATGTGCCCTTGAGTACCTACTTGTGCCATGTACAGTACCGACCAAAAGTCCATAGGCAATCTCACAAAGCAATAGACTGACGCGACGCTTCGGTTTGACTTACGACCTTCTTCTATAAGTTGTTACAATACTGTAGACACGCATATTACACACACACTCACTTTGTCTGCAACTCATAGTAATAACTAGTTCGATAATTATTCGTTTTTTGTTTCATTCGAATTGTTCACATAAATATTAAAGTTTAGCAGGTAGACCACAGAAAACTAAGTAAATTATTTAGATTTCTGTGGGGTAGACAGATGCAATTCGTTACGAGTATTCACTTAAAAGTATAACTTTGTTGGTTCGTGATTATTGTCGGTGACGAGTATTTAGCTATTAGCGGTGTTGTGGTTATTATTTTCAAAATGCAGTCAAATAAAAAGTGAATGCAGTAAAAGTAAATGTAATTTACACATGAAACCGGACTAAGTGTGAGTGTTATCATTTAAATATTTCATATTTTACTAAACATAAATCTTAATCAAAGGTATTGTTGATAATAGAACAGAGGTATTGTTAAGACAGAAGATGCCTTTATAGTTTTAAATTCATTATGACGTATAATTCGATTTGTGAATGATAAATAATTAGGTATTGTGTGTAATAAACACAATGTTATATTTTTTTCTAGAGAAATACTGTGAGGATTAAGAGATATGAGGAATAAGCTTATCATCGAGGTGCAGCGACGTCAAATGGTGAATGAATATGAAACAAATGGTTTCATACCAACGAGATATTTTGCTGAATTATTAAACATGTCATTATGAACCGTTCGCCGTGCACTCTGAAGCTTTGCATCAATGAAGACCAGCTAGAAAACCGTTTTTGACAGAAAGGCATAAACCTGAACATTTAAGTTCCGCACGATAATATTAAGACTTCAAGTGGGACACTGCTATATTTTAACCTTAAAATATTTACCATACCAACTTAATAAACAACAGATTCGTTATTGCATGAATTTGTAGTAACGAATTCGTGTTTTTTTTTTCTCGTTGGTCTAGTGGTCGCAAGCGCTACTGCTGACCATGAGGTCCTGGGTTCGATTCCCGGGTCGGGCAAAGTGTTATTGGGTTTTTCTATCTGAAATTTCTCAGTAGCAGCCCGTAGTCTGGATTTGTGCCCGGTTGTTGGCAATAGGCTCGCCCCCTATTACATGGGACTTAAACATAACTGGCGAAATGTGGGTGTACCTGCTACAGGGACACCTCTGCCCAACCCTTCGGGGAAACAAGGCGTGATGTTTCAATATGGTGTTTGTCGTATTTCTTGCAGATATACCGAAAATGTTTAATATTATTTTAGTAATATTATTATTTTAGGATTAAAATTTGAGGTTTAGTTTCAATCTTCTTTTCGTAAAGAAAATGAATACTTAAGCTATAACCTCAATACCAACCAATATTTACTAAAGTCAAATAAAATGTAAAATAATTAATGTAAACTGCCCTTATTTAACCTTAAAATCACCTATTCTGTAAGTAGTTTTTTTACATTTTAAGTAGTCTAATATTCTTATTTATTATCTACTTAATTACTTCGACCATGATCAAAGCTTAATATTTATGGTGAAAAAAATCCATTTAAAATTTAAAACATTTCATAATTTAAATATGTCAAAATAATACAAATTACTTCTAAGTTTCTTGACATCTATTTCACATCTTATTCAGCTGAATTAATGATAAGTAATTGTAGCAGTTTGTTAACTTATGTAAAATAAATATAACGAATAAATATATTTTTTAATTTTGTTATCATATATCACGCCTTTTTTTATTCTAAACCCTTTATTGCAATAACTACATTAATAAAAAAGCAGCAATATTTAAAAAATATTATTATCGAAAACAAAAATAATAATATTTGCAAAAAACCGCGCTGTGCTTTACGAGATTAGAACCTGAGGCAGTTTGAATTCCATACTACCGCTTAACGCCTTCTGATATCTACACTTGTTAAGTTACATTCGAATTTTAGGAATACCATAAACTGGTCAAGGTCACGCGCATAATGCGTGAATGCTAGCGTGTTTAAAGCGACGGAAATATATTTTTGTTTCGTGTAGTATAAAACTGTGTTCTCTGTGGTGTATGTCGTGTTGCTTACACATATAGATGTACGGGCTATACCGCGTGTTCACAGCAATACGACTCTTAACGTGCCTATGCACTTTTGAACGCTTACTGTACCTAATTAATAAATTTTAATTCTTCTTTTCAAGCGATCACTGGCTAGTTTCCAAGCCACCCAAGCGACTTTTACATGGCTTTACGGTTGATAGTCCAGTCGGGAATCGAACCCAAGCCCTCTGAAATGGAAGCCCAGCCTTCTCATACACTAGGCTTTCACTATTAAATTAAATTGACGAATTAATCGTTTAATTTTTCCACATAACAGAATTATTAACTTTTAGTCCATTTAGTCAAGCATAATAGTCTTTTGCACAAAATTTCGTACAAAATTTTAGGTAAAGACGGCTTTTAAATAGGCTTGATTTTAAATGGACAATAATTAAATTAACTCCGCCTTCATGCACAAAACGTAGCAACGTTTTGTGCATGAAGTTTATATAAACATGTTGGAAGTCATGGGTTACATTCGTACCACTGAGGGTAAATTAGGTAAGCACCTACATACATCTAGGTATATAAACCCAAGCGCACGCACTGCGATGAAGTTACTAACACTCTGGCTCTTATCTAATAAACCCTTTAGAATCACATAAATTCCTGTGTGGTCCTTGTAGGCGCACAGTGGTACCCAGCACAGAAGGTTCTTTTGAGCGAATCCTTTTAGCTCGCCAATCCCATTCATTCACTCTTTTTATGATTTATAGAGGTGACATACATGGAATAATAAAATTCTACTTAGGTAATAGCAAAGTCCGACCAAAAATAATTATTTTTTCGGCCGATAACGAAAATTGCTAAAAATGGATAATGCGACCAAAATCCGAAAAAGACAAAATTCGGTCTGACTCTTCGTAAGTAACAGTGACATGGATAAATAAACGAATGAAATAATATGAAAGTATTCTTTGAATTTTATTTTAATAAAACTAAAGTAAAATTCCAATATGAAATTATGCAACAGAAAATATTCTCTTGTTTCAACAAAGGAGAAACTCGACCCCCAACATTTATTAGCAGCAGAAAATAATTCCTTCCGTAGAAAATTTTTGTAAGAAAGAATTTCATGAAATGGTACTCAACAAAACGTTCTGATGATATCCAAGTGGCTAGCAACCGGATACTTCCGGACTAACATCACGAATAAAAAAAACAGAGGTTTTTTAGACTTCCATTGTCCCTACCCATAGAATCAGCAATATTGTATTGGATGCTGTTGCAATTTTGTTACAATTTTGGTTTACGTTTAACCCTATTTTATAAAACACGTAAAAGATGGATGAAATAATAACTTATTATTTCATGCATCTTTCTACCTTTTATTGATTTCCGATTTAAATAATAATGACAATCCAAATAAAACTAGGCTGAATGTAGGTTTAATTTAAATATATACTTAAAAGTACCTAGTTATTATTTTTTAAGTCTTTAGTTAAGTCTATAAGACGGTTGTTAGGAACAGCGCGCGGTCCACGGGCGCGGGCGGCGATACAACGAGCTTTTGAAACAATAACAATAAATAACAAATAAATGGCGCTAAAACGAACAGTTAAAAGCTTTCCATTAGAGAGGGGCAATGACCTTGATAATATCCGATGTATCCGAAACAAAGAGATATTTGAATTATATTGTAGCGGTTACACCGCCAAATACAAAACTACGCATCAAAGACATGACGTCACACAAATCCTGCATCGCGCAGTTAGAATTTACCGAGCGATCGACATACATACAAGATTTCAACTTCCAACCGATGGGCAGTTGCCTACCAGACACAACAACCGTCTGGTCGGAGGATCCTCCCTTTTCTATGGTGGATGAGTGAACTTTACACCCTGTTCCTCATACACTAAATTGGTGACCCCGAGCATGAACGTCAACGCAGCCTTCGTGCAATTACTTCGGCGTGACGTCATCATCATCATTACTCCCGCAAGCTTTCGTGAGGCGAGTCACACAGCCAGCACCCACGGCTTCAACGGGTATCCTGACCACCAGCATGCAGCGAACGCGCATTCCTGGTCATCACCCTCAGCCTCATCACCCCGACTCACTGGGGAATCAACGCTATCAACCTCAATCACCCCGACTCACTGGGGAATCACTACAATCACCACAATCGCCGCAATCACCACAGAAAGTTCCGACTCACCGCGAACTATGCGGTACCCGGTTCCGACTCACTGGAACCACAGTTGGCACTGTGTGAAGCATCGCAAGATTCAGCCCACTATCGACCTCCGGTCTCCGGAGGGGAGTGATGTAGCGGTTACACCGCCAAATACAAAACTACGCATCAAAGACATGACGTCACACAAATCCTGCATCGCGCAGTTAGAGTTTACCGAGCGATCGACATACATACAAGATTTCAACTTCCAACCGATGGGCAGTTGCCCACCAGACACAACAACCGTCTGGTCGGAGGATCCTTCCTTTTCTATGGTGGATGAGTGAACTTTACACCCTGTTCCTCATACCCCTAAAATATCCTAGCGTCTTGTTAAAACTTAAGCTTATTGAAGGAAATTAATGTTGGCAGTAAGGCGAATAAACATTACAAAGAAAGACAAATCGTAGAGAGCACTGTCTTTATAAATTCAAATAATTTTGCTGGAATATTAACCAATGGCATTTGTAAATTAAGAATATTTATTTTTGTACTATCATAATTGGAAAGGCTATATAACAACAGTTTAAAAGGAAAAGACACTATCATTTGTTTCATGCCTCATTAAATTAAATTAGGAATAAACGATCAAAGTGCTTTACGATGCTTAGAGGCCTATTTCCAGCAGTGGACGTCTTGCGGCGAAAATGATGATGATGAATGAACGACCGATCGACATTATAGTGATCTCGAATTTGAATCATATCCGAATTTATCCGAAAAATCAGTGGTCGGTTTCACATCACTATGGTTAGATCTGCCACTCGCACTAAGCACGTCTAGCACTATTATATAACTGCTTTAGCTTTTCGTCCTAGACCCGATGCACTGAGCTACTATTTTATAGAAATTCCTTGAACAGATGATTCTCCAGTTTCTGCTCCACTTTAACTCAAAAGGAATTCATTAGACGTATGATTATATGATTGCTATTTAAATTGTAAGAATATCGTCCTTATCATCATCTGCCCAGTTTTTTCCCAACTACATTATATGTTGGGATATGCTTCCACTCTAACCGGATGCAAAGGAGTACCAGTGTTTTTCATTGAGCAACAGCCTGTCTGACCTCCACAACTCAACTATAAGGTATCACGTTACCCCTTGGTATTTCAAACTCAAACCATTTATTTTAATTAAACCATTTACAAGCACCTTGGAATTGTCAAAAGAGTCAGAAATATGAAGCCTATTCCAAAGCATAAGCGCTCATGCAAAAGTTATCATATAAACCATAATAAAAACCGGCCAAGTGTATGTCGGACCACGCACAATGAAGGGGTAAAGTATTAGATTTTTGCAGTTGGAATGCAGGTTGGAGAACATGTTTTTCAATGTTAAGTTTGTTCTTGGGATAAATTCATTCCAACTGGTGGTCCGACACGCACTTGCCCGTTTTTTTTTTTTCTTTTGAGGTACGGAACTCTAAAAGTCATGTTCTTTTTTGATAGAATTTTATTTAAAGTTCTTAACGAGCATACCAATGACAACTGATAACGATTGTATGAAGTTCTAATGAGTTCACAAAGGTCATAAAGAGAAAAACTTCAATCATTTTGGCTGGAACCTGAACTGACAGAAGTCCTGCTTCGTTAGATGTATCACGATAAAATAGTCAGAACAGTTTTCGCTTTTCTGCAAAAGTATATTATTATGTCTGTGAAATTAAAAACGTAGTTACTGTTGCTTTCGACCGATTCGTGTGCTGAACCGCAAAAGAAAAATGTCCGTCTCCATTTCACGTAGCTGGCACACAAAATAACTCACTAGCTAACACTACTAACTATTTATTTATTTGCACAATGTTAGCGCGCAGCAAGTACGTTCAACGTACAGCTAGGCGAAGGTTATACCTCAAGTTAACATAAATATTGCGTACCTACCAGATAACATCAGAACATTCATTATTGCAATACGTATTCTCTTACCTACCTACTTAGTTGTCACTAATTACGTAAAATAATGACTTAGATCACTACCATATTATAAAAGAAAGTCCCCCGCCGCATCTGTCTGTCTGAACGCGATAATCTCAAAAACTAACGAACGGATTTTATACGGTTTTCACCAATGGACGGAGTGATTCATGAGGAAGATTCAGGTGTATAATTAATTAAGGTTTTGTGTAAATTGGCTAAAATATGACAAAGTTTTCGATCTTTTATGATTGTTGAAGATGTCGGAAAAAATCGTGCCGACTTAGCTTTACTGGCGTGCGCGTTACGGTAGTACGTTTCCGTGGGGTAATTTCCGACCTCCACGCGGGTGTATTCGCGGGCAAAAGCTAGTACTTCATAAAACTAAGGACGTTAAAACATTTCTAGGTAGCAAAGTGAAAGCAGCTATTACTAAGCAGTTCTCTGTACGTAATGACAGAACGCTGCCACTAAATACATTGGTACAGAAGGGCGGCTCCATACAACGAGCGAATACGCACGCACACATAGACACGCTCCACGTACAGAGAGTGCTACCGTCTGTTTTTTCTATTCCGTGGCTGCCGTACTCGCGACCGGCATTAGTTGAGATCTCCGTACGTACATACACGTTTATGTGTGCGTGCGCCAGTTTTCGCTCGTTGTATGGAGCCGATCTTCTGTACCTAAACATTTGGTGACGTCGCTCTACCCTTTAGTTAACGCAGTTTGCTAATTACAAAAAGAGAAGCCATCTTTTAATTAGTGTCTACTTTACCAGTGCCCTGCACGCTCTGTGTGAAGACTTCTGCAGATAAAAGTAACGTGAAGTAGTACCCCAATACAGAGTACTTTTCGCGGGCTTAATTAAAAAGATTATGTCATGTGTTTTACTGAGTTTCAATGTGTAAAATAAACAAGGTTTTTGTATTTTCACCAACGACTTTGAGTGTCATGTAACTTGGGGTATAATTGTTAGCTTATGCACTGAAATCATTGAGAACGGGATTATGCGGGAAACGTATTATTCTCGACGATTTTCGTTAGTCGGGATCGAAGAAACAAGCTTTCACAACTATTATTCTTCATTAAACGTTACTTCTGCTAAAAAACCTTCTTTAATTTATTTTAGTAAGTTAAACGACGTTGTCTGTACGCCTCACATATGATTTACATTCCAATCCATTACGCGATGAGCGGCGTCGTGACCGACCCGTACATAAAACTGGCGGTCAATGTATTACGCACATTTGCCTTTACACACTACATTTATTTTGAGAGATATTACATTAGCTGATTAATATCTGGACCCTGTAACCTAAATAAACTTTAGTATAGTATCAATGGTCACAACGAGGGTTACTTGATATGATTCAATTAAAGGCCGACGGTTAGTTTGGTCCTGAGGGGCGCCGGGTACAGGTTCTACTAATATAGTTTGTTGATACACACATATGTATATACAAAATGTTCTTTCATGAGAATATTACTAGGTATGTTTTCTAATTATCTGTTAAATTCTTACCAAAAAATAACAGTTATTTCGCATAGCGCAAACATTGCCTGCAATAATCTCAATATTAAGTCTCTAACATAATTTATCTCTTTTTAATCATTAGAAGTTGACAGACACAGCATTATGTTTAACTCCTTTGGCGCTAAATGTATAGTAATGTGTGGTGCAAACGATCCATGCCATATTGACGTTGGCTTTACATATTATTATTTCGTTAGAACAATAGAAAACGACACTGACCCTTTGACATTAGTACTAAGTGAACAGCATATCACAGGAGATACAAATATAGCCAGTGAGAAATTAACAGTTTACAGTACAATAACAGTCTTAGTGCGTACTTTATATTACACAGTGCACTGTGCTTCTATGTGCTCCGCGTAGTAAGCGGCTTTATTCAGGACATAAAGTTTTAAAACGTGAAACCCACTGTTTCCTTGACTATAAAAGATTGTATTATTTGAAAGGAAAGATGCCGAGACGCATTCAATTACTGGAAACTGTAAAACTGTGGTTTCTCTTAAACGTGAGCTTAGTTACAAATTAAAGCGCATGTGACTGAAGGATTTAACTTTCTTGTCAATAACTCGATCGTCGACACACACAAAAAACATTTTCCTTGCAGTCCTTACTGCAACTTTGAGAAAACTCCTATTTGATAATAAGTATGGTTTCGATACTAATACGTTTGTACAATATCTATTAATACCGTAGGAGAATATCACTTTTTGAATGTTGCGTAAGTGTAAGGTATATAAACTCGTGCCTGTGCTTGCAATAAACCCTAGTTCTACCGAATCGGTTGCCATCCCGTCGCCAGCTAACTTTACAGGAACACTCCTCAGGAAGTAGACGCAAGCTATAAAACTTAGTTCTGATCCTATAACCGGAGAATTTGTGAGAAAACTTGCGGTTCAGCTGAGTTTAGTCTCAAAACACGTCCATTTGAAACCGTCGAAAGCATAAACTTAACTGAAAATCTAGGAGACAATGTACTAACAACTTTTGTCTACGAATAGAGTAGGTGTGGTCTGCTCCGAATGTATCTGATGAAAAAACAAATGGATCTGAAAACCTACCTGTGGATGCCAATTGTAGCATAATCAACCTTTAATGTTATGTTGTTGTGTGATATTTCTCGACGGCATGTGAAGCTTAGTCAGAGGCCCATGGGCGGCATAAAAACTCTGACACCAGGTTAGTCAGTAACCACACGAAAAATAAAGAAAGATGTTCCCACTGCCGGGACACAGGCATAGTCGGCCATACCCACCACGCGGGCCCAGTGCAGATTGGTGGATGTCAATATGTCTTCGAATTTTTGGTTCTAGGACATGCCTGAATCCTCACGATGTTTTCCTTCACCGTTTTGAGAGCAGTGGAGATGAAATTAAATACCTACACAAATTAAAGAGCTTGTCTGGGTTCGGCCTCACAACCTACAACTCGTAAGTCAGGGTCGATACCACTGGGCCACTACTGGTCTCAATTTGTAGTGCCACTTACAAATCAAGTGCTTTGATTTGATTATCGAAATACTAAAACCCGAAATTCCAAGTTCAAACGTTATTAAATTATTACAAACATAAATAAACAACCTTAATAATGTAATTCATTTGAAGCGCTTTATTGATTTAACATTAACACGCGACTCTTAGAGAACTCGCGTAAGAAAGGACAGACAAGGTTAGATGATTCACATGTTACAGACTCTAAGTTCATAAGTATAGTAAAATTGCATAAATTACAAAGCTTTAGATCCAGAAGTAAGCAGTTCATAAATCGTTTAACTTTGCGGATTACGTGTTGTTGAGCAAAACCAATTAATGTCGTGTTGATTGAATATTAAATAGTGTTGATTGTGAACAACCTTTCGGGTTGTTTCACGTAATTTACGGTTTGAAGTAGTTCTGTTAACTGCCGATAACTCACAACTCCGAGTTTCAATTTGAAGAGCAGATCATAGACTATTTCAACAACAAAAGTTAATAATTTATAACCAGTCAGTAAGTTTCTAAAAGCTTCTTAACGCGTTTTCATGTAGGTTGAGGATATATCGACGCAATTTTCTAAAGAAAAATATCGGTAGTTTCATATTTTTTTGAAACAAAACCTACTCTATAGACATAACGGTTTTCTCAGCCTAAGTTAGGCTTCGTTATAACACATTTTTGGAATACCTAGCCGAGCGATATTTGCATATTATATTTGTTACGACAAATCTTCCGTCTCGTTCGCATTCACAGTAGCGATAAGATTTCACAAACGATTTCCTTCAGACATGGTTACCATACAGAGTGTTTCTGCGGTACTTTGAACGTTTTGTAACGACGCGGCGCGGCACTCAACGCGCTGCCACAGTAAACATACGCAAAGAAAGTCAAACGCAAATAGGCCAGTGCTTATGTGTGAGCCCTTAAACATCAGTGACTAAGTCATTTGTACAACCTTAGACCTTAGAATCTTTAGAAAGAAAGAAAAATAGATTTATTTGTCACAGAAATACGTGCATACAAAGACAAGAGTAGGTAAGCAGAAAACAAAATAGATATAACTTAGTACATAATATGCAAACATGAGTATAAAACAGAATTAGTCGGCAGCTGCACGTCATGACTGTGACAAGAAGGCTTCCACTCAGCATGATGCTGTGCTATGGGGGACCCACAGCACAGCGCTGATTTTCAGTGGTCACCCGAAAAAGACGAACGGTAATCAAGTCAGGTTCAGCAATTTGTAAATAATAAATAGGTAACAAAATAAAATAAAATAAACAGTACTTAGAATTATAAAACAACTATACAACGAATTATAAGAATAAATATTATTAAATAACATAAAAATTCATCATCAGGCACCACCGTGCGTGCATAAATAATGTACCTACTTGTGACATACCTACACGAGAATATCCAGTGCTTTGTCTCGCTTTACAGTCGGAATACTAAATACCACGCTCGATATTGTTCAACTAGTTCGGCTTTCCAAATGCAAATAATATCAGGTGCAATCTTACCAATTAATTGATTCTCTCTCACAAAATACTTGATGTGATGTCGAGAAAAAGTGTGACATACATGTCAGACAAATTAAATGCTGTTCCTTAGTGATACTTATAAATATCCGCATAATCTTTCTTCATTACAATGTGTTTGATAGCTGTAGTGGACCTTCTACAATCTGTAGTATTTGCTGCTCAAAGAATGTAGAGCAAGATTGTGGCAAAGCATTTAGTGTTCCAATCTGAATAAACGTTAATACCTCCCTGTGCTACCTCCGCAGTGTTCAGACTAAGGTGTGGAAGTAAGACAAGCAGAGATAACATACGACGAGCGAAATTAAGTTATGTTAATAAGTAATGTTATTTTAGGTAAGTATAGAATAAACCGTCTCCTTCTCTAGACAGCTATAAAGCAGTACGCAGACTTATTTAATCAATACTGAAAACTGTCTTTAGTCAGACTCTCGACCTAAGAAAATAATGATAGTGCGCACACCATAACGAAACAGTGTGTAGTCAACGATAGACAAAACTGTTTCCACTGCAACTAGACAGTTCTAAGGCTAAGCAAAGCTATAGCTTTACTAGTGTTTGGTTTTAACAGTAATTTAGAGTATACAGTTATTTTTTTTCCTGTAAATACTTTGTAAACACTGATTGACTTATGGTTTTATTTTTACTAGACGTAAAAAAGACAAATCAACTAAATACATATTTGCTATTCGAATACTCAACACGCATTAAGACAATGTTCTCATTTCCATATCGTTACAACTTCAACAATCTTGTCGAAAGAATTTATTTGTTTGTTTATGTTCTCGGGATAAACATCCAATATTTATGTTAGTAAGAGGAGGTGGTTCGTCTCAGCATCGTGTCAGTGTCGACGCGGGCGCTGCGTCTTGTTGACGTCTGCGGTATCCTAGCAAGGAGGTGGTTCGTCTCAGCATCGTGTCAGTGTCGACGCGGGCGCTGCGTCTTGTTGACGTCTGCGGTATCCTAGCAAGTAGGTGGTTCATCTCAGCATCGTGTCAGTGTCGGTGCGGGGGCTGCGTCTTATTGACGTCTGCGATGATTTGCCACGGGCATTGTAACACGACACCACTAGTCTATCGGGCTGTCTATTTTAAAATATAACAAGGTGAATAGTAGACTGGTCTATTGATTTAACGAAAGACCCCTCTTTGAGGAGTGGCTTGAGAAGCGCCACGGCGTCTTCACCTTCCGCCTGACGCAGGTTCTCACCGGACACGGCTGCTTCGGGAGGTTCCTGTTCAGGATAAGGCGGGAGAAAACGCCCGGGTGTGACCATTGTGTGGATCGCCTGGAGGACACGGTACAACATACGGTGGAGGTCTGCCCGGCTTGAGCGGAGCATCGCCGTGTCCTCCTGTCCGGCCCTGGTTCAGACCATGGTACGGAAAGAGAGGAAATGGCAGGCCGTCACCTCCTTCTGCGAAATGGTAATACTCGCGAAGGAGGAGGCGGAACGCATGAGAGAGAGGCAAACTTCGCGCCCTCACGCCCCTAACCACCGCAGGAGGAGACGTCTTGGGCGTCGGGAATTGCGAGCCGATTTCCGGCCACTGTAGGCGCGGGCTTGCGGACGGTGAGCAATAAAAGCTCGCCGTCCGATAAGGACCAGGCCCGGGGCAACGGCGCGTTGTGTTCCATGCACGCCTCAAAGAGATGTCAGCAGAATTGATGGAGTCCGCTAGGGCCGATGCATGCCGGGATTTCGAATAAAACCGATAGGGAAATCGTGGCCCCCGGCAACAAGGCAACCGAAGGAACACGGGTGGGTTTTAGTCAGTAAGAGTCTGACACGCCCTCCCGCTCCGCCCAGAGCGGAAGAAGTTATTTGATAATTTCCCAACCAGAAAAAAAAAAGGTGTAATCGATATTCTAAGTGTTTGATTCGAACGCCTTATCACGAAGAAGTATGATTTAATAAAAACAAATACACGCATTGACTTGCGAACCTCCACCCTTATTCGTTCTATTTTTATCAATTAGGCGATTATCACACTGCACCGCGCGCTCCGTCGCGTAGCGCGGGGCAGCCATAGCAAAAGTAAGCGCGCGGGAGCGAGTCCCGCGCGCAAATTGTATTTTCTATATAAACGAATACAATGCTCAATCTGCCGCCCCACGCTACGTGACGGAGCGCGGTGCAGTGTGCTAATCGCTTTAATCCCGTTCATTGTACATATTGTGGGTATTTGTGTAACCAACAACCAATATTAGACGACCAAAATTAAATCATATACCCACAAGTAGTTATTAGGTACTAAATTAGTCAGAAACAAACACTGAGAACCAAAGAGCACAAACAGTGAGTAAAAGATCAAATAAATTAATATCACAGTAAGCTTGTCTGAGCTAATATTCAATCTAGTTATGAAACTATAAGGACGGTCATGCGTTATATTACAAGTCATATCAGACGGTACCTATGAGTACCTATGGAGCAACGTCTTAATTAAACTGCCAGCTCAGTGCTAGCTCAGAACTAAATCGCCAATATTGAACTTACCTAACACGTATACGTCATACTTTTCTAAATTAAATCTCAACGTAATATTGTCAGATATAGAAATATTTAAAAAAAAAAATATTCGATGGAATCTTTTCGAAATGGCCAAGATAAAAGTTTCTTAGAACAAAGAGAAGAAAAACAAACAGTTAAATCAGAAGATGACGTCATCTGAACATTGAGCGAACGACGACTACGCGGGGCTACGAGAATCGTAGCCACGTAGCGCCGCTACGACGCCACCTACGCGCTACGAATCCCGCCATCGTAATAATTCATAAGTCTCTTATCAATACAGTATTGATATAAATCGCTCGGCACTATTTGCATGTAAATTAAACTGTACTTCAAATAAAAAAGTGCCGTATATCAAAGCAATAAGGTTCACAGTACAGCGGTCGCCAATCGCCGCCACCGTACGTGATACAACGCTTTAATAAGGAGTAATGGAATTCTAAAGCGAACCCAAAGAGGTGAAGCTAACTGTGGTACATTCTAATTATGCGACGAAATATGCTGCGTGAGGTGTGAGTAATGACGTCATCAAATCATCACGGTGTATGTATGTGTGTGACATAATTGGCCGCGAGGCGCTCAGCGAGGCTCTCCCGCGCCCAGAGTACTCTCAACTGTACGGCACACGTCTGACGGGGCACCCTTGAAGAATAACGTTTTGGTACGCAGACAAAAGCGCAAGTTACAGTAAAAAGTAAAAACATCAATGTTTTTTTTTTTTTTTTTTTTATGTTTTTGACATATCTTGGAACCCTGCGGTCTCGGATCTTTGGAAGGCATACGAGGGGCCGAAGCCAACTAGCAGAGGCCCCTTAGACATTTTTAATATGAATAATAGTAAAACTTGTTAAAAGAATGTCCCGCTCTGTGATCGTGTCCCGCGCCCTCTAGTGTTGGATTTTATCACTTCAATGAATGGAAACAACGCTTGATTCCTAAGAATCTTGTTGAAAGCTTCAAGTTATGCTAAATTGATGCTAAATACAAATTATTTAGCGCTAGAATAATTTGTATTTCTTCCTTTAAAAAAAGAACCATTCAGAAGAAGGGTCAAGTTCCCTCACAAAACTGATTCGTTTTACATACAAACTTCAAGGACTGCGTTCATCATTTCTAGTTTGAATTAAATCAAAATTGCTTCGAAAGAGTATCAATTTGGTACATATTTGCCTCCAGTGAGTGGTAATTTGACACTAATTTGACTCCATTCAGAGTCAGAAATCGAAGATGTTTGAGTATGTTTGCAGTTCATGTAATAAGATCTACTTTTGAAATTGAAGCGTGAATTGATGTGCTTCACACACGCTCATATACCTACACAAGTATTATTTGAGCTTTCAAAACTTAGACTTGTTTCTGCTATATTGCTGTTTACGCTTCAAGGTATCACTATCATTCCCCTCTGAGATTTTTACGAGCAAATCGTCAGGATTAGTCCTTCTACTGCCTCAAATTTTATGAAAAAACAAAAAGTTGCGAAAAGTGTCTGATTAAACCATCAGCTCCGTAACTTTATGTAAATCTGTCACTCCCCCCCCTACTTCCCCCTTAGTAGTCCTAGGAGCAGACGTCACGTCGAGAACAAATTGAGTTTCGTCACAAAGAAGTCGCGCCTACAGTCATGAGCGCGGACTCATGAATAACATTACTATCGTGTTTTATATGAAAATAGGAAGATGGAAAAGATAAACATTTGTTTGGCAACAAAACTTTATATCTATAGGTATAGGTACCTAAATTCTAAGTTTCAGATTGATTGGTGTTTGCTGTACATACTATTTCTTTAAAGATATGACACTATTACGAAGCTCGTTCGAATCGAATGAATGAATTAAACATTAATTATTTACGTTTTCAAACAATAATCATGGAATACACGCATAATAACTATCTTTACACTGAACATACTTGTTAACGTATCGGAATAGAATCCGCTACTCGTAAGACGATCAGTCAAAGATAAAGGCAGATAATTATGTATTAACATTACATTACAATCAATCTATCTAGTCGTTTCCAACTATGTATGTTGGGGTCGGCTTCCAGTCTAACCAGATGCAGCTGAATACCAGTATTTTACATGGAGCGACTACTTATCCGACCTCCACAACCCAATTACTGGGTAACACTACCCTTGGTAAGACTGGTTGTCAGACTTTTGGGTTTCTGACTACCGACTGTCAAAGATCTACAAATGACAGCCTCCAACCAACGGTTTAACGTCTTTTCCGTGGCACGGAGGGGTCTCGATATGTAATAGATGGACCCATCCACGAGTCGACCGCGGCAAGCGAAGCTTGACCTTCGATCGACCTGTGCGTCCGTTATTGAACCCCTCAAACATTACAATAAATTCATCGGTCAAATATTTTACACAATTTGTCAGTTTTCTTAGTTTAATTACTCGTTTAATCCTACAGATCAAGCGATATGTGCAAATACAAAATTCCACCAAATCCGGGGTACAGTTTTGAAGTCATACCAGGATTAGCGGTAAACGTACAGGTATACCGGTAATCTCGATAGATTACGCAGGTATGTGAACACCTCGGTGTGTAGGCGTCGCTAAGTGAGATAAGCTCTCATAGTTGAGACGTATCGGCTGAATAACAAACATGATCGATTAGCATTAAGTTAGAGGTGAGTAGTTGGCGTGTACAAAACTTGTATATATTGCTATAAACCTGCCTGTGTACACGCAAATAACGGTCAAACATGTCTTTTGAATTATTTTCAAATTCGCGTTTTGGTAGGATGAATGGCAAAAGATTCGTTTTTGATCACGTCCCAGTTCGGGAGTCAATTTGTAGCGAAATAATGGTGAATTCCCCACATTTATAGTGATTGTGTTGAATGGCGACGAGAGATCGAACCTCGGACGCCGCAGGATAAAAAATGAAGGGTAACATGTACTCATGTGACTTTATCTATGTCGAGTACCTACTTTCTGACTTATTCATGTAAATAAACAGGGAAAGGAAAGTCCTGCATTTACTTCAGTTTGTATACAATAAATTGGATAGAAACTGTAATAAATTAGCTATTAATCAATAACGATATCACTGTAAAACCCAGAGTCACAATAAATCTCTTATGAAATACAAACAAAGTTGCGTTCTAGGTACCCGCTCCCCCGGCGGCGGCGCGATGGCGACCACTTCGGTATTAAATTCAGTCATTATTTATTATCTGTCGCCCATTCATTACAATAATTAGTGAGAGGTGTTTCATTAACAAAGGATTTACTCACTGTTTCTACGGACGCTCCTGTTACAAACGACGGGATTGCGTTGGAGACTTTACATTGCGCGCACTGTATGATCGTTCACTTTTGTCACTGATTTCAACGCTTCGTTAGTACGAGAACACGTCACTGGTATTTGATGGTTTTAATCTGTAACAAAACAAAATTATTATGTTACTTGATAGCATCATCCAACATGATACACAAAATATTACTCAGATGTTTGTAGTCAAAAATAAAAACGCAGTTTTCTTTCGCATTTATCACAAGTTCAACACAACATTTGAACTGCTCAGTTGTTCCATGAGACGTGACGTGAGTGCTTGTAAACAGACAGGATCTTTCAGTCTCTACTTGAAAGATGATTTATCCTTGACCGACATTCACCAGAATATACAGAACATTTAGTATAGTTATTATGTATGCCCTCCGCCGCCCCGTGCCCCCTGCACGGTTTACAGATGGTCCATTACCGAACCGGACGCGGCCGCTCGGCGCCACCGATCGCCCCCGGATCCAACGGCACGTGCATTCCTATCACTATAAAACAGACATACATAGGTACCCACGTTACATACACGTAAACGTTGTCTCTATGACTCATTGAATACCTCTGTGGCAGTCTGTTTGAAATACGATGTTGATTCATTTTTTAGGTGCAGGACGACTCCTGCCTATCTGTCTAGGAAACACCAACATCAACTTCTTTAAAATATTAGTACCTATTTAATTTTGACGTATTCATTTTTTCGAATCAATCTGAACTGAACCATATTTGATAATTTAGCACATTTGCATAACACCACTGATTAATACCTATAATGATTAGGCGAATGTCAACTCTTTGGGTTCCTTATACGTCCGTTGTCGAGTCACACTCCCCTGAGTTGAGTCGACAATCTTTCGCTTGATTATGCTGCTTGTTTAACAAGTTTGATTCCCTAAACGTATTAGTTAAGAACTCCACTAGTTAATACTTGTGACAAATGCTAACGAATACTGGTACTTTAATAGTCAGACATCATCGTTCAGGAGAACGCAAACTTTATCTCTATTTAAATAATAGGTATTCGTAATATCCTCTAGAACTTTTGTTGATTTTGTAGGGCTTGATAACTAAGTTCCAAACATTCGTAGGCCCTCCGGCATAACATAGCGAACTCTTTATCTATATTATCTATACTTCTATATCTATACTAATATTATAAAGAGGAAATATTTGTATTTTTGTATGTAACGAATAAACTTAAAAACGACTGGACCGATTTGAAAAATTCTTTCAGCAATAGATAGCTACATTATCAGCGAGTAACATAGGCTATATTTTATCCCCGTACTCCCACGGGAACGGGAACTACGCGGGTGAAACCGCGTGACGTACGCTAGTTATTTATATTTCATTATTACTGTACATGACTTATAATAAATTACTTATGACTTAATTTATACTAATAAATTGTCTCTATTTAGTAATAGCTTCTACCCGGGGCTTCGTCCAGGTGACGAAGTTTTGCTCGGCTCCTAAGGGTCGTAGCGTGATGTTTCATAGCCTATAACTTTCCTGAAGAATTAGGCTATCCGATGCAAAATAGTAGATTGTTATATGTACAAGGGTCGCAAGGAATTGAT
This sequence comes from Agrochola litura, assembly GCA_949152395.1. Taxonomy (NCBI): domain Eukaryota; kingdom Metazoa; phylum Arthropoda; class Insecta; order Lepidoptera; family Noctuidae; genus Agrochola; species Agrochola litura. The sequence continues at coordinate 25,540,559 of OX424501.1, forward strand.
GACTTTATCACTTTTCATTTCAAAAATAGTAGTTTTTCTAAAATGTTTATTGATAGTAATAACATGAGTAGTATGTAGTGTTTTAAAATTTTAAACAAGGATCACACCGCGTCACCGATGCGGGCCGTTCCGCTTAAAAGGTTTTTTTTTAAATTCACACTAGCTGTTTATACACTCACAAGACTGCAAAATTTTTATTTGATTAATCGATATTATTCTTAACTAGTAGGTAGTTCTGCGAACAATAGACCTCGTGATTACAAACATTTTTTTGCAACAATTAAAACCACTAAAGTTATTTAAAACGGGATTACCATGTTTTTTTTATGTGCAACATCTAAAGCAGACCATAGCTATGTATATCTATGTACGTATAGCGTGATTATAGCTCCGTGACGGATGACGCGACCTGTTGATATCGCGCGGTTCAACGTTGCTAAGGCCTGTTTAATTGTACACGGCATGGTTTCTTTACGGTAGCGGCACGGCGTATAAACCGCGCCGTACAAAAACCGTTTCTGTCAACAAGCCTCCATAGTGATCTATACAAGACCATTGAAATAGAATTTACTTGATATGTCTATGTACAAGACCGACGACCGTGCCTATATTTATACACTGCGAATAAACCGTCGTTTTTCACGGCAAGAAAAACGTGTGTGCAAAGGGCCTTACTCTATTGCGAGAGGCTTATGATTTTATTAGATGTTTGTTTTGTTTACATTCAAGCTTCGCTTACAAAACGATGCGGGGCTATGTCCATTTTATACGCATCTGTTGACCACGACTTGGATTTCTCTGCGATTTTTAATTTAATTTATATTCTCTCAAAAGATTGCCTCGCTATAAAAAGAAATTACTAAAAACCTATTCTAACACCGCATGCAATTAATTTTTTAATCGCATCAATGTGAGCCTTTGAATGTCAGAGCTTCAGTTTGTGTCCAATTTCGATTTGTTTCCAATAAAGTCGTCACAAAGCCGCGCTTGTGGGACGAATGAGCCAGGGCGGGTGTAGGGGCCGAGGGGGGAGTGGGGGCAGCACGGGACAAATTGATGTGCTCAACTATGAGGAAATGCGATATACTTCTTCGATTAAACGTAGTTTGATATCAATATAATTGTAGGTTGGATTTAACTTGCTGCCACCCAATCCATCTTTATTATACTACAAGCTGTGCTCGCGGCTTCGTTTGCGTAAATATATTATTATTTATTTATTATTTATTAAAACTTTATGCACAACTAAAAAAATACTGTACAAAGGCGGACTTAATGCCTGAGGCATTTTCTACCAGTCAACCTTAGGGTGATGCAGAGACAAAACATGGCAGGTGCAACATAAATGACAGATAACTTGAAAATGAATACATACTAATACATAGATACATAAATACATACATATAAACCAATTAAACTTTGTCAGGAGAAATAACGATAGGTAGAGGAGAAAACAAATCCAGCAAATCAGCGCTGCAAAGATTCTGCCAACTATATGTTCTGTTGGCATAAGGTATAAGTCAATGGAAACGTGAAGTTATTGTATATTTGTAAAATCCTACAACAGCCGATTGAAGAACAAAATGAGAAAATGCAAAAATACTTTGTCATCTCTATTATGTCACTATCAAAACTAAATACACTATTGCATGTCACATGTGTTGTACAAGATCGTTATAACAATCGGATATCACATTAGGAGTTACAAAAGAAAAACGTTTAATATAAAATTCATTTGGCAAGTGTAAATTGAAGAAGCCCTGATCAGTCAGCGAAAACAAGTGATGTAAAAATGACAAAGTGGTGTCTATCAGCAAATTTATGTAGTTCAAGAAGTTGTGATTAATTCGTGAGGGAGAGGGAGTTGAGACGAGGAACCTTTGAGTAATAACATTTGTGTTTGAGCTACGGATTAATTTGAAACTATTTTAGTGGAAACTAATGTAACATTCATTTGATGAACATGATATGTATTAAACTTTCATAAGTAGCGTGTGATAACAGAGATAGAAAAGTCCATCGCCTTTGTTCTAAAACATTAAATGCTAATAAGTTACATTAACACATACCTACTCCTTCTAAATTGAATGCGCTATGATGTATGTAAGTTTTTGATCTTTTTCTTCGAAACAACACCATGTTAACGGTAACTTATTTATGTTAATCAAGTTTGGTAGTATTTTCTATAAGTGGAGAAGTAAAAAATTTGTAAAAAAAAACATTCATCAAAGATACAGTTTCAAAACAATATAATAATAATAAAACGTCAACACATCTCAAAAAGTGTTCTCCCAATTTTCATAGTTATATTTATTTTTGACGCAGTTTTTACTAACATCGGAAACTGAAAACAAGCGTAAAAGCCTAAAAATCTAAATAAAACCGAAAAAAGATGAAAATGACCATAGAAATAATAGACCATATTCAAAAAATGCCATAACGGAGGTGACATGACAGATGTCACCTCCAATAAAATCAAGAAAAATTGGAACAAACACTAAATGTTGACGAGATCGGCAGCACCATTAGCACGCCCACCAACTCCGGACTCGTCGCTCAGCTCCGCCTCGCCGCCGCCGGTACCCAGCCCCACTGCGAGCGCTGTGACGACACCGGCCGCGGTAGTTGCGTCGAGCTCGAGCGACGAGTATTTTTCCCCGCCGACGTCGCCAACACCTGTACGTCAGCAGGGGGGAGGCCGGCCATCGAGGAGCTTGGGACTTAGGGGCCAACCGGCCCCGAGCCGAGTCCCCGCTGCCGGTGGTTGTGTGCAGCGCATGAGATGGACTCAGTCTATGAACGAGAACGTCATGCGCGCATATTATGGGTCTACAGAGGGAGGAACTAACCTCACTGCGTACCGTGTTAGGATGCTGTCTCTGTTTCAGGAACTAGAGCCAACCGTCAACGTCTCGGCCCAACGGCTGTCGGATCAGGTGCGTGTCATCCAACGCAATCATAGGTTGGACGATGCTGCACTTGATAGGCTGCGCTCAGAGGTACTGAGCAGCCATATCGTCTCAACTCAAACACAAACCGCGGCACAAGCGTCAAATATTTATGCAATCCCGCCGCGGTTCAATCATGGTGTTGAAGAGGAGGATGATAGGGTTGCCACAGTAAGTAGCCAGTGTAACGTCCGATTGAGGAGCGCATTACCCCGAGCCCCGATTACCACGCCTACCCATGCACAAAAAAAATAGGGCGCTGGTGTGTGCCTTGGACTCGCAGCTCAAGAATTTTTTCGAGAGCAGCGAGGATCTCATCGATACACACTCGATCCTGTATTGCGCGGCTGTTGCGGCATGTCGTTTAGCTAATGTCAAGTTCCCAAATTGTGACGGAGCTACTCGACCAAAACCAGCCGTACCAGCCTGGCAGTGCAGAATCGAGCGACGTATCGATGGGGCCAGGGTACTCATCGCCAAACTATACTGCTTCAGGGAGGGCAATACACGACCACGAGTGATGCACTTTGTAAGGCGGGCATTCTCGGGGACTGGAATCAGTCCTCGAGAATACATGTCCCGTGTCACAGAGCGCATCGACTTCCTGAAGCAGAAAATTTGTGCATGGGCGAGCCGTATTCGGCGGTATAAGCGGCGGGTTGATCGATACACGCAGAATCGCATGTTCCAGAGCGATGAGAGGTGGGTATATAGAGCTTGGGAGCTACCTGATCAAAATGTGACAGACGTGTGCCGCCCGGATGATGCCACCACAAGTGCATTCTGGCGCAGCATATGGTCGGTGCCCGTCTGTCACGCTGAGGCTGATTGGATACGGGATGTCGAGCAAGTATGTGAAACTATACCAGAAATGGAGAAAGTGCAAATCACGCCATTAGACATAGCCAGAGCAGTCCGTCCGTTACCGAATTGGAAGTCACCGGGACCGGACGGACTGCACAACTTTTGGCTAAAATGGCTAATTAGTTCACACACTTGCCTGGCATCTCAGTTCCAGACATCCTTAGAGTCTGGGTCGCTACCACAGTTTCTTACAACAGACGTTACCCACCTGCTCCATAAGTCAGGTAGTCCCGCGGAACCCTAGAATTATAGACCGATCACATGTTTGTCGACGGTTTATAAACTTCTTACATCCATTTTGAGAACGAAAATAAACACACATATTGACAATAACTTGATTATGTCTGCCTCTCAAAACGGATGTAGGAACGAGTCCCGCGGTACTAAGGAGCTACTCCTCATCGACATGGCCATAAGCCAACAAGTTCGTCGATCCCGCAAGGATCTGTCGATATGCTGGATAGACTATAAGAAGGCCTACGACTCGGTGCCACATACATGGCTCATGAGGGTGCTGGAGCTGTACAAGATAGATACAACTCTGCGCACCTTCCTGATGTCGTGTATAGGGCAATGGAGGACGGTCCTTCGCTATCCAGGATGTCGACAGATCCAGGGGAATGATGAGCCTGTATGGATTAAACGGGGAATATTCCAGGGCGACAGTTTGGATCCACTTTGGTTCTGCTTAGCCCTGAATCCTCTTAGCACACTGCTCGAGGATTCAGGTCTAGGCCATCGGTTGAGGAGAGGTGGTCAGATCATATCTCACCTCCTCTACATGGATGACTTGAAACTCTTTGCCCCCAACAAATTGCGACTGATGGAGCTACTGAAGGTAACTGAAACATTTAGTAGCGCCATCAGGATGGAATTTGGTGTGGACAAATGTGCAGTCATGCATGTAAAGCGAGGGGAGATTATGGAATCCGAGGGAACTCAACTCTCGGATTCTATACACTTTAGATGCCTCTCCTCATCCGAAAGCTATAAGTATTTGGGTATGTCGGAAGCGTTAGGCATCAACGCTACTGACATGAAGCAATTGTTGAAGGAGCGCTTCTTTGGTCGCCTGAAGAAGGTATTAATTAGTCTTATTTCAGGCGGAAACAAGGTGCGCGCCTTCAACGGTTGGGTCATGCCGGTTTTGATGTACTCTTTCGGCATTCTCAAATGGACTCAGACTGAAATGGACTCGACGCCCTGGATAGGAGGGTCCGTACACTGCTGACCGCAAACCGGATGCATCATCCACGATCATCGGTGATGAGATTGTACATCCCGCGGAAGTGCGGGGGTCGAGGCTTTTTAAATGCACACAACCGCGAAGTGTGCAATCTCAGAGAATATTTTTTAAAAGCCGAAGTGGGTATGCATCGTGATGTGGTGGCAGTGGACAAGGGGCTTACCCCGCTCTCCATGGCTAAAGAGAACTGGCATAAACCTATAGTACTTACTACAGATGACCGCAAGGAGGTATGGCAAAGCAAGGAGCTTCACGGGCGATTCTATCGGGCTCTTTATGAGCCTGATGTAGACTTCCTAGCGTTCGTATCCTGGCTACGTTTTGGTGACCTTTTCGGGGAAACTGAAGGTTTCGTCTGTGCAATTATGGACGAAGTTATCTTGACGAATAACTACCGAAGACATATTATGAAGGATGGGACGGTTGACGTGTGTCGGGCATGCCACCGTCCGGGTGAATCCATCAGACATATTATCTCTGGTTGTTCTCGTCTGGCTAACGGCGAGTACTTGCACAGGCATAACCAAGTGGCCAGGATTATCCACCAGCAGCTTGCTTTGAAATATAAACTTGTGGATTCTGAGGTACCGTATTATAAGTATGTGCCCGACCCAGTTCTCGAAAATGACCATGTCACGTTATACTAGGATCGGTCTATCATTACTGACAGGACTATTGTTGCCAATAAGCCTGATATAGTGGTGATAGACCGATCAGCGCGCCGCGCAATGATAGTCGATGTTACCATTCCACATGACGAGAACCTCGTGAAAGCTGAGAAAGAGAAACAAATTAAATATCTCGACTTAGCACACGAGGTTGTCGATATGTGGAATGTGAACTCAGCTATTATTGTGCCGATTGTCGTTACGGCCAATGGCCTGATGGCCGAAAGCCTCAACCAACATCTCTCGAGGCTCTCATTAGGCGGTTGGATCAAGGGCCTGATTCAAAAGGCAGTACTCCTCGATACGGCTCGCATTGTGAGGAGGTTCCTGTCTCTGCAGCCCTAACCACCGGTAGCTTGGACCCTGCTCCCGACACCGGTGGAACTCTATTTTTTTATATTTTTAAATGTTTTTTTTATCCTTTTTATTTTAAGAAATATTTAAAAATGTGAATAAATAAGAATTAAAATGAATAAACGAAATAAAAATTAAATTTATTCAAATATAAAAATTGGTAAAAAACAGTATAAATCTTAGAAATAATGTAGGTATTACAAAGTATGATGCCTGTACTAGGATAAACCTGTATCACAGGCGGCATGAGTTCTTACAATTACTATTAGGACAACTGATTTCTTAACCAATATTTAACATAAGTTTTTAAGAATAGTGACAATAGTTAGTTTATTTATTATGTTAAAATCTACTTAAATACTAATCATTTAGGTAAATAATTTATATATTATTTACTGATGAATGATGATACATAGTTGTTAGCACTTAGTTACACGATTATGATTGTGTTTGCAATATTATTAACTAGGTTATTGCATAAATCACCTTCATGAATAAGTCAGATTTTTGAAGCGCTCGGCTAATATGCTAAGACAGCGACAAATCGAAGGTAAGTAGGACAGCGCAGTGGCCGGGGATATTGTTCTGTCAAAACCATTGCTATTTGATACAATAGAATAAAAAACTTTGGTATAGCACAAGGTACAGCCAACATTTCTCTCACACACACGAAAAGTAATCAAATCAACTGTCGAGCGATGTTCTCTTGCTGTGAAATTGAACACGCACCGCACATACATACATACAATACATAGGTATGTCTATGTACATATGTACGACGTGTGTATGAGAGGCATAGGCCGCCGATATCACTGGATTGACGGCGTTCTGGTCTAGTGAATTGGATGATAGGTAGATACTTACATACAGCTAGCGTATACATACTCGTAGAACTTAGCTGTTTAGAGAAATAATACAATAGCTTTGTTTCTATCCTTTGATTAGTTGAATTACATCCATGACTTCATCGTCTTAATGAGCTTTTATAAAATCAAAAGTATGGCTGTTGAGTAAGAGATCTTAGGATCTATTCCGAAGCGATTTTTTGTATTCTGCATTCAAACCCACAGCAATAGTTTTGGAATTGTACTGTATACTTGCAGGGAAATCTAACATGATACATAAGCAACATGACCGCACCGCGAGAAGTCACAAACCTACATAAACATCGTTGGATTGAATCACTAAGTATTCCATTAGCCAGAGAACAACCACAGTAAACAGTACCGAAGCCTACAAGTATATGAGTAAGTTAGCTCAGTTGATCCACTTGCAACTACACTGGTCTTGATTCTGATTTAGATTGAACCACGTTTAACTGGATTGGGTTTAATGTGAATTAGTTTAGTTTAAGACCTTTATAAAAAAAAAAAAACTACAATTTATAAGATACGTAACTTATCAGAACATTACTCAGGCCTGTATTCCCCGAAGGGTTAGAGAGAGGTAGACCTGTGGCGCCATCTACATCGCCACATGCAAACTACGCATCTAAGACCTGACGTCACACTAAATCCTGCATCGCGCAAACAGGGTTTAGCGCGCGATCAACTGTCTAATGACACGACACCCGTCTGGTCGGAGGATCCTCGCTTTTCTATAGAGGACGAGTGAACTTTACACCCTGTGCCTCATACCTCTACGTATATACCCCTATTGATAAGATACAATTACAATTATTTGATTCAAAGTATCTATTAGAATTCAAAGTAAAGTATTATTTTAGACAATTGAAATTATCACAGATTGTGTAGTTCTATTGACGCTATACCTATAACAACAAGTAATACAAAATAAAATAAAATTATAGGGGTCTATACAATAATCTTAAGTTTCTGAAAAAAAAAACCTTACCCTGGCATGTGGGGTGTCTTTGTCTAGAGCTTTTAGAGGTATGAGGAACAGGGTGTAAAGTTCACTCATCCTCTATAGAAAAGGGAGGATCCTCCGACCAGACGGGTGTCGTGTCTGGCGGGCAACTGCCCAACGATTGTTTTTTGAAGTGAAAACTTCTTTAGGCGCGTTGGGCATTTTTGAGATGGAAAAAACAATTGAACTCGCGACACTGTTACTGGTACCGTTACCGACACTTAATTAAAAGTATTTCCTGCACAATAAAAATGTTCAAGTTTTCACTTCTGTCAGCACTCCCGGAGTGCTACTGTTTTTCTTTTATATTTTGTCGGCGCGAGACGATGGTGTCAACTCACACCTCGTCCAGTTCTTATCAGCATGAGACGAAGGTGTCAGTCACACCTCGTCTAACTAAAATAAACTAGATCCAAAGTTTCGTGGGCCATTTATAGTTATCGACCTACTGAACGGTGATCGATACCTTTTAAAATCTTATTACAGCAATAGAACGTACCAGTACGCTCACGAACGTTTACGAGCGATCCCGGAATGTTACGCCCCCACAGAATTTGAGATTAGTTCAGATAATGAACATGATAACGAGGAACAGTCAAGTTCAGCCATTGTTGGCGCAAGTGGAATAAATGATGATTATAAGTAACGTGATTTATTTTGTTCACGACCTATTCCTGTTTTCCGATCGTAGATCATATTTCTAACCCAGTTTAGCTGGTCGGAGACTGGGCGGCGGTAATGGTTTGAGGGTGCGTGAGTGTGATAGTGTGCTCCGCAGTGAGCTTGGCTTTGTGCAGATTTATTCTGTTCAGATTCAGATAACTTTATTTGTTCAAACATGTGTGTACATACGATACAATGCATGCAAGGTGTTATAAGTACATGGAGTTGGGCTAATATGTTTAACATATTGTCATGGTAGGTATGCAAATATTAAAATACAAGTATAGAATTTAAATAAAAATTAAATAATGTAACTGTTCAAGCCAACTATCTATGCGCACGCACACACATAAACCGCCGGCCGGCGGCGCACCCACACTAAGTTGCGCGCCCGCCATCGCACGGGACACAGCGCGCGGAGCTAGCGCCAGTGGCGAAACCAGTCTTCACCGCAGTCAACACCGCGTCAACCAGTCAACACCGCGCTCAACCAAACGTTGCTCTGTCTGTAGAAATCCAATATAATAATATTCGAAAGTATTATACTTAACCAATACTGTTCTAACTACAAAATTAAACTAATTCGTTTTCTATTAAAACTTTTATTCAAAATCAACATTATCTTAAACAGTAACAACATTCATTAACATTAACAATGCTGACATAAGTAAATAAATTGAATGGATTGATTGATTGTTGGTGTTGTGACTTATGAATTGTGTTCCTAGTCATTGTCACTGTGGTGTTGTCGTGACTTATGGCAGCGTTGAACGCTTATGAAAGTCATGATGGTGCTTGTTGAAAAATTCATCATGTTAATATTCTTTGAATTTTAATTTAGAATTTATAAAATTACTGTTCTTTGTTTTGTGTGTAACAGTGACTGTTCTTTGTTGAGTTTGGTCATAAGTAATGCTCTGAACTACAGAGACACGACATTCTGTATCTGAGGTAGTTGGTAGGATAGCCGAACGGTTCCTACATGAAAACTTGAAAAATTCTGCAGTACACAAAAACGTACGAGAGTCAGGATCGCCGTGTCGGCGCGAGACAATGGTGTCAACTCACACCTTGTCCAGTTCTTATCAGCGTGAGACGAAGGTGTCAGTCACACCTCGTCTAACTCTCAAGTTTACGGTGGTCTTTGTAAGCGCTTAGAGCTTAATGATATTAAATAATGAATAATTGTTTCCGATACGAAAGGCGACGACGTGAACCTGATTGCGTCGAATGTGGCCGGGGGTCGGCTTGCATTCTCTCGTAGGAACGTTTTAAGACCATAAGAGTTCAGAGTCAGAGGTGCCTAGATCAGATAGTCAGTTTCATTCAGACCGCGACATCGACTGAGCGCCACCCGCGGACTCGTTACGCCCATCTAATTCATTTAAGAAAAGCGTAGATTATAAGTTTATGTAACTAGTGATTATATTTACCTCGCGCGTTTCCCTTGCCCATGAAGTAGATAGACAGTTACATTAATAATTATCCTTCTGACGATGATTATAAGCTCGGCGCTCTGACATAAATATTATGTATAGGTAGTATAGCTTCTCGCAGGTCAACCTAGGAGGTTGTCGACTGCTTAACCGGACTTTCTTGTGGCTGCCTCAATAAATTAAGGCCTCCAGCCAGGGTATAAAACTTAAAATCTAAGCAACTAGACGCTAAGGGTACCCCCTGTGGGGTACGGATCTCGGCTTAGGGCGTCGCTGGGGGAGGATAGTAAGGAACAGGCTGGATCAGAATTGTTATCTTTAAGATTTCTCGAGACCCTTGGGTCCCGGACCTTTGGAAGGCGTATGAGGGGCCGAAGCCAACTCGCAGAGGCCCTTTAGACGTGTTTAATGAAATGAGGCACCAACCGACGATTATCCCTGTTCGCACTATGCTAGTGCACCCAAGGACAACCCCCGGTTGGTGCAGAACTATTGCAGGATATGGAAACAACGATGTTGGATTATGGGTTTGGGTGGCTAAGTGAACTGGTTATCTAGATTTATGAAAAGACTATGGCCCCTGCCTGACCAATATTTTATATAAAATACACAGGTAAATGGCAGGGGGTGACTTGCACACTCAATAATGGGCCCCCGAAAACGGTCGCTAGCACAAAGTGTCGTAGCGACAAGGGGGCAACATGTTCTGAGGTGCTTATGAGGAGTGGCGAGGTATTCCACGGCTATCAGGACAATCCTGGAAATACGGTCAAGATCCCTACCAGCATCTTACTGGAATACTTCTTTCCTCCGAGCACGTTTGCTCTTGCGAATCTCCACTCAAGCCGGCCAATAAAGACAAGCCAGAGGTGAGGAACAAGACTTCTCCCGGAAGATACGGTCCGTGGGGTCGCTACTGCCCAACAGCTCGCCACATGCCGCCCTGCGGGTTTTTGTATCTCTCTTGGTCTGGCTCCTCATCCCAGACCTGTCCCGGCAAAGTAATCTCTACCGACACAGACCTAGAGTTCGGAGCGCGCAAGCCCCACCACGACGTCAACGTAGAGATACGGCGGTGGGGGAATTGTTATTATTATTATAAAGGAATTTAAAACTACAGGCTCAGCGGTGCGGGCTGGCTCGAGCAAGGGTTGGGGTGACCCAATGATTGATGTCGGGGATATGCTGTTCGCGCGGTAAGCTCTAATTGCGCGATGCAGGATTTTGAGTGACGTCAGGTTTTTGATGCGTAGTTCGTATAAGGCGATGTATATCACCACAAGCTCATCGAGCTTGTACAGCCGACTCGCACTTGGCCGGTTTTTTTAATTACTTTTATACAATTTACAAGGATCTCCATAGACTGTCTTATAAATATAATTTGCGCTAACAGTTTTTTTTACTTTGTATTTCTAGAGCAGGGGTTAGAGAGGTTAGAGAGGGGGGGCAACCTTTTAACATACGTGCTCCCCTAACTTTTATATAAAATTATAACGACCCTAAGTTACTTTGTCGACATAAGCAGAAAAGCATAAGAATGTAAAGCAAGCGAAAGTGAGGTCGAAAATGTTAGCACTCCATTGGACATGTTCGGTTGTCTTTAGTCCATTCAAACAGGAATAGAAAAACTTATTTTGTCGACTTATGCAGAAAAGCTGAACGTCATTTTACAGCACAGTATTAAGAATCATTTTGGTTTTGGAAACCAGTCTTAACCTTTTCTAATACCAATAACATAAAATTTAATAAATCTTTAGTTTATTATTGGAGCCGCCGCGTGCGCCATTGGTCACTCTACGCCCCCCGAGGGAGGCGCGCTCCACCGGTTGGGAATCCCTGTTCTAGATGAATGATCTCCACTTTCGATAGTTTCTGTAAGAACAATCGATTGCCAATCACACTCAGCTTGGAGTCTGAGCCGACACTTCGAAGCAAGCTTCTAAAAATGCTTTCAGATTTCATATTACTATCACGTTAGCTGTTTATTCCAAACTAGCTTTTGCCCGCGTGGATGTCGGAAAATATCCCACGGCAACGTGCTACCGGTATTAAAAATACCCACCCTACATATTAATCCAGATTATAAGCTATCTGTGTGCCTTTCATCCAAATCCGTTCAACCGTTTTTGCGCCAATCCGGAATATACATCCAGACAAACAGACAAACGGAAAAAATCTAATATAATAAGAGCCATTCTGACGCTAGAATAATTTATTCAGTTCCGAATATAATTATTTAACCTCAAAATGGATAATAATCCCCAAATGAATCTTAAAGTCGTTACCCCAATATCATAATTTAAACTGTTTAATAAAACTACATAATTTACAATATTTCAGGGATAAGGAAAATAATATGAAACACCAATATATTTTGTCAGTCATTTATATTTCTTTGCCAACATCAAATTCAATATCCTACACCATACCATCACATCTCCTATTCCCCACATAATATCACTATTTAATGAGTATTCTAATATTTACCATAAAACTAATAGGTTACCTTAATTTACAGTAGATCTCCAACCAATACCATGCCAATCTATCTTTTTACCGACACAGCCACTAAGCACGTCTCACCGTCACGAGCGCCAGACCCAGAAGGTCGTTATTACCCCCATTTTCACATATCAAATCTTTTGGTGTTGCCAGTACAATATCCAACAATTACGTATTAATAAATTGAAACCTAACATTCGTCCATCCTGACATCGTGCATGTCCTCATGCACGTAAGTGAATAAGCATCTAAAAAGCATCTAAAATTTACACTTTATTTCTAAAACTTATACACTGTTTGAGAACCATTCTTCTCGCCATTATACAAAATGTGAAATGAGAGTACAATTATTATTGAAATTTCCACTAGGTATGACATGATGGTATGACGTAAACTCAAACTCAAAGCATTTATTTATATTAAACCATTTACACATTATATTTACTTTTGAATTTTCAAAGAGTCGTCAGTTAGTCAGAAAGTTGAAGCTAGTCGCCCATTCCAAAACGTAGGTAGGTCTCTATGGAGAAGAACGGGCAAGAAACTCCAAGGATACTCTTTTAAATCAAGATATTATAAAATTCTGGATACATTATTCTTGTTGCTTCTATATGTGAGAACAATGTAAAGAAAAACAATATCAAACAATAACTATTTGAGAGTGCATGATATACTCGCAACTACCCTACTCTTTCAAGTCCAACACACATCATAATAAAATTATAAACGGCTACATGGTATTCACATTTACATTTTTTTTTTAAACGTTATGGCTCTGTATTCTACACGGAACTAACTTTGAAATGCACTGACATTTGCTTTTATACCTTTCTACGTCTAAAAACTGCAAATAGCAACTTCATTATTTTAATCAAGTTTGCAATCAGCTTCCGTTTACTGAACGGAGACGGTATTTACAGCACCGGAAGTTGGTTACAGAAAATGTCAAATAATCAAGTAAACATTTACGAAATAATCTGCACCCTATCAACAAGATTTAATTACATTAAAACCAAAAGCCAACATTCAGCCTTCCTAACATCACGTTTGTCGTCAAACTATAATTTACACAATAAACACTATGTCGCTTGCTTGTTCAATCAATATTATAAACCTGAATGTTTAGCGTTAATTATTATAGTATCTAATTAGAGCATCGGCTAGCAAAATTCTCAGAAATTATGAAATAATGACTCATTGATAATTTACTCCAAAAACACAGGAACCACTTAGAAGGTAATATATAACATAAGCGCATTTTGTTAATTTTCTTATTTTCATTAGCTCATTCATACCTTTCAATATTAATTTACATTTGTCACTCATTGCACCGTTAGATTCACTGATCAAGCACTCCCACTTGCCAGCCACTGTACGACTTCCAATAAGTGACATAACATTCTGAATATGCCAAACATTGCACCGCAAGCTTCACTGGTCAAGTACTCTCACTTGCCAGCCACTGTACGACTTCCAATGAATGATCATGTGTCAGCCATCGCACGACTTCTAATGAGCGACTCCCAATATGTTAACATCACATTCTGCATATATACCACACATTGCACCGCAAGCTTCACTGGTCAAGCACTCTCACTTGCCAGCCACTGTACGACTTCCAATAAGTGACATAACATCCTGCACGTGCCAAACATTGCACCGCAAGCTTAACTGGTCAAGCACTCTCACTTGCCAGCCACTGTACGACTTCCAATGAATGGCTTATGCTTCGACTTCCATCTCCCAATCATCTATATTTCTGGTAAGTATATATTTTACTTATGTCCCTATCTAACTGTCTTGTGTCCAAAAATATTTCATTCATAATATTCTCACCACTGAGGATTAAATTATGACCAAACAGAACTTCTGTTGGGATTATAATCTGATTGTAAACTAAAACAATTCAATTCCTTGATATTATTATCATAACTGACTATATAAGCTCTAACCAGTAGCTTCTTACTGACCATAATTTTGTGAACCTTCCTTCTCACATTAAATACATAAATAGAATTATTAAGTAAAAGCACGGTCTCTCGAACCATGGTGACATAACTTGTGACCACTGTCACAAGTATAAATGCATAAATAGAATCATAAAGTCACGGTGGTAGTGAACGCTCTCACCAACCATGGTGACATAACTTGTGACCACTCTCACAAGCATAAAAACATAAGTATAACCATAAAGTCACGATGGTAGTGAACGCTCTCACCAACCATGGTAACATAACTTGTGACCGCTCTCACAAGCATAAATACATAAATATAATCATAAAGTCACGGTGATAGTGAACGCTCTCGCTAACCATGCTCATAACTTGTGAACGCTCTCACAAGCATAAATATGTAAGTATATACTCATTGTTCAAAATTTATAATTTTGATATTCACTGAAGTTTCGCAAAATAATAGTTATACACATGTGTTACATATGCGTCATATTCGCATACATATTCTCACCCTTATCTTTCCAGCTTATATTAATCAAATCTCAAACCAGTCAATTTACACATCATAATTAAGTAGGAATACTAATAATTTTAGACACAATACAATTTGTTCTAAAACTTATCCGGATTGTCTTCTCATATTTATCCTCATTATCACTTAATTAGTTTACCTTAAGACATATAGGAAGTACTATTAGTCAAATGTAAGAAAGAGCACTATTGCATTTAGTGAAAAAGTCTACTTCACAATTGTAAATAGCACATTAGCAATAAGAGTCTTTTCAGCAGGCAATAAGCTACGCCCCTTAATCTCATAATACTAACTAGTTATATCAACTCAAGACAAATTTCACACACGCGTCCAACAACAGCTATATATCATGTGCATCAAATTGTATAACTGAATTCCAAATACTATTACTATAATTTACACCATTATTGAATAAAATTTAATTTGATATTATTTACTAATCGCATCCATTACATAAGTTAATTAATTAATTTCTTAAATTATTAATCAAGTATGTGCACTCCGAAATTAAAGGCATAATATAAGATAGATGTAATTAAGAACTTTCTGTACCTTATTTGCAGATAAATGATTTTGATTTTGAATAAATACATAACTAAAATGATATAATGAAAATATATTGAAGCAACAGCATCAATTACCATCACCAGGTGCGACTGCACTAGCGATCAGCTATACAGGCGTCTAGCTGCACTGGCGTCCAGCTGCACTGGCGTCCAGCTGCACTGGCGTCCAGCTGCACTGGCGTCCAGCTGCACTGGCGTCCAGCTGCACTGGCGTCCAGCTGCATTGGCGTCCAGATGCACTGGCGTCCAGCTGCACTAGCATCCAACTGCACTGGCGTCCAGCTGCACCGGGGTCCAGCTGCACCGGGGTCCAGCTGCACAAGCGTAACCGCTTCGCGCCGGCTCTCACTCGCGCATCCCACGGTTCGCTCACGACGGCGTCGGGTGCTGCGCATGAGACTCCGACCACGGTGGCTGCGACCTCCATAGTGTCAGCTATGACTGCGACCAGTTCCCGGTTCTACCCCTGAATGGATACTATCTCGGGCCGGGGTCGTCAGCCGGTGCCTCGTGAGGACGCTTCACTGTCGCGAAACATTATCTGAAACTCATGACAACGGGTTTGACTCCTTTTCGAACAAGCCGTGAAAAAGTTAAAATGTCGAATATCTTCTAAACGGTAGGTCGTAGCTCAAAAATAACAAGATTGTACTTCCCCTTGTACCCCGTGAACTTATCCAGGAGATCAATTTAGAGAAAGAAAAATGTGACCTTCACATGACCTCAACTTCATCAATTAGTACTATACGGATCACAATCTATTTAATGTTTGTAACCGATGATTCGAATACACCAAAAGGACACGAGATGTGATGTAGGTAGGTTAGGTATGTCCACAATTCAATTTTAACCGTTAATAATACTTTAAAATGAATTCTATTATAATGCAAAAGTAGTAAGCGGGTCACATACCACTTCTGATATATAATAAGAGCCATTCTGACGCTAGAATAACTTATTCAGTTCCGAATATAATTATTTAACCTCAAAATGGATAATAATCCCCAAATGAATCTTAAAGTCGTTACCCCAATATCATAATTTAAACTGTTTAATAAAACTACATATTTACAATATTTCAGGGATAAGGAAAATAATATGAAACACCAATATATTTTGTCAGTCATTTATATTTCTTTGCCAACATCAAATTCAATATCCTACACCATACCATCACATCTCCTATTCCCCACATAATATCACTATTTAATGAGTATTCTAATATTTACCATAAAACTAATAGGTTACCTTAATTTACAGTAGATCTCCAACCAATACCATGCCAATCTATCTTTTTACCGACACAGCCACTAAGCACGTCTCACCGTCACGAGCGCCAGACCCTGAAGTCGTTATTACCCCCATTTTCACATATCAAATCTTTTGGTGTTGCCAGTACAATATCCAACAATTACGTATTAATAAATTGAAACCTAACACTAATAACTATATTTTCGGCATCAGACTCGTTCTCACACCTCGTAGCAATTACCTTTTTTTCAAAAATATTCAATGTATAGTTTTGACTTCGTTACTATTTTATTAAATGTATAGATAATAGAGAGATATGTTACAGAACTCAACCAACATTGTCAGTGATTTACCTACTCCGATAGTTATTGTTCACAGTAAAATGCATCTTGTGATATTTGCGAAAGTGTTTTTTTTTTAATCTTAAAAAGAGTGATAAATCTTTTAACCAAAGAGCACATCATGCGTTCTTTTAAGGCCCACTAGCCAAGAAGTTCCAATAAAATAATTTAAAATCATTTTCTTTCGGTTATAAAACCTAACATGTTGACTTGAGCCACGTTTAAGACATTCTCTGGATATTTTACATGACAGTTTTATGAGTGGCCCCGAAAGGGAAGCCTCTCGCATAAAATCGTTTAGCTTGCGTATCCGAGCGAAGTGGCTAATAAATCTAGTATTAGTACGTATGCGGCTACTTGCGCGGGCTCCCGCGACTTATTTCCTCTACTTTTATGTTTTTTGGCCAATTTAATGCAGACCCTGCAGGTTTACGATCACAACCTTCTATAGCGTTTCTATCAACAATAGATACACTCGTTTGGTGTTTCTTGTTTAGTATTATAGCTCTCTAGAGCCGCTCAGAGGTAGATTGAGCACCACTGTTTAATAAACATAAGCACCAAGTATCAATGGAACCTAATGTTAGCCCTCGTATACAGTACACAGTCCACAGTACTAAAGAAATAGTCGTTTGATTTCTGGATAATAATAGTTGCTTCAACTCTTTTCCAGCTATTTCACTGACCGTTATCAGTATGTTCAAATGTCAGGACATAAGTTAGCCCCTTATATAACTTGCTCTGGTGTAAGCCAGGGTTGGACCCAGGGGCCTACGCAGTTTATTGTAATGGCGAATGACCTGCCGAAGGTCGTCAGGAAGGCACGATGTCTCATGTTTGCAGATGAAATTATTGTTGGGTATTAATAGCAAGCATGACTGTGAGGCGCTGCAGAAAGACATCCAATCACTTAGAATTTAACACTTCTAAGTGTAAGACTTTATTTTACCCGTTTGCGTGCGCCCATGCAGCATAACTACCACATATCGGGTGTCCCTCTGGAGCGCGTCAACGAAATAAAAAATTTTGGACTGAGCTTAGACGTGAATAGGACCTTTAATCAGCACATTAATCTTATCTGTGGCAAGGCCTTCCCATCACTTGTTTTGTTATGAGACAGGCAAATAGGTTTAAAGACAGGAATATTATTCGTTTGTACGTAGCAAACTTGAATACAATGGGCTGGTATGGGATCCATGATGAACAAAAATATAAGCTCACGGCAGAACGGGTGCATCAAAAATTTGCTCGCTACCTATATAAAAAAAATGGGTATTATCCCTATTTGTATCCGTCTCTGTTTGTTGCGCTAATGGTAAGCATCAACACGTTGGAACTGAGATGCATATTGCTACTACTTATTGCTCAATAATAAGATAGATGATGCGACTAGTCTAGCTCGCTGTTCATTGTTTGCTCCAGACCGGCTGCGGCGGGCGCGCGCCTGTGCCTCGCGGTGCCTGTTCGCGGCTCCGCCACACAGTGGTCTGAAAATCAAGCTCATAGAAACTTAACGTCAGAAATTTATAAATAAAAATATTTTTTGTGTTTAGTATACCTCCCTTTGTTTTACTAATATAGTATGAAGGGTATGAGTAGCTCCATGCGTGAGATTTTTTTTTTTTTTTTGTATAAAACACTTAAAGTGCTTTTTTTCAAAACTGAATAGATCTGATGGGCTGATACTCACATGAGCTATTGCACCATACACGGCGATCAAGATGACATACAATTCTTGTGCCTTTCGGTGCCGCTTTGCATGTAGCAAGCTTTGGAAATTTTGAATTTATAGTTGGTGATCTTTCAAATCTTTGACATAATTACTAATGACTTTTATAATGAAAATATTAGAAAACGATGTAGATTATTTACATTTTACTACAAAATTCATTTCACGAAATAATTCATTTGTTAATCACCGTCATTATTGTTGAATTTTAATTTAATAAGCATTATGGGACAGCGAGCGTTAATGAGGGTAGTTATAATATAAATAGGACATTTAAACTAACTTCACTCAGTAGCTCTTTGCACTTGTGCGCGCTTACTATACTTATTACGTTCGATTTGTTTTCGTGTTATGATGGAAGGTTTTAGTACCAATTTGGATATTTTTGTGTTTGTGGCTAACAATAGCTGTTTCTCACAGCCCAGTGTATTATATGAAGTTTTTGTCAATGCCGTTGATTTGTCAGAAAACAAAAATAAAGGATTGAAACAATTCTGTCAGACTCATGTGTGTTCGTTGAGGAACAAATGGATCTCGTGTAATCGCACGAGACATACTTTCATAAAAAAGTATGAGACATGGCTGCATGAAGACATAAAATGGCCTGAGTTCATGAAAGACAAGATGACACCTTCTTTAGTGTTAGAAGAGCAGCAACCATGTTCCAGTTTTGACTTCGGTGTAAATGAGGGTGCATCAACATCATACAAACCGGAGACGTGCAGTGTTGGAACATCAACTGTTGTGAGTCCAAGAAAAGTGTTCTCGGAGCTAAGCCCGCTACAGAAGAGAAGAAGAGTGGAAGAGCTCCTCACGCACTGAAAGCCTTGCTTATGCAACTGGCTTAAGTGCAGATAACAAAAATGTAGCAGATATAATAAAATTGATCACAGAGCATCCCGAATAGGCTACAAAAATAAAGGAATTGTTGAAGTCCAAGAAAGCTATGCCCACATATTCCGCTGATAAAGCTTTAGGAATTCTGACTTCATTGAAGGTTTCGAAATGGCAGTATACAACATTAAGAGCTTGTGCAAAAGAAGAAGGAATACTACTCTATCCTTCATATACTGCTATCTTAGAGGCGAAGAAGGACTGTTACCCACCAAAAGACACCATAGAAATCACCGAAAGAGGGGTAAAAGTAAAGCTTCAAGCGATTTTGGACAAAACTGTTGCTAGATTTGGGAAATTCCTACGTTTGGAATCTTCGCTAGATGGCAAAGAGCTAACATTGATATGGAAGTGGGGCTTTGATGGTTCTTCAGGGCAAAGATTGTACAAACAGACTATGGCGGGTGAAGATGATTCAAGCAATTTTATGTGTTCTTTTGTGCCTCTGCGCTTAGTTTGTGGTGTAGAAAAATTATGGGAGAATCCAAAGCCATCTTCCACAATGTTCTGCAGACCGCTCTATTTTAAATTTGCAAATGAAAACCAATTAAATATTAAGGAAGAACAGGCTTTGATTGAAGCTGAGATTGCAGCACTGGAGCCGTCTATTATGGGAATTCATACTGTTAAGCCCTCAATGCTTATGACCATGATAGATGGTAAAATCACTTCGCAACTGTCAAATACTTCAACGCAGACTTGTGACGTCTGTAAAGCTACCCCTTCGGAAATGAATAAGTTAGAGAAGATCTCAGAGTAAGTTTTGAATAATTGGATATATTTCAGATTACCGTAATGCTGTGTATTTTTTATTAATTAATTCACTTTCTTTCCAGAAAACTTGTTTCAACAGATATATATCAGAATGGTTTATCTACACTTCATGCTTGGATTAGATGTATGGAGTGCCTACTCCATATTTCGTATAAACTAAACTTCAAAACATGGCAAGCCAGAGATGCAGACAGCAAAGAGTCATTGAAGAGTAGAAAACAAACCATACAGCAGAAGTTCCGTGATGAAATGGGCCTCCTAGTAGACATCGTTAAACAAGGTGAGTTATGATAACAGTCGTTGTTCTTAAATCTTATTTTTTTCAAATAACGTTAGTTCTATTTATCCTTTACAAAGTTGTGGATTAGTTTTGACACAAACGATGGAAACACAGCGAGGAAATTTTTTGGTAATCCTGCCAATACTGCAGCTATTACAGGCTTGGATCCTAGTTTGATCCAAAGATTTACAACACTTTTGCGTGTGATGGCCTGTGGGGAGCCCATAAATGTTGAGGCGTTTAAAAACTTTGCGCGCCAAACAGCAGAATTGTATGTGGAGCTCTATGGCTGGTATTACATGCCTTCGAGTGTCCACAAGCTTTTACTGCACGGTGCTGAAGTTATTAAACACTTTAATATTATGCCCATTGGCAAATTATCTGAAGAGGCATCGGAAGCCAGAAACAAAGACTTCAAGAAAATCCGAGAACAGCATTCGCGCAAATTTTGTCGAAAAGCGACAAACGAAGACATTTTCAATGTTCTCCTTGTCTCGTCAGATCCCTACCTGTCCAGCATAAGACCTGTGCTGAGAAAATCTGTAAATACACCTATGACACTGATGATATGAAATCTCTTCTCATTGGTGACGATGCAGATCTAGACAAAGATCATGTTGAATTTATTGATATTAACGCGTCAATGCTGGACTCGGATTTAGAGGACTGACGACAGCAAAGATACTCTCTGCTAATCGTTTTTGTATAAGTAGTTATAGCAAATAATTATAATAAAATAAGAATATAATTAAATTAATTAATAATGAATCAATATAATTAATTATTAATTATTATTGTCATAATTACTCTAAATGATAATAAAAACCGTATCAATCTTCGTTTCGTATTTTTAGAAGAACGCAGTCACACGATTTTGCATTAAAGGTACTATCTACTTATAGATGATAGATTTATTATTTTTATATAGGTAATACACAGATATTGGATCTTTATTTTATATTTATTTCAGTTTCTCATTAATTATAACACACTGTACTCACACATGTACCTATGTCACAACATTTATTTGATTTAGTATGAGCTTTTCTAGATTATCCTATCTTATATTACCTTTAATTTATTTATTAAAACGGACTGACACTTCGTTTATTATTATTCTAGCGTATGACACTCGTGGGTTGCAGCTGAAAA